>CM053785.1:233207417-233807417 GCA_028749045.1 Cupressus sempervirens | reverse complement strand
TCATTGAGATCTAGGTAGAATAGGTTACCTTTTGTTTGTTTACCAAACCCAACCAGATTTCCTTTTCCATCAAGTAGTTTGGCTTTCCCATTCATGAATGCTACCTTAAATTCAATGTTATTCAACTACACCACACTTAGTAGATTATGCTTCAGTCCTTCAACCCAATAAGCATTATCAAATCTAAGTTCATTTGCTAGTGAAATACAACCTTTTCCCTTTATGCAAAAATGTTCATTATTTCCAAATCTAACACTTCCACCATCATAGTGTTCCATATGTTCAAACTTTGATTCATCACTAGTCATATGATGAGAGCAAACACTATCAGTAATCCATGTATCATTCTTACTAACATGAGAAATAAGTGTCATTTTATCTAACTCATCATCTTATTCATCTTTTAGAGCTATATATACCATTTATTCACCTTCACTACTATATGAATCTTTAGCCATAAAATAAGATTTCTTACGTTTGTCCTTATAATCCTCGTAGCTCTTGAATTCCTTCTTTCCTTTGAAGTTACTGATTTTCTTTTCATCCTTTCCTTCTTTGTTGGGACATCTTGTAGTGATGTGACTAACCTTTTCAAATGAAAAACATATTAGAGGAATCTTACCTTTGTACTTTCCTCTGCCTTTTGAACACTTCCTTGCAAGTAGGGCTTCAACAACTTCAAGATCACTATCTGAACTTTCTTCCTCTTCTTCACTTTCTGATTGTTTGGTTTTTCATTTTCCACCTTTTTTCTTGATTGAAAGCTTGGCTTCAAATGTAAACTCAATACCTTTGGAACTAGGGACATATTTATCATACTTATCTAACTCAAAAGATGTCAATCTTCCCACTAGAGCATCCAGATTTATCTTATTATTTGAATCACATCTCATATCTTGAATATTAGACACTCTAATTGCATAGATAGGAAGAATCATTATGAGTACATTTGCATATAATTATTTTGTCATCAATGTCTCCTCTAGATGCTTTGATTGCACTCACACATGATTTAATTTGCTCAACATATTTTGTAATGTTTTCATCCTTTCTCATCTTCATTTGATCAAACTAGCCTCTAAGACTTTCTTCATTGGTTTTCCTTATATCGTCATCACTTCCATAGATGTCTTTTAGTTTGGTCCACATTTCATGACCAAAAGTGCAATTTTTGACCTCATCAAGTTCAACAAATTAAGAGTTGATGCAACGTCAATCATCATGACGTTATGATTTTTCTTTTTAGCAATCTGTTCCATAGTAAATGCTCCAGTAGGAGTCTTGTAAGAATTTTGCAAGTTTTTCAAACCTGCATCACTGATGGTTTCTAAGTGCAACTTCATTAGTTCCTACCATGCTGCAAAGTTGTTTCTATTCAACTTGGGAATCTCTCTTCTATAAGATATCCTAATCTTTAGCTTAGGTCCTTGAAACCTTCTCTTCAAGCACCAAAAGCTCTTATACCAATTGTTAAAAATATAAGAGGAGTAACTAAGAGGGGAGGGGTGAATTAGTTACCACAAAAATAAATCCAAGATCCCTTAGATGTCAATACAAATCAAAATATAAAATCTAATCAAACTAAATTCTATTGATACTCGGCAAACACATAGGCACTTGCTTAACACTAGCAAATGCTACAACTTGACAAGCACTAATAATTAACTATAACTTAGCAATAATTGAATATATTGATCTCAATGTGACTAACTATGATTAACCTTAAACTTAACTTAGTTTCATACACATAAAAGAAATAGCATGAATACAAGTGACACTAATATTTGACTTGGAAACCTAATTTGAAAAAAAACCACCAATTGCAACTAGTTACTATTTTCACTCTTCTGAAGTGAGCCTTGTTAGGAGCCAACCCTTTTAAAGGTTACAAAACACACTATTAGGTGTGACCCTATTAGAGGATTTAATCACCCTACTAAGAGTGGCCTTGTTAGAGGTCTTTTTGACACTTCAAGTAGAAATGCCACCTTGTTAGAAGATTTACAAATAGCTATTAATCCAACTCTGTTAAGAGATTTAGATCACTGCTACAATGATTAGAGAGTAACAATGAGATGACCTGATTTTAGATGCAACTAAATTTCTGATTACATATCTCAATTCTGGCTTGTATACTTGATCCTTCCTAATTGAATTTATCTTTGAAGCTCCATGAGGATATTCTATTTATCCTTCAAATTTTCTTCCTCTAAGAATCTTCAAATTTATATTATCTTCCACACATTCAATCCTCAACTTGACCTTATATTTATATCTCATACATTGTTAGGTTGGCTTGAATACAACTTATAATACTTAATATTCATCTCCCAATCAGCTAGACTGTGGAGATGAATATTAAACAAATTAATTAAATTCAATATGTCAAAACAAGAAAATCCTTCATTAGTTGACCCTACTTGGTAGGCACTCACCAAGATAGATTTTTCTTTTTTGTGAGCTTGGTCAACATTGATTCTCATTCCAACTTTCTTTGTCTCCTAAGTGAACTCGGTAGACACTGCCTTCTATGAATTATCTTTGATAACTAAGTGAACTCGGTTAACACTTGTGAGCTTCCATCTTTCCTTTATATCCCAAGTGAACTTGATAGCCATTGACTTCTAAACTTGGAAAGTGTAGGAATGCTTGGAAGCCACAAAAAACTATCTTCATCACTCGAGTGAGCTCGAAATTGAATCAAAATGATATGACATTTTGTGTAACATCAAAGACAATATACAATTGATCAATTTCTTTCAACAATGTCAAGTATGAAAATAACATCAGTCCCTAAAGGAAGTAGAACTATGACACAATGGAGGAAAATACACAAAAGAGGTGTAAAGAAGAATATTTTTGGGCCAATAACATCAAGACTACAAAGAAATAGTTCTACCATATCATAAGTGACCAACAAGACTAGAAATGATCATTGGTACAAACAATAACATAGGTACAACAATATATAGAACAACATATAGAAGAAAAGAGAGGCAGATAGAAGAATGTATATGACAGAGAAATCACTTTTTCCTCTTTTTCTCGACAAAGCAACAAGGATCATCTTGTTAGAATATATGAGGGAAACAAGATACTGGGGGGGGGGGTGAATCAAGATCTTAAACTTTTTGACTTCTAAATCAATTTCATTAAATCATACCTAATTCATCATTAAACTATAATGTTGAAACATAAAATAAGTTCATCACATCCATAATAGTTCAACACATAACACAATGACTTGGTTACCCATAAACACTTCAAGATGAAGGTAACACCGGGGTGGGATGAAAAACCCACAAATCTGTTCAGGCCTTCACTACTCTGATTGCTCTCTCTGCTAGATCTATTTCTTTAACACCTTCACATGCATGTATCCATTTCACATTTCATCCTATTATTCTCTCTATATTCACACTCTCTTTGATTCTAGGGTTAGAATCCTCAAATAGACTTCATGTGAAGCTTCTAGATCTTGATCAATGGTTCAAAATTTGTCATCTTTTATTTTTTATGTCCCTTTTTTTGATTGGTTGAATTTTTTGTCTAGAGATTATAGGACTAGTCTAGGTCATTTTAGATAGTGAATAAAAACTCTTAGATATCCTCCACTTACACAACTTTCCCACATGCCAACCTATCTATTCAGGCTTTCTCATTAACTTAAACTTCATTCTAGGCCTCCCCATTGTGTGACTTGATCTTGCAAGGGTTAGAGGATCTTTCTAGGGTGTATTAGACTTCTTCACAAACATATCCCATAATCCATTCATTTAGTTTCTATACGATTCCCTCAAATTCATACAAATTCTCTATTAGGCCTAGTAGCCCTCAATTAGCCCTCCTAATGGACTAAATTGGGATTTGTACAAAAATTTCCTCAAGGAGGCTAAAAAAAAACTCTATATTGAAATAAATTTTTTTGAGGTCTTCAAGATTCTTGGGTTCTTAGATTCCCAACTTCTACTAGATGCCCTATCCCTATTTTTAAGGGTTTGTTAGGGTTTAATGGCCATTAAAACCAGTCAACAAAAAAACCACTCTTGCTCCTTTCCTAGGGATCTTGGATACTTTTCCTTGCACATATAGTGACTCTACTTCATGCTCTATCATGCCATTATACCCATTCCAACCAAAATGGTGTACCCTTGCAAGAATTCTTCTTTTCATGGCTCAATTTCTAGCTGAGTACATCACAGTCTCACCTAGGGCTTCCAAAATTAACTTGGCCCTGTACTCCTAGTTCCACTCTTCCTAACACATAATATACAAGGTGTCTATTATAATTACTCAAGGTTTCATGAGGTTTCAACCATGGAGAATCTTGGTAGACACCATATTTCCAAGTCTTCCCAATACGAGCCATCAAGTAGATAGTTTAGAAAAACATTTATTGTGAATGCCAATGGATTGGAAAGAACATCAAACCAAATAAAAATAAAAGAAGAAATAATTAAGAAACTATATTGCAACACAAAAACACATATTCAATCACATGTCAATCCAAAACTCAAATTTTCATTCCAACTATCATAAATTTGTTGTTTTGTTATATACTTTCGTACAATGCCAAAACTCTCAACCATACAAAAGTGACTCGGAGGGATTTACATACCCATTTCAAAAATAAATGAACCAAATTTCACTTTTTGGTAACCTCCTAGGGTATATTAACCAACTTTGCAACTTTGACAAGAAAAGTTGCACTTTTTGCAAAATTGTCAATATGTAATTTTTGCAAAATTGACAATTTTTGCATTTTTGCATCTTAGACTTGGTAGGACTATATCTTATGACTCCAAAACCTAAATGGAAGGTATTTGGGCCATATTTGGTCCATTTCCATGTCTACCTACCCTTTTATTCTTACTTAGCCCTCTAATTCAACTTTTTACAAATTTTTCTCGCTAATTCACAATAAATGCATCATTCCATCTAATTTGCTCATCTCGTGCATTACATTAGTGTTTCATTTTTCACATGCATGAATCATGACTCTTTATTTCTATCTACTACTTATTATGTCTTATCCAGACTCCTAGACCCTTATTTTCTTCTAGTGACCTCTCCTAGGTGCTCCTGGACCATACTCCCCCAATGAATTGAAAAGTCCTTATAAATCTTTAAGAGGGAATGAGAAAAAGGTAAATACCCTTCTTCTCAAAATCTCCCTCTGCAACCCAAGTGGCTTCACCACCTTGTGTAATTTGGAACTTAGAATCTCTTTAGCTTACCACTTGCTTGTAGATGGCTTAGGTAAGGTTGCTACAATGTCTTGTACGTATGCATCCTCTAATAGAGTGGAAGATGGAAGGGGACCCTTGTATGCTACCAAATCTACAATATTAAAGGTAGTAGAAATGCCCATATCTACTAGTAGATCAACTTGGTAGGAATTGGCCCCATACTTGGCCAGAATTTTACATGGCCCCACCTTTCTTGTATGCAGTTTGTGTGATTCTCCTTTGGATAGTCTATGCTTATTAAGATGGACCATGACATAGTCCCTAACTGCAAATTGCATATCTCTCACTAGTACATTTTGACTCATTTCTCGATGAAAATTGGTCAAATTTTTGACTCATGTTGGTCAAACTCTCGACCAATTGATTTGTCACTATTTTCTCATCAAAATTTTGACCAAGTCTTCTGAGCTTCAGAATTTTGATGCACAATTTTTTCAAAAATGACCTCCCTTGTTAATGAGAATGGACATCAAACTTTCAACCAAACTTGGTCAAACTTTTGACCAAATCATCAACTAGGATGCCAAACACACAATGACATCAAACACACAATGACATCCTAGTTGATGCATTGGTTGAAAGTTTGACCAAGTTTGGTCAAAATTTTAACCAATGTTGATTCTTGATTGACCAAGATGCCAAACCCATGATAACATCTTGGTTGATGTATTGGTCAAAATTTTGACCAAACTTGGTAAAAAATTTGACCAGTGCCTGGCAACATTGGCTGAACTTTTGATCAACATGTTTTCTTTTTTTAAAAAATTACCCAAAAATAAATATCCAAAGTAATCATCGATGGTAGCCTAGTCGGTGATTAGTTTGGATATTTATCTTCAGGTGGTAGTGAGTTGTCTACATTCTTGAGGTCCTAAACATTCTTATCTAATGTTTATAAATATCTCAAAAAGAAAAATCTTAACTAGGACATCCTAAACATTCATAAAATATAAAAAAAAATCAACGATAGGATCAATATCCATTTCATGTTTGGTGAAGAGATTTTTCATTTTATTGCATTCCTAATAGTAGTGAGAAAAACTCATGCTCTTTGAATCACTATAAGTTAATAAGGCCTTAATTAGCCACAATTATTGATAAGTTTTCTTACCAATTAAAGCATACCTTTTTAGATAGAACCTAAATTTCCACTAAGTAATATTATTCCATAAGAATACCCCTCTAATTAGACAACTTGGCTTTATCATGAAATTGCTTCTTGATTTGTAATCTATTGATTGGGTGGGTTGATGCCTTTACCATTGAATAAAAAGATTTTTAATCTATCAATTGGGTGGATTGATGCCCTTACCAAAGAATAAAAAGAGAACACTTGGCAAAAACAAGGAAAAGGGTCCAACCATTTATAAATCTGCCATAATGTAAGATAAAACATGCTTAATGAGGTTAGATACAATAGAGAAATAATATAACTAAACAAGAGGAACAACTACAAACAACTTACTAGAAATTGTGCCACTTGAATGGAGGAGCTAAGACCCTTTAGCTCTCACTTAGACAATACCAAGGCTATAATGGGTAGTCTCAACACCTAACACTTGATCATGATTTTGCATAAAATGATTAGGAAGATATTTCTTCATACCTGCAACAGTCTAGGAGACATTAGAATCCACATTCTTAGAATGAAGGGAATTAGGGGGGAAAGTTCCCTAGAAAAAAGCATCATAATGAGAGGGGAGAGCTACAAAAATCACAAGGTAAAAGGTGAACAACTACCACATGAATTAGAGTTGGTCTAAAGGTAGGGGAATATTAGACTACAAGGATAAGTTTGAAGTTTTGACAATAGGCTTTGAAGGACTCAATAGAGCTGCACCAAAAGAAAGAGGCATGTCATCACATATAGAGGGGTAATATGATGGAGAATTCTAAATGTGCATTAAAAATAAATCATCATTAGCATCATACAATTTAGTAGATATTGTACAACCAACGAGGTCAATATGTAGCTAGGTGACCAATAGAGAAACATTGATGAAATTTGGAGGGAAGACCCTCATATTTAAAAGGTTGATTCCAAGACTTATTCCCTACCATCAAAACCACATCCACATGAAAAGACTTAGAGGTACCAATATACACAAGAATGGGAGAAAAAGTAGAGTACCCCATGTAAGAAGTGGAGTCATCAAAGTTTAGGAAGTAAATAATATAGTTTTCTACGTCTCATAACATAAAACCTCCAAAAACTATAGAGGGAGAAAGTGTAATGCATATTCAATACATATTTAGTGTCTTAGTAAGAGAGTTAAAAGTGGTTGTCAAAGATTAATGAAAAAGGACTGTTCCCTCCAACACAACATACCAAAAGCCAAATTGTTATCTCAGAAGAGAGAAAGGAGGCAATAGAAAAAAATAACATGTGGAAAGGGCATAATGTTATCGATCATAAGAAGCCTCTATGAATTTAACATCCAACTGTATAGATTATATAAAGAATGGAATGTCCCCTTCTAGCTAAGAACATCATTATAGCTATTGATTATCCTATCAATGGACCTTTATAGGCTAGTAGAGATAGATAGAGGGTCAATTCATGCACAATGGAGATATGTCTTTTTTATGGTTCAAATTTTACAAAGCTCGATGCTTTCGATTTGGAATGGAGACATGATTCAGACTCAGTTGTTTGAGTTCTTCTATTTTAGAAATTTTTGAGTCAAAGAGATAGACCCTAATTATTTTTATAAAATGATTTTCTCACTTGGGAAATTATTATGCCAACTCCAGTTTCAAATGGTTAAGCTAGATTCATGGGCCTCAAATAACATTATATTACATCCAATTATGCTTATGTTTATAGATACAAGTTACATTTTTAATAGTTTTTCTTTTAAATCTATTAATCTAATTGTTTGATGTGGATATTAGGAGAAAAAAGTTCCCAAATGATGGTGATGATGGTGGTAAAGTGTAGCTAACAACAATTCTGAGTACATAACATTTGAACAAATAATAATTAATCAATCTATATCAACAATGACTGTGAAGTGAATTATTTTCGTTATCATGTAAATACCTAATTCTTTCAAGCCTTTTTTTGTTATTTTGATAATTGATTTCTATTTTATTCTTGATAGTATTGGCTTTGGCTGCCCTCTTTCTATAAAGTTTTCTAGCAGGCAAATAGTGCAAATGTGAAATTTGGCAGAAAAATGAAAGGATGCAGTTATTCTCACAAAAGCCAGTATTTTTTGCACGCATCCAATTTGTATTGGTTTAATTCTCCTCATCATTTTTCACAATACACCAAAATATACAAAGACTAAAACTATAAATTTAACTATGCAAGAATAGCCAAAACTACTATCATTACATTGAATGTCCCCAACTATGAGTTGGCATTGTTTCACCATTAACCATTAATACAACCTACTAGAGTTTTACAAAAAAAATCACATTTATAATCGAGGTCATACAAATGTATTTTGGCACAAGTAAATCATGGTACAAATTGTACTGTTTAAGTTATATAAAATTTATATCCATTTATAAGGTTGTAGCCACATGTCCATCATCATAATAGAAAAGTACCATCTTCATTTTTACAAAACAAAAGAGACAAGTAAGAGGGCACACCAAAAACTCCATATGAATTGAATTATACTTTTTCCCCATTAATTTGATCTACAACAGGATTGTTCATTCCTATTTGTAGCTCCTATATTTTCTTTTTCATCCTTATCATTATCATTTTGCAAAGTTTGGCAACTTCTCCATCTCCTAATCTCTGCATCAAAAAAATGAATTGATATACTTCAATACAAAAACTATTAAAAATGATATGTTGTATTCATAGTTGAATTTAATATAACATTATCTGAGACACTACAAACATTTCATTAGTTTATCATAAAATTATGAGTATTTTACTAAACATATGAACATTTGGGAACTTATGTCTCCTAATATCTGCATCAAACAATTAGATAAGTATATTTCAAATAAAAACTATTAAAATATAAATTTTATCCATAAACATAAGAATAATTGAATATAATATAACATTACCTAAGGCCCACTAAAAACATTTCACTTGGGAAATGTATATCTGGTCGAGTATTAAATGGATGCATTGAGGACCCAATCAACTACCACTATAACCAAACAATCTTCCAAATCAAAATCCAACTTGGCATACAACTCTAACTCATAGACCTTATCTTTTGCATGAAATTAATTCTATCTTTGATACCTTCACTAATTTACATAGGAATGCAAAAGTTGATTCCAAATATCAGCTACACCTAGGTTACACCAATGGCTACAATTTTCATTGCCATTACCACCACCATATTTAGAGGGATGTGCATCCTTGTGTAGCTAGGAAATTCCTATAGTATCCAAAAAAATAAGAGGAAAACTTGTGTTCCTCACAACTTTTTTAGTATTGACACCTAAAATGGTAATGGAGGATTGTACACAGATGTGCTTTGCAAAGGCTCTATATCTTTCTCACACTTGTATTAAAATCATGCTAATTATGTTAACTAGACTTCAAGTGGACATGTTCATATTGAAATTAATCATGAAAAATATTTTAGGGCATGATTGTGTGAATTATTTCTAACAATGTTATGAATCATACTTTATGATCTTCTCTTTGTCTAGTGTACTTTCTTTATTCTAATGATAGATCATGGTGTATTACGGATAACATTCATGGAAATAAGTTTCATGCAATCAAATTATGATAGAAATTTTTCATGAATAAATAATAACTTTGAATAATGAAATGTGATTTACTACAGTGCATGATAATGAAAATTTAAAAATTGTTGAGTAAAATTAGAAATAAATATCATATAATATGACCAATCTTGAATGGTGAGGTGCCATGGTGCTAAAAAATACCAAATTTGCCCAAGTATTTAGGGCATTTATATAAGCAACCATTTGGTCTATACTTTTGTACATTGTACTACCCTTGATGGATATGTCCCATCTATTTATACACAATTAAACCATGTATCATATCTCTATTTGTCATGAAACATTCATTCAAACTTATCCATATAACTTGAAAATATTTCAATTAGATTAATCATTTTCTTCTCTCTTTTGTTCATTTTGATGGTGGATTGAAATGTGAATATGAAAATATTGATAGAAAGATTCATAAAATCTAATCAAGAAATATTAAAACTAATACTGTGATGATATTCAAAGAAATATTCAAATATCTAAAAGGTCAAAAGCAATATTCAATATTCTCTTTTGGAGCTTCTGTCATCCTAGCATGAAAACCTTCTTGTGTCTCTTTCTTGCTGAGGCATAAAGCATGTTCTTCTGAATATTCCTTTCTTTCATCTCTTCTAATTTTCCATAGGAGAAATATAACTTAATAACTAACTAGAACCTTAAGAATAAATCACTTGTCCATCATTCTTTGGCAGCTCCTACTTGTCTTAAATATTTCATTAAAAAATCATAGCAAGTGTAACTATGAGCCACATACATCTTTTCCTATGAAAAAATTACTTGAATGTAATTAATTCATAAATAAAAAATAGGATGATGACCCTATAAGATAACAATTTGAATTGCATTTATTTTCTTTGAACCAGAAAAGATAGGAAACATGTCTTGAAGAAACTAGTCATTTGATAAAATATCCATTTGTTAAAAATTAATCTAGTGATACAATAACCAAATGAGACAACAAATGTATGTTATCATTGTGGAGAACAATATATCACAATACAAAAAGGCACAATATAGACATTCCCATGTATTAGTATGGCAACAATTTAGCATTGAATAGTTGTAGTCATCAACTAAATCATCAAATAAATCTAAGAGAAAATGACTCATAAAACAAGGTTTGTTCCAACTAGTAAGATTTTGAGCCTCACTTATGTCAAATGAGAAACTCAATGTCTCTCTTATAAGTGACCTAAAATCAAACTAATTTTCTAAGTTGATGTGTAAATATGAGTAATACAAACTTACATAGAGGCCTCATATTTTAATTCACAAGGATGAATCAGTATTGACCTTGCTGGAAACAATTTTTGTGAGACTAGAGATTACTAGAGACAACTTTGATTAGACATATAAAATTTAGATGAAACTCAAAAAGAGTAAAGATTCACTAAAATTTGAACTTCATAGATGAAATTTGGTGTATCGTATGACAACATTCAAAGATAAAAGAGAGAGAAAATACATCAACTAACGTGACAAATTGCTAAGCTTCTTCCCTGTTGTGTGCCCCAAATGTAGGTACACCTTCAAGTGCAAGAGTATGGAAGTGCTCTACATATAACCATCCTTAGAATCAATGGGCTAAAATTGACAAATAAAAGAGTGGAAACATGAAAATAAACATAAACAACAATATTTTATAATAAACAATGCATAGTATTCAATACTAAATAAATAAGAATGTCTCTCTTGTGAAAATCCAATGTATAGATTTTTAAAACCATTTGGCCTATGAAAAAAATACTCATGGAGAAGTCCAAAGTAATCTACTACACCCAAAGATTTCCCATAGAGATCATTGAACTAAAAGTAAGCATAGTCCAAATGAAATTTGATAAATGGATGGATGAGATTTCGTCAATGTTCAAGTTTCAAATACTAATTGTAGTCAATCAATGCTTGATAATAATAATCAAATAGAAAGATGAAGGATAAGAATAAATCTCTCTGCAAACCACCCTCATATAGCTAATCATGAGGCCTATTGGAAGTAGCAACCAAGATCTGTGGTCACAAACATATCATCTTCAATTGACATATGCATTCTACTAATATAGAACTAACTGTATCTATTCATGAAAAAGAAAGGAATTCCTTTATTGAGTATTATAGTTCACTTCTTGACAAAAATTCTTACAATTCCTTTATTAAAAAGATGTTTGAACATTCTATTCAATATCAATGCATCAGCTACATCATTTACCTACAATGTTGAAAACTGAAGGTAAAGGAAAAATATTTCTTTGGTTTCTTTTGTGCAAGTAATGGAATGGAATAGTAATAGCCTATGTTAATTATTTGTCAATGAATATCTTAATGTTAGGAGATCATCTAGGATGAGATTATTACCATTAACTCAATAAGGCACAATAAAATTACTTCCCTTGAAATCTCCTCAGTAATAACATCCAATGGATCACTAACACCTTTTTGTCTCTACAATTATTATCTGAAACATGTGAATTCTACCAACTATATTAAATCCATACCAAAAAGAAATTAATGCAATAAAAACTCATTAGGATTGTAGCATATTAAAATATATGACATGTTTTATTATCAATATGAATGTTGCATTAAAAGATATGACATGTTTCATTATCAATGTGAATGTTGCATTAAAAGATATGACATGTTTCATTATCAATATGAATAAGATATCTTTACAGAAATCAAAGATCTTTTGGGTGTTGCATGTCTTCCCTACAATCTACCTTGACCTAGAGCAGTGACACTTGAGTTAAATTTTCATTACATCAGACAGTGACCAACAACTACATGAAAAAATTCAGTCTCCAAAATATATGTCTCTCAACAATCTTCAAACACACATATACATTTTGTGTTATGAAATTTGAAACTAGGATATAGGAATGGCTCTTAGAAAGTTATATTAAAATTTTAAAATGGGTAAAATTTTTGAAATGCATATAAGTTTTTGCAGATTGACCTTTGACCTCTAGATATTCATACCTATACCATAGAGTATCATCCTATCATTCTAGACCTACAATGAATGAAATTGATTAATTAATGAAGGTATGTTAGTTTGAGCTTCACTTGGTTTTGAGAATACTATAATATTCTCTACTTAATAAGGCCAACCACGTAATGGTGAAAGCTCATCTGGCCTCACCCCACGACTGCCCTCCCCCTAACATCAATATAAATTCCCCATTAACATCTAATTATATGCTTCATTCATTCATCTATCAATTTATGAAATATAACATTCAATCAATACAATCACATAACATTCATTAACATGATATAAAAATCATTAATATGCAATACTGATCAAGACTTCATTAATAGATAACACTATTCATTAAAATGACATAAAAATTAATATTAATATGAAACATTCATAGATAATTACTTAAAACAACTTTCTTTCATCATCCAACAGAGTTTATCAAAGAGTATTTTTAAAAAATCATTTCTTTTTTTCTTTTTCTTAGCTTTCTTAAGGAGAAGGCTGATAGGAGCATCAATAGCTTCTTTATTCTCCACCTCTTGTGGCACATGTAATGTCAAATTATGATGCCTCCTCCTATTTTGAGGAGTATGAGGTTGCTACACTAAAGGGGGCTCTATTGCAGTAACAAGTGAATGGATTTAGCATACTCTTTTTCTTTTTCTAACTATTATAGGTATTCCATTAACCAGTAGAACATAACATGCATTTTTCTTACTTGAAAATGCCACATCATGTACAATAACATTTTGATCCACCAACACCTCAATATGTTGAACACTTCAAACATGCTCCACTAGTTCAACATGATGTTCAACATGCTCTAAAATATTCAAAAAAAGGTTACATGTTAAATTGTAATTGAAGATGGTAATTTTATTCATAATTGCATAATTAATTTCCAATAGAAAATTAATACCTCCACCACTATGATGCACAACATGGCCTTCATCATGCATAGGTTCTATGATAGGATTTGAAGGTTGTAATGAAATATTATGCAGAGTGTTATCATTGTTTGATATATAAAACATAAATGGTCAATTTATGTTGGAAACTAACACCAAAAAAGAAATTTCTCAACTATTAAATTTGATTTACTTTTCATTTGACCAATTTAACTATGTCTCATTTAGTGCACCAGATTCTTGGGTATGTTTTTCATATTCTTGGCATAGGTGTGCAACCATGACTTTATAGCCTTCCTTCAAAGCATATTTTTTAATCTTGATCTATGGGCTCTACATTGAATTTTATGCCCTACATTTTTTGCTTAATTTCACTAATTTTACATGTATAATTTGATTAAACAAAAAAATTTTGCAACATTATATATTAAAAAATTATATGAAATTCTATTGCTTCTACTTACAAGTTGAGAGTGAAGTTTCATATAGCCACCAGAGCCAAGTTTTTGCTGGCCAACCTTTTGTACTCTCACTTGCGTAGCTTTTGATGTGTCTTGAAGTCTATGAAATGTTGGAAACATGTTAGATTATATAAATAAAATGATCACTAATCAGTTCATGATTACATTCTACTTAATACTATAATGACATACCTTCTTTTGCCCTCTTCTGGTTCAATTCATTTACCTTGTAGCCTTTTCTCTTTTGCATCTTCTATAATTTCATTCCACTCCATCAGTGGAATCATAGGAGGACACTCATAGTTGGGGTTATTCTTTAGAGCCCTTCTATATTGGTCTCTCACAGTCTTTATATGTTTGCATGCTCTTTCAAGAAGTAGGGCATTGTCAAAATTATTTTTTTCCAAAGAGGTCCTCAAAAGATGTAATGAGATGATCTTTTTAATTCAAGACACTGTTCATTCCACTTTTCTTGAAAAAATAAAATTGTTAGATCAATAATTTTACTATAGTACAATAAATAGAATAAAATTAAAATATTGTAGCAATGATATGAAACTACATTCCTTTTGCATATGGTGGGTCTAAAAAGATTCAATGTCATTTCAAAAAGAGTATCATAGAAAATAACATTTCCTACAAAAAAAACCATGGGATTATCAGTCCAAAATGAATTATATATAAGTAAAATATAATTACATTGTACATAATAACAATTTTAAAGCACTTGGAAGCTTTGGTAATTTTAACAAGAACACAATTTTCTTGTTCAACAACAATGTCCCTGCAAATGAACTAATACTAGTCATACTGACTGCTCCAGGAAATGGTTGAGCTTCACTAGTACTGGTCTCTTTTGTTCTATCAACTGTAGGTATATCTATTAGGTATTTTATGATCATGTCATTGATCATAATTTTCATCCATGTCATCATCATCATCACCATCAACGTACTTTTCACTTTGATCATCGTTGTCACCACCACCATCTTCATCACTATCATCATCATCATCTTCATCACTATTATGATGACCATCATCACCTTGATCATCACTGTCTTCATCACCATGATCATCACCATCATCATCATCATCATCATCATCATCATCATCATCACCATAATCATCATCTTCTTCATCATCATTATCATTGTGCAACAGTCATTCATAATCATCATTTACTTCATCTTCTGATTCTTTTGTATCTCCTTCTTCCATCACATTATATTTTATTGGCCTTCCTCTTCTATCATGTCTAACAACAAATGACCAACCTAGTTTATGTGGAGCACCAAAGTAAAGTACTTGTTCGCACTGGCTTGGAAGAACATAGGGCTCATCTCCAACTAGCTCAAATGACCTTGTATTAATCATTGTAAATCCACTATCATGTTCAATAACAATCCTATCAGGATCATTTTGATTTAGCTGTAGCCTATACCATTTGATGATAAATAGAACTAATTTGAATGAATTAAAGTCAGACTCAAATATATCATCCAAAATGTCATAGTATCAATTTTTAGATGTTGAGGATGTGTGTCATTTCTAGATAAAATATTGGTGACTTCGAAGACTGCACTTATCCTAGAATCACAAGTTTTTTTTTGTTTTGTCTAACTTTTTTATGTGAAATTTATGACCATGGTAGTAGATAGCTTTGTGGTGTTTGATTTGAAATTATTCAAATATGTCAAGATTATTTGCATCGATCTATAAGTTGATATTATAGTTATGGGTCATGATTAATAATCGTCTACATATCTTTCTATCTATTAAGCCATATGCCAGAACAAGTACCATTGGTGTAACATTGGGATCTCCATTACAATGAGCTTCTTTAACCAATGATGCAACACCATCCAATGTTGATGAGTGACCATTTTCTTGAGACTATTGAATCTATACCATCATCCAATAAAGATTTTTTGCAATATACAAATGTAGTGTGTTGAGATAATGGGTGTTGCACACATTGCAAAATATTGTTATATTGTATTGTTTTATTTTATTATGTAATGTTCCACCTAGATGGGTGTGCAAAATGTAAAGGTTCCCATGGGATATACTTGATGAGTTGTACTATAATATTATGATAATATTTCATGTAATTATTTAATATTAGGGAAAAAGAAATCAAATTTATAATATTAAATGTGGGGTCAAGGGGTTAGGTAGCACATGGTTTATGTAATACCACTTGATGATTTTGTGAGACTTGCTACTATATAAGCAACAACAAAGGTAGTTATTTTTGATAAGATAAACAAGTTTTATAAGGACCCTAAAACCCAAAAGTAGCTACAAAACAAGGCTGATAATAAGCAATAAAGCCCAGCCAAATAAAATGAGTCTAAAGGCTGATAATAAGCACGAGGCTTAGCCAACAACAAAGGCCAACAAAAGGCTAGAAAACATAGTCTATAGCAAAACTAAGAAAAGGCCAAAATGAAAAGCTAGTAGAACAACAAAAACACAAAAGATAGAACCAAAGGACTACTCTTCATTCTTCTTCTCAAAATCCTACATGGTCTAGGTAGCCTCATAAATCTTCTAGTGCTCCTCAACCCTCTACTCCTAGACTTTCTCCATTTCCTTGTCCAAACTAGTAAAGGTGATGTCAATAGCCATATCATCCTTAGACCTAGCTCTTTCTCTGTCCTTTCCTTCCTCACATACTAGCAAACCTCTATCTTTGATCACACCGGTTAAAGAGAGCATATTGTCATTGATTGAATTGAGGAGAGAGATCATCTGACTAGCCAGATTGTGATTGTAGTTTTCAAGATTCTTTATTCTCCTTTCTACCAGATTGGCTCTATCGCTCTGATCCTCCTGGTTCTCATTTTTAGTCTTCCTATTGTTTCCTTCCAACTAACACACCTTCTATCTAACCTCTTCCAGCTCATGGTATAGCCACTTGATTGATATGAAATTATCAATCATGTTGTTATGAGAATTGTTCAAAAGGTTCATTCCTATCTCCCTTGCATTATCAGAGATGGCCAATAGCTAGATCAATGAGCTCTTCAAGACTGGGCTCTTCCTGATTCTCCACCAAAATCTGAGGGTTCATAGCTTCTGTATAAATTCCCAATGTTGAAGTCCTAACATTGAAGTTCCTCCAAGATTTTCTCCTATTTTTGACAAGCACTTCCCCCTCTTTAGCACCAACATTATCCTTTTCCTTCTCCTCATAATGAGATTGAGGGTGGGGGTGAATAGGGGAAAGGGGGAGAATTGAAACATCTAGTTCCTAATTTGAAACCCTCGCTATATCCACATTATCCCTCTTCCATTTTTTCTCAGCATGGTCCTCTTTAATCTCCTCTTCCATCTCCTTGTCTTCATCCTCAGAGTCTGTGTCCTCCTCATCCTCATTGTCATGGCCTTGACAGTTTAATATCTGTCACCTTGGAATCTAAGATTAGTTGGCTTTTCTGGATGGTTTGGTATTTGTTAAGTTACTTTAATTCTGGTATTATTATGTTTAACTTTTTGAGAAGTCAGAGATTACTCAAAATCTGATTCTCAGAACATATGTTTTTATGCTCTCAATTTTGTGTTATATTCAGAATCTTGTCATCTGAATCAATCTAGATTCAAGAATCAAAATTTTATAAATCAATGTTAGTATGGTTTTAGTTTTATTTTTTTGTTTGATTCGTACTTTCAATTTGATGTATAAGGTGGCTTTAAAATATTATCAGTACTTTAAATCTGTAGTTGCCAATTTTTTTTAAAGTGTGTGTGTGTGTGTGTATATATATATATATATATATATATATATGTATGTATGTATGTATGTATGTATGTATGTATGTATGTATGTATGTATGTATGTATGTATGTATGTATGTATGTATGTATGTATGTATATGTAATTTTGGAATATTTATGTACTTGTATTTATATTAATACAAGTTGTAGTTATACGTATACATATATGTATACTTATTAATTAGTAATGATATTAATGTTAATTAGGATTAATATTAATATTCATATTAATATCAATATTAATATTGATATTAATATCAATATTAATATTAATATTAATATCAATATTAATATTAATATCAATATCAATATTAATATTGATATGAATATTAATATTAACATTAGTACCTAATTCTATGTTAGTAAGAGTTAGTACCTAGACTAACCTGTCATATGGAATCTAACTTAGTCATTAAAAAACCTAAAACCTGAGTATAGCCTAAGTTATCGATGTATTATCAAGGACTTGGCAAGGGGGTTTTGGGTTTTGGTGTGAGGCGGAAATGCAAATGCAAATTTAATGCTTGCAGGTTGTATATGGTACTTCTGTTGCCATGTGTTGGAGAAGGCTAAGAAAGTGGGTTAAGGGTTATGCTCACTGTTATGAGCATTGATTTTCACGTCGTTTGAGTTTGGATCGCCATTGTTGATTTTTCAGTTGGGGTTATGGAAATGCTGTTGAACAGGTTTCTCGGCGCTAATATTTGGATACTGTTAACCATGAAGGAGACTTTGACTCACTCCAATTCTATAAATCCTCACAATTTTGTATTCCTCATTCTTCTATTGTTCCATGGATGTATTTCTTGGTTTTTGCCATTGAGAAAGTTTCATGGTATTGCTAGTAAGCAGCTTAGAGAATTTGGAAACTTGGGGATTCGGGTTTGAAAAAGGGTTCTTCTGGTAGCTTCTTTTGAGTATCTTTCTGCACTTACTCAGGCAGGGGGCTTTTTCTTTAACTCTATCCTTCAATTATTGTAATGTTTCATTTAGATTTGTGAAATTTGAATATCAAAAATCGTTATGTAGGTATTGGAAGTGTTCATTGCTAAACTCTGTATTTGTGTTTGCAAAGGGGTTTAGAAGAGTATGTAAGTAATACTAAATGTTGTGCAGGACAAAATTAGAAGGGGTGTTTGGTTTCACACTAAATGATTATGTGGGTTTTTGGCCTTTCAAAGCAGTCGTATTCTATGTGGGTTTTGGGATGCTTTGTAATTGTTTTTATTTCTTTTTATAGAGCCATTAAGAAATGAAGATAGTCTTTTAGTCATACAGTTGTCGTTAAACATTTTACAATATATAAACTTTGTTTTGGATTTCGATAGCAATTAGTGAACAAAACAATTGTATGAGATGTAACACGACTGTTGTCTATCATCATTATTATTATGTTTTGGGTCTGACGATTTAGGCACATATATTTGTTATATTGTTTGCTTGTGTGGGTTTCAAAGGTTCTGTGTTTTTTTTTTTTTTGTGTTCATTATTTTTTTTTTAGTCGAATATGACTCGGCCACAGTCACGAGTTCACAGTGATCTAAAAACCCATGACTGTGAATCGAGGGAACAGACATGAGATGGGGTTGGATTCATTCTCGGTTATGGTCGAGGGCTTTGGGCAACATGTTTAATAGCCATTAAATTCAACAATAGTTTTACTGAACTATGATTGTGAACCAAGACATAGTCATTATGTCAAACAATTCATGTGTAACCGTGTGCAAAAGTTTTGGTGTTGACCTTTAGCGTGATTTTGGGGTTTTGAGTTTTGCAGTACACAACCATTCTTATAATAAATAGGAAGAGATGTGTCTTTGTTTTACAGGTTTTCATTGTGTCAAATTCGAGGAGTGCCTTTTATTCTTATAGCTATAAGAGTCCATGTTTTTTTGATAGTGTTTCATGTTTTGAGATAAAAAATAATAGCATAAAGTTTTATTCGATACTTACAAACCTTAGATATGCTGATATCTGGGATGGAAGAGGCATGTTGTTAAATTGGAATTAGGGGCACTGTGTGGGTCACAGTTTTAAACAGTAAGGTGTTATATATGTTTTGGTAAATGTAAGTGAGTACGAATATGTATATATATATATAATATTGTGTGTGTGTGTGTGTGTGTGTGTGTGTGTGTGTGTGTGTGTGTGTGTGTGTGTGTGTGTGTGTGTGTGTGTGTGTGTGTGTGTGTAAGTATTTATTTATATGTATCAACATATATGCATTGCCTTACGAATTGAATTGTTAGAATTTTTCATAGATATGTAATTTTGAGATTATTGTGATTACTGGTTTTGGAAATGAGAATTAATTAAATTCTTATAATCTAATGTTAGTAAGTAATAATATATGTGGATAGTTTTATTATTGATAATTTAAAATGAGATGTAAATATAGTGAATTTTAGAAAAGTCAAATTCCTTACTATTAATTTGAATATAGTTGTTATGTAGTTGAAAAGCATAGTTAATGGTAAAAATTAAAAAGGACAAGGCTATGGAAATGTATGAAAGAAAATTCTTTCAGCTTAAGAAGTATTCTAGTTGGAATGAAGGTGATAAACCTTTAGTGCAACACTTTATTTGGGGTTTAAATCCTAGGATTGGTGAGGAAGTGAGAACTTTCAAACCAAAATCTGTTAAGGAAGCTGCTGATCAGGCTAAGCTTGCTGAAATGAAAACTGGTTTTTCAACCAAGAGTGTTATTAACCCACCTATTCCAAGTAGCAGTAAGAGTCAAAAATCCTTCAGGGATAATTCTAAGGCAACACCTAGTGGCTATGGTATTAAATCTCAAAAGAAAAAATTCAACAAATTTACCAAATCAGACAAGGGGTTTAAGGTCCCTGAACTGCCTAAATCCATTAAGCCTGCTGAAAGTGTGAAACAGAGTTTTGCACTACCACAAGCAAATTCCTCGCAGGATAAGAGTACCAAAAGAGGAGCAGAATGTTGGCATTGTGGGCAGTTGGGTCATTTACAGTGGAATTGTCCTATTAAAGGCAATAATCGGGGTAGGACAAGAGCATCAAGTTCTGAGGCTACTATTGGAGATTCTAGGAGGAATCACCGTATTTTTGCTATTGTGGAACATAAGCAAGCAGAACATCAGAACACGGTGATTGAGGCTAAAGGTACTTATCAAGGTACAAAAATTTCCATTTTATTTGACTCAGGTGCCACTGATTCTTTCATTTCTGCCAATTTGGTTAAACATTGCAATATTCCTGTGAGAAAGGCTGAGTTGGCATGGAAAGTTGAGTTAGCTTCTGGATCTAAGTTAGAAATTGGGCTGATTGTGGTAGATTGTGAAATTCATCTTAAGGCATTTACCACTATAGTAAACCTCAAAGTTATTCCTTTAGGAACCTATGATATAATTTTAGGTATGGATTGGTTGGATCAGCACCAAGCTGTAATTGATTGCAGCAATAAGATTATTGAATGCATTGATGATTTTGGAGTAAGTAAATTCATATCAGGAATTAAGAGGCCTATTTCTTTTAGAACTATATCCGCTAAACAACTTCAAAGGTGTTTACGAAAAGGCTGCAAGCTGTTTGCTATTTCTGTCAATGATTTTTCTAAACCTATGGCAAATCAAACTAGTTTAGACCATTCCTTACTTAAGGAATTTTATGATATTTTTGTAACAAAGATTTCGGGTATTCCACCCAAGAGAGAAATAGACTTTAGGATTGATCTTGTGCCTGGTACTGAACCTATTTCTAAGAATCCTTATCGAATGACAACACAAGAATTGGTAGAGCTCAATGTTCAACTTGAAGAACTTCTTAGGAAAGGGCTGATTAGACCAAGTGTCTCTCCTTGGGGTGCACCTATTATCTTCGTTAAGAAGAAAGATGGATCGCTTAGACTGTGTATTGATTACAGGCAGTTAAATAAAGTTACTATCAAGAATAGGTATCCATTGCCTAGAATTGATGATTTATTTGATCAAGTTAAAGGTGCTAAAGTATTCTCTAAAATTGATCTTAAATCTGGGTACCATCAGCTAAGAATTCAAGAAGTTGATATTCATAAGACAACTTTTTGAACTAGGTATGGGCATTATGAATTTATTGTTGTAACTTTTGGTTTAACAAATGCGCCATCAGTATTTATGAGTCTGATGCAGGGAGTTCTTAGAACCTTCCTTGATAAGTTTGTAGTTGTTTTTCTAGATGACATTCTGGTTTATTCTAACTCCATGGAGGAGCATGAACAACAATTGAGACAAGTTTTTGAATGTCTCCAAAGGAATAAGCTGTATGCTAATCCTGATAAGTGTGAATTTTTCAAATCAGAAATAAGTTATCTTGGACACATTATAATGAGGGATGGGATAGTTGTGGATCTAGCCAAGATTAGAGCTATTGTAGAATGGCCAACACCTACAAACGTGTCTGAAGTAAGAAGCTTTATGGGTCTAGCTAGTTATTACCGAAGGTTTGTGGCTAATTTCTCGAAAATAGCACATCCTATCACTTCTCTTTAGAAAAAAGGTAAGAAATTTTTCTAGTCAGATAAGTGTGAAGAGGCTTTTTAGTATCTTAAAGAATGGTTGACTAGTGCACCTGTATTGGCAGTACCTGATCCTTGTAAAGAATTTTTGGTTTGCATAGATGCTTCTTTAGATGGATTAGGAGCAGTTTTAATGCAAGATGGCAGGGTGATCGCATATGAATCTAGGAAACTCAAGGATCATGAGATTAATTATCCTACTCACGATTTAGAACTTGCTGCAGTAATGCATGCATTGACCAAATGGCAACATTTTCTCCTTGGACAGCATTTTGAGTTGCATACTAATCACAGAAATCTTCAATATATTTTCACACAACCAAATTTGAATGCACGACAATGCAGATGGATGGAATTTTTGTGTTAATATAACTTTGAAGTTAAATATGTGCAAGGTAAAGAGAATAAGGTGGATGATGCTCTTAGCAGAAGACATCACGAGCTCTCTTCTTTAACTCTCACAGTGGATCTGAAGGAGAAAATATTGCAAAATTTGATTTCTAACCCTTGGTTTTTAGATGTCAAGGCTGTTATTGAAAGTGGCAGAATGTTAGAAGGTAGATTTGAAGGTTACTCTATCAGCACTGATGGATTGCTGATTTACAAAGGTAGCATTTATGTTCCTAAGGTTGGAAAGCTACAAAATTTGGTTATGTCTGAAGCTCACAAAGTGCCCTATTCAGCACATCCTAGTGTTAAGAAAATAAATGTTGATCTTAAACAGTATTACTATTGGCCAGGTATGAAGAGGGATATTGCTGACTTTGTCGCTAGATGTCTAGAATGTCAGAGGGTGAAAGCTGAACATCAGCATCCTATTGGTTTACTTCAATCTCATAGTGTGCCTGGATGGAAATGGGATACCATCTCCATTGATTTTATCATAGGGTTACCTTTATCAGTTAGGTGGCATGATTCAATCATGGTTATAGTTGACAGGTTAACTAAAGTTGCACATTTTATACCTATTAGATCTTCTTATAATGCTACATCTATAGCACGTATTTATATGGAACATATAGTAAGACTTCATGGGATTCCAAAGAAGATCATATCAGATAGGGACCCAGTTTTCACATCTTCACTTTGGAGGTCTATGCAATGTGAACTTGGTACTCAACTAAATTTCAATTCTGCATATCATCCTGAGACTAATGGGCAAACTGAGCGTGTAAATCAAATTTTGGAAGACATGCTCAAGATGTACGTCATGGATAGGCAGAAAAAATGGGAAGAATTCTTGCATTTAGTAGAGTTTGCATCTAATAACGGTTATCACAACTCTATAGGCATGGCTCCTTTTCAAGCTTTGTATGGACGACCTTGTAGAACACCCTTGAGCTAGGATAATTTGGAAGATAGAGTTCTCCTAGGCCCTGAAATGCTACAAGATATGGAACAATAGGTGAAACGAATCAGGGAACACCTTGTTATAGCACAGGATAGACAAAAAATGCATGAAGATTTGCATAGGATTGAGCGACAGTTTGTGGTTGGGGACAAAGTATTTATGCGGGTCAAACCTAGAAAAAGTCCTATTAGATATGGTAAAGGTTCCAAATTGTCTCCACATTTTGTGGGACCATTTGAAATTCTAGAATGTGTAGGTCCTATTGCTTACAGACTTGCTTTGCCTCCCAGTCTATCTCGAATCCATAATGTCTTTCATGTGTCTGTATTAAGGAAATACATACATGATATCACTCATGTTCTTAATTGGAATGCATTACAGGTAATGGATGGCCAATTGATGCTGGAACCAGTGCAGATCATTCAGTAAAGAGAGCTAAATCTCAAAGGTCATAAGGTGGAACAGGTAAAGGTTTTATGGTATCATAATGATGATACCTCTGCAACTTGGGAAGATACAAGGGCAATGAAAACTTCACATCCTCATTTGTTTTTAGGCTTCTAGGAGTAAGCCTAAGCTGGTGGGGAAGGGTTTCATGGCCCTGACAGTTTAATATCTGTCACCTTGGAATCTGAGATTAGTTGACTTTTCTGGATGGTTTGGTATTTGTTAAGTTACTTTAATTTTGGTATTATTATGTTTAACTTTTTGAGAAGTCAGAGATTACTCAAAATCTAATTCTCAGAACAGATGTTTTTATGCTCTCAGTTTTGTGTTATATTCAGAATCTTGTCATCTGAATCAATCTGGATTCAGGAATCAAAATTTTATAAATCAATGTTAGTATGGTTTCAGTTTTATTTTTTTGTCTGATTCGTACTTTCAGTTTGATGTATAAGGTGGCTTAAAAATATTATCAGTACTTTAAATCTGTAGTTGCCAAAAAAATTTTTAAGTATATATATATATATATATATATATATATATATATATATATATATATATGTATGTATGTATGTATGTATGTATGTATGTATGTATGTATGTATGTATGTATGTATGTATGTATGTATGTATGTATGTATGTATGTATGTATGTATGTATGTATGTATGTATGTATGTATGTTTATAATGTTGTATAACTATATAGATAAATATGAGTGCATTAGTATAAAACAATTTTATATATATATATATATATATATATATATATATATATATATATATATATATATATATATATATATATATATATATATATATATATATATATATATATATATATATATATATATATATATGTATGTATGTATATATATATATATATATGTATGTATGTATATATATATATATATATGTATGTATGTATATGTATGTATGTATGTATGTATGTATGTATGTATGTATGTATATGTAATTTTGGTATATTTATGTACTTGTATTTATATTAATACAAGTTGTAATTATACGTATACATATATGTATACTTATTAATTAGTAATGATATTAATGTTAATTAGGATTAATATTAATATTAATATTAATATTAATATCAATATTAATATTGATATGATTATTAATATCAATATTAATATTGATATGAATATTAATATCAATATTAATATTGATATGAATATTAATATTAACATTATTACCTAATTCTATGTTAGTAAGAGTTAGTACCTAGACTAACTTGTCGTATGGAATTTAACTTAGTCATTAAAAAACCTAAAACCTAAGTATAGCCTAAGTTATCGATGCATTATCAAGGACTTGGCAAGGGGGTTTTGGGTTTTGGTGTGAGGTGGCAATGCAAATGCAAATTTAATGCTTGCAAGTTGTATATGGTACTTCTGTTGCCATGTGTTGGAGAAGGCTAAGAAAGTGGGTTAAGGGTTATGCTCACTGTTATGAGCATTGATTTTCACGTCGTTTGAGTTTGGACTGCCATTGTTGGTTTTTCAGTTGGGGTTATGGAAACACTATTGAACAGGTTTCTCGGCACTAATATTTGGGTACTGTTAACCATGAAGGAGACTTTGACTCACTCTAGTTCTATAAATCCTCACAATTTTGTATTCCTCATTCTTCGGTTGTTCCATGGATGTATTGGATTTAAACATAGTCTTTTAGTCATATAGTTGCCATTAAACATTTTACAATATATAAAATTTGTTTTGGATTTCGATAGCAATTAGTGAACAAAACAATTGTATGAGATGTAACACGACTGTTGTCTATCATCATTATTATTATGTTTTGGGTCTGACAATTTAGGCACATATATTTGTTATATTGTTTGCTTATGTGGGTTTCAAAGGTTCTATGTGTTTTTTTGTTTCTGTGTTCATTTTTTTTAAAAAGTTGAATGCGACTCGGCCACAGTCACGAGTTCGCGGTGATCTACAAACCCATGACTGTGAATCGAGGGCACAGACATGAGATGGGGTTGGATTCATTCTCGGTTATGGTCGAGGGCTTTGGGCAAGATGTTTCATAGCCATTATGAATTCAATAGTAGTTTTAGTGAACTATGATTGTAAACCAAGAAATAGTCATTATGTCAAACAATTCATGTGTAACCGTGTGCAAAAGTTTTGGTGTTGACCTTTAGCATGATTTTGGGGTTTTGAATTTTGCAGTACACAACCATTCTTATAATAAATAGGAAGAGATGTGTCTTTGTTCTTACAGGTTTTCGTTGTGTCAAATTCAAGGAGTGCCTTTTATTCTTATAGTTATAAGAGTCGATGTTTTGTCGACAATGTTTCATGTTTTGAGATCAAAAATAATAGCACAAAGTTTTATTTGATACTTACAAACCTTAGATATGCTGATATCTGGGATGGAAGAGGCATGTTGTTGAATTGGAATTAGGGGCACTGTGTGGGTCACAGTTTTAAACAGTAAGGTGTTATATATGTTTTGGTAAATGTAAGTGAGTACGAATATGTATATATATATATATATATATATATATATAATGTCGTGTATGTATATATATATATGTATGTATGTATGTATGTATGTATGTATGTATGTATGTATGTATGTATCTATGTATGTATGTATGTATGTATGTATGTATGAACATATATGTATTGCCTTACGAATTGAATTGTTAGAATTTTTCATAGATATGTAATTTTGAGATTATTGTGATTACTGGTTTTGGAAATGAGAATTGATTAAATTCTTATAATCTAATGTTAGTAAGTAATAATATATGTGGATAGTTTTATTATTGATAATTTAAAATGAGATGTAAATATAGTGAATCTTAGAAAAGTCAAATTCCTTACTATTAATTTGAATATAGTTGTTATGTAGTTGAAAAGCGTAGTTAATGGTAAAAATTAAAAAGGACAAGGCTATTTTTTTTGGTAATATGAATTGTGGATTGTATGAAAGGATACAAGTGTGGTTTCGTTTGGTACATTGAAAGATTAAAAATGGTTTTATATGATATCTTTGTTTCCTGGTGCAATTTTTATATTGAAGCAAACGGAATAAGTGTATTAGTTGGAATTGAAAAAAATAAAAAAATAAACTATGTTTTCTTCCAATTAGTATAAATTAATGTGTATGTTAGATTATGCAAGTGTGATCTTTTAGATTGGGTGGTTGTCATAAAGCGAGTAACTTGTGGTGATAGAATTATGTTGCCGGATGCCCTCCGACACTAATCTAGATCCTTATGGGAAAGTTTATGACAGTTATTTAATCAAGTGGTAATATTTAAAATTTCATGGGATGGGTATCATATAATAAGATAAGAACATTATGGTTTCACCTGACATATTGAGTTCTACGAGTGGTTGAACGTAGATTCTTATGTTGACACCCATGGACTACTGGATCATTACCTTGTCATTTTCTATGCGAGTTTATTTCTGCATATCTGCGTGTAAGAAATTTTGTACTTGCTTTATAATTGAATGTGGTTGGAAAAATTATATTTTCAGTACATCTATTTTCTGTTTTAAATGAATATAGTTTTGTTATAAAATCTAATGTGCAGGTTTGCTAGAGGTTTATTGATTTAATTAGTGTTACTAAGCCCTATTTGGTGTGTTGTGGATTGTGCTGTTTTGGTTTTTAGGATCGAGAAAGGGTTGGTTTTGGATCTAGAAGAAATGACTGTTTACATTTAGAGTTCAGTATTAATTCGAATGTATTTAAAGTTGTTGTACTTTTAATAAAAGAGTATAATTATGTTATATACTCTGTTGAAATATTGTGAAATGTTACATTGTTGATTATGAGTACTTAATTGAGTACTTAATTGTACCTGGTATATAGAGTAAAATTTTGTAAAGGAGTTTTATTTAAAAAAATAAAAAATTTTAGGCTTACAATCTCTTATTATGTATGGTTTATGGTTATCTTTTGGTTTTGTTAAGGTGAGGGTATTAAATTCATTGTATTCCATATCCTCTTTGCCAGAGGTTTGGCCATGGTCCCTAGGGCTCTTTCTCCTAGGGGTAACATCAGAGGACTGCTTCTTAATATGAACCTTAATTTTCTTTCCAGAAGAAATATTCCCCTCCTCTGAGCTTATGCTCTGAATTTCATCAGAGTCAGAAGAAAAGATGAAGCTACCATTGTCCTCGTCTGCATCTAGCAAAGGATTGTTCCTAATCATCTGAGCTTTGAAGTACTCATGGATTAGAAGTAACAATCCCTCATGCAGAGATGGGTTGACAATAGGTTTCTTCTTAAAGCTAGTGATAGCCTTGTTCATGGAATTAAATAAATAGAAAGCGAAAGAAATTTTCTTATCATGGTGGAAATGATTAAGAAGAACAAAATGGTGAGTTCTTACTCAATCAAACCTAAGGTCCAAAGTTATATATTCAATGATAGCATGCAACACATACCTCCAGAGCTTTTTGATGGATTCCATCACATAAAATTTCTCGCTCTTAATCAGTTCATTCATTTCCTTAATGCTTTTGACAAAATCCTTCAAAGCATTGGTAGAGACCATTCACTTTCACCTTGCCATCTTTCCACAAATTCACCATACTATTGGTGACCTCAGGATCAAAACCATGAAGTTTGGCAATGTAACTAGCAACCCCTCCCTTTTTCAAAATTTTCCAAACTTTTCCCCTTTTCCTCCATTTCTCTAGCTCCCACACCAGCTCCTTTCCACAATGTTCTCCCACCATCTCTTCAGCATTTGCTCCAAAAATTCTCATAAATTCCAATCTCTGCAAATCCTTTGCAGGCAAGATTTGGGCACAGTAACTCTGATACGCACCAAGATAATTCCCCTTACTTAAACACAAGTAGTACATGACAATTTCAACCCACAAAATGTGTCAAAAAGAAAAAGAAAGCATCAACTGCTTGTATAAACCAAAAAGGCCTTTATGACTTGTACTCGTATGCCATATACCTTTAATAGTCATAATTACCATTAGATCTCAACCGTACACCCCTGGATTTTTTCTAGGTCGATAAGGGTCTTGGCTTCTACAGGAATATTTATTCCCGAATGCCATGTAATCAACTTGTCAGATTGCACACCTTTATTGGCAAACCAATCCATAACAAGATTTTCTTCTTTGAATGCATGTGTGATGTGGACAGTTTCAAATTTAGCAAGGGTTTCATGAGTCTCTTCAATTAGATTGGAAATTGACCAGGAAGGGTGAGATTTTCCAATAATACAATTAATTATGTTATTTGAATCCCTTTCTAACCAAAGCTTAGTTATTTTGACTTCAAAAGCCAGATTAACCACTTGGCACACTGCTCTGGCTTTTGCAAAATGATTAGTTTAGATTCCCAACGGAAGAGAAAAAGCTGCGACTCCCTCTCCAAAATTGTTTCTTATTATTCCACTACTTCCTGAGGGACCAGGATTTCCTTTTGAGGCACCATCGAAATTGGCTTTATGCCATCCCTCTAGGGGAAGAAGCCATCTGGCTTGATGTCTTTTAATCTTCCTATCTTTTTCCTCATCAGTCTTGCTACCATCAACTTCAAAATCTCCTCCCTTCTTAACTTGATAATTTTCCTTAATTTTTTTTATTAATCTTCCTCCCAAGAACAAGAGTTGGCTCCTCTCTATCCCTAAAAATTCTATTATTCCTTTCCTTCCAGATGCTCCAGTAGAAGTGAGGCAAAATCTAGGTGCTTAATTCCTACAAAACAAAAGAATTGAACAGACTTTTCCATTGGCTAAAAAAATCTAGAAGATTATCTAGCATACACCAGCTAATCTCAAAATCCTAGGTTAGGAACTCCCAAACCTCCCTAGAGTAAACACAATGAATGAAAAGATGGCTTCCCATCTCCAGCTGGTTTTTACAAAGAGGACATCTGTTAGGCATTACATGTCCTCTCTTTTTAAGATTATCTTGACTAAGGATTTTATTTTGAAGGGCTAGCCAATAGAATATGTTGATCTTGGGAATGAGGCCAAGAAGCTAGGAATTCACCCAAGGGGGTTTCTCCCTTATACACCAAAGAGAGTTATAGCCTAAAGCCATTGAATAACTTCCATTAGGATTATCCCCCCAAATCATTTCATCTCTCTTATTGCTAAGAACCATTGAATTTAATATGATCATAATCGACTTCAAATCTTTAGATATGAGGCAAAGATCTCTCCATCCTTGGCCATTCCCATAATTGCTAACTTTATACCCAAACTTCATAAGTAGGATTGTTAATAAGGGGACCTTGGAAAAGCCAACTATCATACCAGAACTGAATATCCTCTCCATTTCCTAGTTTCCAAGAAACCTTGGCCCTTGCCAAGTCCCTAGCCTTCAGGATACCATTCCAGATAATCGACCCTTTTGGAATATCCTCATTATTTAATATAAAATGAAGATAAGGCCTTCTAATATATTTATTAACTAGGATATCCCTCCATTCACCAATGCTGTTGAATATATGCCATATTTTCTTCACCAACATAGCCTTATTGAGATGGGTTAACTTTCGTATACCAAGGCCACCATACCTCTTTGGAAGACACATTTTCTCCCAAGTAACCAAAGGATACCTTTTTCTCCCTTCTAGACCAATCCATAGAAAGTCTCTCTAAATTTTTTCCATCTTTTCCGCAAATATCCCAGGAATTCTATATAAGCTCAAAGCATACATTGGCAAGTTTTGAGAGTTGATTTGACCAACTAACATTTGCCTGCCTGGCTAAGTGAAGCACCTTTCCACCCAATCAACTTTCTACTGAATCTATCCAAAATCTCATTCCAGAAGGAGTTTGGGGGAGAAGATCCCAAAGGGAGGCCAAGATAAGTAGAGGGAAGCTTTCCCACTCCATAGCCAAGGATCCCAGCAATTTTTTCTCTGTCAAGCTTCAGGGGTGTTAACAAAGAAAATCAAGCTCTTTTTCCAATTGATTAGTTGACCAAACCCTCTATAGTATTTTTCAAGAATCTCGTTCATAGCCTTTGCCTCCCTAACAAAGGCCTCCCCCCCCCCATTATTGTGTCATCTACAAATTGTTGGTGGGAGAAAGTTTCACATTTTGATGAAGGCTTGATCCCCTTGAGACTTCCATCTTTCTTTTTGTGCTCAATAAGTCTTCCAATACATTTAGCCAAAATAATGAAAAGAATAGGCAAGAGGGGGTCTCCCTGTCTAAGACCTCTAGTAGGTTTAAAGAAATCAAAGGGAGCTCCATTGACCAAAATAGCAAGAGAGGAGGTAGAAACAAGCTGAGAGATAACTACAAGGGTAGTTGTTGGTGTGAGAAGAAAAAAGAAAGAAAAGGAAAGAGTCGACCAGAACAAGGCTTGACATGTTAGCCAAGGGAGCATTTGTGAAGGTTGGAAGCATGGCATGGGATGTGTGGATTCATGCTTATTCACATAGATTGCCTAGTAGTGGCCATGGCTTTGAAGGCCTCCATGGTTGTATTGTAATGATGTTTTTGCTAAATAATACATGGTGATGGATGCTTTTAGAGGCTGGGTTTTCCCTCCATGAGGGTTTCCCAGGGTATATCTTATGTCACATATTTGTGGGTATGTTGTCTATTCTCTTGCGTGTGGATTTCAATTACATATTTATTTCATGGGTTACATGGAAACGATTATATTATTTGTTGCAATTTTTCTTATAAGTGGTATTAGAGCTATAGTTTTGTTGTTGTAACCCTAGATTGAATCCATGGGAATGCATGAGAGGATAAAAGAAAGAGCAAGATATATGAGTGGTTTATTGCAGATCTGAGGGTTTTAGGTTTGTTGTTATGATGGGATGTTGGCAGATTTTGGGCATGTGAAATTGTTGGACAAAATGGATTTTTTGGATGTTTCATTTAAATGAGAGTTTTAAGGGGAGCTTGTAGAAATGACCTCTTGGGTAAAAACAGACCTCAAAGGAAATGAAAGAGTTTTTTAGTTTCATCCCATGATGGCCATCAAATTTAATCCCGTCGAAACTTTCATCACAAACAAAATTGTCTTAGTAAAATGACCATATCTTTCTCTAAGGAAATCAGATATCAAACTTCTTACAGGTGTTAGAAAGAAAATACGGAATACTACAACTTGGTGTAGGTTTGGTTTTGTGATTTTGACATTTTGTTAGGTTTTAAAAGCCCAAAAGTTAGATGTTTATTTTGAGCACAAATTAGGGCATAACTTGGGCATATAGAGTCAAATTTTGGATTTCAAGTAGTCATTAGAAAGCTCTTAGAGAGCTCTACACATTGCTTTAGATTTGGTGCAAGTTTTTGCATGCTTTTTGTTAGGATTAAACCATGGACAGAAATAAGAATTACATGCAAATATAATCAATATCAGAAAATAATATATCACATAGAATAGAACACAAGACACTAAGATTTAACATGGTTCACCCAATCCCTAGGCTACATCCACCAAATAGCAAGTCTAATATTATTACAATCCAGTGATTACAACCTAATTACAATTTATAATCCCTTACAGCTCAATACCATCACAAGAAGCAATTTTGCATCACAACTATCAAACAATCCCTAACCCTAAGCCCTTTTATACAAGTGTTTTTACCACTTTAGGGTTATAACAATAATTACATGTTGGCTCAAAATTTTGATAAAATAGGGCCCAAATTTTTTTATGAGGTGATGCCCTAAGCCCTAAAGAATTTATGAAGTATGTACAATACTTTTTTTATTAGTCACCACATTCTAACAATCTCCCACTTGGGGACTGATAACCTTATGTAACCTAGAAACCCAGCTCATGGCTGCCCCACCAATAGTAAATACATAACATGTAGTACTCTGCCTGGTATCAATATCCCCAGCCAAATCTGAGTCAACATAGTCTTGTAAATCAGTAGTAGAGCCCCCAAAGTGTAAACACTTATTGGATGTTCCTCTCAAATATCTGAGAATCCACTTGACTACATTCCAATGCTCAATTCCTAGATGACTCATAGACCTACTAACAACTCCCACTGCATGTGTAATATCTAGCCTGGTACATACAATAGCATACATCAAGCTTCCTATAGCTAAAGCATAGAGTACCTTAGACATCTTATCCTCTTCTTCTTGTATGTTGATGTAGTGCCTCTCTCATTTGACTTCTGTAAGTCATCTTGATAGATGCAACCTTGTTGATCTTTTGTTGTGATGGATCATGATTGTGACCATGAGTGGCTTACACCGTTGAGGTGATTGGATTTATGTTTCTGTATTAGTTGCTTTGATTATGTTTTGACTGATTTATGAGATTATGATTTGATTTATGGTTCACTGAGCTTTGAGCCAGTGCTTATCAAGATTGATGTGGTATCATGAGGTTGTTCTGTGATCACCCTGAGATGTGTGCAGAGATTGTACTGTGTACTATTACCATGCTACACTGGACTAGGCTCCTATAGCAGTCATTAGTCATGTTTGTGACTGTGTTCGCTTATGTGTTTTAAGTGCTTATTTATGTTGTTTAATCAACCTTTATTAAATACTTAAATGATTAGAAATGGATTATCTAGGTTGGATTATTTGGTTATGTGTTGCGGACATTTACCTTGTTATATTTTGATCTGAGAGATATTTGTTACTTATGTTATGTTTTACATTTGAGAGGGCCTGAGGGTCAAATGTTATACTTTGATTTCAGTATCATAGATTTTAGACTGTTATGTTGTTCATTTGATCATATGTGCATGATGATGTCATTTTGAGATGACAGTATGTTTTATAATGATATCTAGTTATCCGATATTTGGACATATCACTGATTATATTATGTGATGGATTTAATGCTATGGTTATTTACTTCATTCCTACATTGTTATGCTTTATGTGAATGTAAGTGATGTAAATAGATTATTTTGATATAATTAAATAAATGGTTGAATTGGGTGATTTAACATATTTATTGCTTCGGCTATGTTATTATATACAATTGCACTTGATCATGTTGTTTAGTGTGCAAGATTTATATCCCTAATAGTGGTACATGGAGTTAATGATTTAGCCATTCATATTTTACCAATGCCATCATTGTATGGTCAATGTATCCTTATTTTTAATTGTTTAATTAAACCTTTTGGTGATTATTAAATTTGAACTCATTTGCATTATGTGATTAGACCAGTGAGCGTGTCTGTGCATTTAGAGTCTCGCATTGTTATGAAAGTTGTTAAGGAAATTTATGTGTTTTTGGGTTTTTGGGCTTTTTAATTGATTTATTTTAATTTCTAGCAGCACTTCCATAGATGAATTCTTATTTCTAGGAATAGTTTGTTTTTGTTTGGATCGATTCGGGGTTTAACTAGGTTGGCTAGTTATTTTCCCTAATCGATTATTCACTTGAAAAGTGAATAAATATCCAAAAAAGAATTTAATTCCTCACTTCTCACTTTTGAATTAGAAAGTTGGAGTGTAAAATCCAAAATCCTTTTCATGAGGATTTACTATTTTGTTCATTATGGGAGCTACGAGCGTGGGATTTTCACAAGGTTGAGCTCGTTGGATCTAGCTCGAGGAAACCTTGGATTGCCGCAATTTTCAGCTACTTTTGTGGGCTATATATTTTATGGTTTAGATTCCCATTTTGCCCTTTTGGTTATGAGGTAGGGCTTTCCTATTTTATTATTTCTGCTTCTATTTTTGGTAGACATTTGGCTCGAGGCTGAGAACTAGTGTTCCCCTCAGTTTTTGTTTGCTGGTTCTGCCTAGTTGGTTAGGTATGAACATTTCCCTATTTTTCAAGATGAGAGTTTGGGGTTTTATGTCATTATGCTGGCCATTTTTGCATATGGTGTTCGAACTTGATTATTTTGGATTTTTGAGATTTTTGTACTCAAAGGCCAAATGGGTTTTAATTTTGATTTTTTTTTCAAATTTGGGGTTTTTACCTCATTTTGTGTGCTGCCCTATTTTCTCAGGTTTTCTTGGTACAATGTGGGTCGTGGACCTAGATGACCTGTTTGGATATTAGTCAGATTACTATTGCACTTTTATGTTGCATTGGGATGTGTGTCACATCCATACTCCTAATGTCACATTCAGTTGAGTGATTTTATACCTATTGTTATGGTTTCTCTTGGACCTTTGTTGTTGTTTCATGGATACTAAGATTCATGTAGAATCGATACTCCCGGATTGAGGCTGATTGAGTGAGTTCATGATGTTTGGTCTTGTTGCATCATTGGGATTCATGTAGAATCCATACTCTCAGATTGAGGTCGATACAGTGATTTCATGATTTATGATTTTATTTAGCTTTGGGATTCATGTAGAATTTGTCCTCCCGTGTTGCTTTCAGCTGGGTGTTATCTTTTGCATTGTGTTCTCATCCAGTCCTTGTGTTTTGATCTTCATGATGGTGGTGCACCACACATGAATACATGCACATACATTTTTTGGGTGACTTGTGAGGCCCAATTTTCCATGGTACTTTTGGAAGTTATGATCATTAGGGTTGGGGTGGGAGTTTGCATGTCCATAGGCACTTGTTGTAGGATAAGCATGGGTAGAGTAGGGTAGCATATGGGGGGGGCTCCTATCTTGCATCTTGGTGATCATGGTGCCATGGGTTGGTAGAGGGAGTTTTAATTAAGTGATAACTAAAGAAAATGTGTGAGTGGTAATAAAACTTGAGATAATAAAATTTTGTGTGATGGTTCCAAGGGAGTACCTTGCAAGAGTTTCCACATGTGATCCAAGCTTGGGCTTGTCGATGCCAAGCAACTCTCCATGATATTAGCCCCTACTTAGTAGCCTATTGAGTGTCTGACCAGGATCTATACTCCTTGCATTGTCTTAAGTTCTTGGTTACAAGCATTATACTGTCTGGCATGAGTGTTAGCCATGGATGTTGCTTTTGTGTGCTTGTGGTTGGATCATTATCTCCATTAGCATTACGGGTGTGGACCTACAAGTGCCATGTGGTTGGGAGGTGTATCTACCTATCCCACTGCTAGGGACTAGTGTACAGAGACAATATTTTGTTCTAGTGCAACTGTTGCTGGATGTTTTCACTTGATGCTTCGAGTTTCAGAGTATGCTTTATTGTGATTTATGCTTTCATTGGAATGCTTGGATATCATATTTAGATGATGTTAGTTTATTTGATGCATTCTCATATTACGATGTTTAGCATATGACTAAATGATGTAAATTGTTGTATTGGATTATCTATTGCTTATTGGTTAGCATGTTAGATTTCCTTATTATGATGTTCAACATGTGATAGGTGATGTTATCTACTTGAAGGATTATCTTATGCTTTACTACTAGCATGTTAGATTTCCTTATGCTTATATTGTAGCATGTTTTAGTAGTGACGTCCCTATTACAATAGTATTGACGATTTGATTGATGGCTTGGGATGTTACGTGCGGGAGATGGCTAGGATCCATGATGGTCTTATGATGTTATTGACAGTTGGGAGGAACTGCGTACTTAGTTTTGTTGTTTAGTTATTGTGATGTTATTTCTATAGATTGCAATGTTACTTCTATTCACTATGATGTTGCATTCAGTACGTTCTTTACTAATATGGTGTAGATGGATAGATGTTCTTCTTTCTTGATGTTTATGCACTTGAGTGTTCATTCCTTGATTTACGTGGATCTGGTACTCCCCAGTGTTGAGGTTTTCATGTTTTTATGCTTTTTATTTTTGTTCTTTTGTCGCGCTGATGTGTTTTCTTGCTTGGAAAGGTAGTTCCTCACTTGAGAATGTACTTCCTTGCACGAGAATGTATTTCCTTGCACAGAGATGCAAATCCTCATGCAAAGCCATGCACTTTCTCACGCATAGTGATGCAAGATCTTGCATGAAAATTGAGATCAGTGCACTTTCTTGTGTGAGAAATAGGGGGTAGTTAGGCTTGGTTGAGGAAGATTTGAAAGTTGGTTTTGGACACATTATTGGATTTCACACCTTTCCAGTTCAAAAAAGTATTTCTTAGGGGCTTAAAATATATTGTTCAAGTATAAGGAGATGTATATTTAATTTCTTATACTTAAAATATATTTTAATATATGTGATGAATCTTTTGAGATAGGTTCCAAACCTGTCCAAGATAAGATAAAGATTCTAAGAAATTTTAGTGCTTCAAAAATTCAAACTTAGCCAAAGTTTAGGGCTTCAAGATTTTAGGCTTAGCCAAATTTTAGGATTTTTCATTTTACCCCAGCTTGGTGTTTTTTTGTTGAGTGGTTGTTTCTTCAAGCCCTCATCATGTGCGTGGTCATTGTTGGATTTTTTTTATGTGTGTTAGTTTGTTAGTGGCATTCAGAGATTCGTTGGTTGTTGGGATTGGTAGTGAAGTCTTTCATTGCGATCTTTGTGATCCCTATATGATGTTGTCATGTGCATTCATACTTTTTATTAAAAAAATATCTTGGCTTGTATTGAATCCTTGTTCCACAGATCTTCGGGCAGGGCATTACACTTGGGACACATCTCTTTATTCAACTTCAAATGACTAGGTAAAGGTGTGTTGATAGCTTTAGCATTCTCCATAGAGAAACATTGCAACACCTTCTCAACATAATCATCCTAAGATAGTGTCAATTCCTTTTTCTTCCTATCTCTACAAATCTTCATACCAAGGATTTGTTTTGCTGCCCCCAAATCCTTCATAGCAAATGCATGTGCTAACTAGCATTTCAATCCCTTAATATGATCCATGTTAGACCCAACTACAAGCATATCATCAACATATAAACATAAAATAATGTAGTTGTCATCATGCAACCTCTTAAAATAAACACAATGATCTAAATGACACCTATTGTATTCATGCTCATGCATAAAACTGTCAAATTTTAGATACCATTGCCGAGGTGCTTGCTTCAAGCCATATAAACTTTTCTTAAATTTGCACACTAACTTCTCCTTACCCTTGACCTCAAAAGCCTATGGTTGAGTCATATATATCTCTTCATCCAAACCACCATGGAAGAAGGTTGTTTTAACATCAAGGTGCTCCAAATGCAAATCTTCAATAGACACAAGACTTAAAATAGTATGGATAGAAGTCATTTTTACAACAAGAGAAAATATCTCATCAAAATCAATGCCATTTTTTTGTGCAAATCCTTTTACAACTAACCTATCTTTAAATCTTTTCTTACCTCCTTCCTCTTCTTTCAACTTGTAAACCCACTTATCTGTAAAGCCTTTTAACTTGTAGGCAACTTGCATAAATCTCATATCTTATTCTTCAACAAAGAGTCCATTTCATCTTTCATTACAGACTCCCACTGAATCTTAGTATCCACCTGCATAGCTTCATCATAACATTCAGGTTCACTAGCATTAGTAAGTAAAATTGAATACAAAGAGGGAGAAAATCTTTCTAGAGACCTAATTTGCCTTGTTGAATGTCTAGCATTCACTGGTGTGTGTAGTATTTATTGTTGTGGTTGTTGTACATCATGAGGAATGGTTGGAACATCAACTTTTGGAGTATCATCCAACACTACATAATCATCGTCTTTCTTCTCATGTTGCTGAAATAGATCTTTGTACAACACTTTCTCATTGAATATAACATCCCCACTTCTTACAATTTTATAATTTTCAAAATTCCAAAGCATATAACCAAATTTATTAATGCCATATCCAAAAAATACACATTTCTTTGACTTATCTTCTAGCTTGGTTCTATTTTCAGAGTCTATGTGAGCAAAGGCTTCACAATCGAAGGTTTTGAGAAAATAATAACTCACCTTCTTACCAGTACATGCTTCCTCTAGAATAGCACAGCCCAAAGGAGTAGAGGGACCTCTATTAATTAAATATATAGCAGTATTGATAGCCTCCGCTCACATGCATAAGGTAAACCAAACATGCAACCTCATGCTTTTTTATAGTCTTGTTCATGTGTTCAGCTACTCCATTTTTCTATGGAGTCCTTGGAACATTTTTTTATCTACAAATACCATTAGTGGAGCAATAATCTTCAAATTCATGACTACAATACTCACCACCATTATCGAATCTAAGATATTTTAATTTCTTACTAGTCTCATTTTCAACCAAGCATTTCTATTTCTTAAAAGTTTGAAATATATCAGGTTTATGTCTAAGGAAACAAATACATACCTTTCTAGTTGCATCATCAATAAGTGTAACATAATAATGAGAGCCTCCAAGGGAAGATACTTAAGCTAGTTTGCATCCACCTGTACAAAGATATAAGGTGCCTACTTTTACACCTCTTGCTACTACAAGGGAACCTTTTGAAACTGTCCAATTTTTATCATTAAAAGTGACTACACAACCCTCATCACCGAGTTGTCTTGCTGAAATTAAACTTCTTCTCAGCCTTGAAACATTTCATACCTCATGTAGTAGCCAATGATTCCCATTCTACAACTTAGTCTTAATTTTTCCCTTTCAAACAATCTGATAGGGTTCATTATCCCCCAAATAAACAAGTCCAAAATCTCCTTTGACATAATCAATAAAATAACATCTATGTGGTGTAGCATGAAATGAAGCACTAGAATCTAAAACCCATGAATCATCAACACTTTCTAAAGACAAAAGCAAAGCATCCTTTTAAAATTTGTTACTTACCACATTTGCCTCCTTGTCTCCATCTAGTTTATCTCCTTCATTTTTCTTTTGATTCCAACAATATTTCTTTTTATGACCTGGTTTCCCAAAGTACCAACAATTTTTTGGTCCTCTAAATTGAGAACTCCTCCCCTTTGACTTTCCTCTAGATTTCCCATGATTTCTAAAATTACTTCCTCTTTCAATCCTTCTACCTCTACTTTGTGTGTTTAAAGCACTTCCTAATGTAGATCCACCTAAGGATTTCCTACAAATTTTCCCACTCAAAACAACATCGATCACATCATCATATTTTAGGGTGCTAGATCTAAGAACAAAATTTCTCACAACCATTACCAAGCCATTCTAGCTTTTAGGCAAAGAACACAAAATCAAGAGAGCCTTAATTTCTTCATCAAAATTGATACCCACAGAAGATAAATAACTAGTGATAGTATTAAACTCATTTAAATAATTTGCAATAGATCCACCTTCTACCATTTTCATATTATATAAACACTACATGAGAAATACCTTGTTTGAAGTGGAGGGCTTTTCATACAGTGTCACTAGAGTTTTCATCAACTCTTGTGTTGTCTTAGCTTTTGTAATATTAAATGTTATCGATGGTGCTAGGTATAATCAAATGCTTCCAAGTGCCTTTCTATCTAAAAGATCCCATTTGTAATTTGACATAGATCCCTGATTCTTGACTTTACTTTCCAATGGTTTCCATAAATCTTTTTGATAAAGATAGTCTACCATTTGCATCTTCCATAACTGAAAGTTCTGCCCTTTAAACCCACTCAACCATGAGACTTTCCTGCAGAGGATAACTGAAAAAAAAACCTCACTCTAATATCACTTGTTAGGATTAAACCATGGATAGAAATAACAATTACATGCAAATATAACCAATATCAAAAAATAATAGATCACGCAAAAAAGAACACAAGACACCAAGATTTAACATGGTTCACCCAATCCCTAGGCTACGTCCACCAAATAGAAAGTCCAACATTATTACAATCTAGCGACTACAACCTAATTACAATCTATAATCCCTTATAGCTCAATACTACCACAAGAAGCAATTTCGCATCACAACTATCAAACAATCCCTAACCCTAAGCCCTTTTATACAAGTATTTTTACTGCTTTATGGTTATAATTAATAATTACATGTTAGCACAAAATCCTAATAAAATAGAGCCCAAATTTATTTTTTCCAAAGAATTTATGAAGTATGTGCAATACTTTTCTAATTAGTCACCACAGTCAAACACTTTATTTGGTGATATATTAATCCGAACAATTCATGGTTTATATGACTATGGTAACATTGTGAGTTTATGACATTGTATATTTTGGAGATTTGGATTTGATATCATTGTATACTCATTTTATATTTTAGATTGGTCTCATGATAATATGGTTATTAGTATTTGGTTTGGATATGTATGATGACTTGTTGGGTCTACAATTTGTGCAATGTTGTAAGCAGTCTATACTTACGGGTTGCATTTATGGCTTGGTTATGGGTTGTCTTTACCCATTGATTTTTTATTATTAATGCATATTTAGGTTGGTGGCTTGGATTTGGGTTGTCTATGCCTTAAGTCACATTATTTACTGATTGTTTTATCATGTAGAAGGGATGAAATGTTACTAGGTATAATGATGGTGGAGGATTGTGGTTGAATATTTTATGCTGATAGGTTGGACATATTGAGGGTTAGTTGCCCGGTTCATGGATGTGATCATAGTGTCATAGATTTTGGCATGACATGATTGGATATACAAGTACATCATTGATGTTCGTTGTCTTAGATTCCTGATTTGGTTATGGTGGTATATATTTTTGGTTGAGGATCATGATTATTTGGTTTCTTTTGAGGATCTCATGATGTGTACTTTGAGTTCTTTGATGGTTTTATGCCTTGGTTGTTTCTCATGGTTAGAAGATAATTTTTCATCATGATGTCATTTATAGCTTGGATACACAATTTAATGGAAGCTTGTGTCAATGATGGGGTGACAGTGTAAGATTAGTTCTTGGTTTGGTTTAGAGATCTTGGTTTCACTTTGTACTGACACTTTGGTTGTGTGAGTGTAGACCTAGATGATCTTTGTGTAGAAGATAGATTTTATGATGTCATAGGTGACTGGGTACAATGGTTGAGTGGGAGTTGATGGCATTGATATATTTATTGAGTGTTTGCAGCTGCTAGAGATTTGTCTTAGATCGTATTGCTAGAGAAGCATCTTTGATATTTTCATGGTGCACTTGGTTATCTTCATGGTGTGTGGAGATGATTCTTCATGGTATGTGGAGATGATTTTTTTTCATGATGTGTAGAGATGGTTGCATCTTGAGGACTTATGGGGTTCTTGGTAAAGGTGTGGTTTATACTTTCATTTGAAATATTATCCTTAATGTTAGGATGGTTTTATTTTTATGTCACGATATACTCTTGATACATGTTTAGAGTTGCAGCATGTTATAGTATGTTCATATGGAGCATGTTATCTGTTTGGTTGAAATGGTTACATCACGTTGTCATGTTTATGTTCCTGAGGCCATGGTTGGAACTTTGACATTGATCTTGGTTTAGTTTCTTGGTATTTATTACATTGATGAAAAGCTTCATGATATTTCTATGTTGCATTTGGAGTTGGCATGGATTGATTGGTTACAGGTGCTCATGGATACTTAGAGACAGTGGTGATGCTGATTTCTCTTGGATTAGAGAAGTATTTGTTGGGGCGGTTGATGGTTTTAGTAGGAAGTCTGAGGAGAATTCACCTGATATGGACATGAGAGGATATTTTTCTTTGATGAATCTTGTTTGGAGACTTGGATATCTTGATGAACATTCTCATTCCCCACTCTTGGTCTACTCGACAGTTTTCTACTTGAGAGGTATAGCACATTGTTTCTCTTAGGTGGATTATGTTTATGTTTGTCTTCCATGGACATGGATCTTGAGATACAGTACATGAGTTAGTTCTAGAGGGTTCCTTTGAGAGATATTTTAGCATTGGTTATCTCCATTTGCATATGTTGTTATGTTGGTTAAGTTTGGGAGATGGTTTTATATTGAGCATATTCCTTGGTTAAGGAGTGGTTTTATGAGTTTGATCTTCTAGTGAGAGGCTTATATACATGATTAGTTATATGGTATGGTTTGGGTGTTATTGCAACTTCTTGGTTGAGGCTTTATGGAAGAAATCATACTTGCATAGTTTACATCTAATGGTGTGTGTCGAAGAACATGATCTAGGTTATGATTTGCATGGTTTCTCTTTGTTCTTGGTTATCTTCCTGGATGTTCAGTTTCAATTACATTGGATTTGAGATTGGTTATAAATTGTGATCACTGGTTTGCACTCATGTATGTCATGTGAGAGATGACATGGTTATTCATTTATCTCTTTCCTATGTTGGTTGTGGAGAACTTGGGAGAGAATTGAAGACTTGTTATGAGAGTTGTTCTTGTAGATTGTTGGTTTATATATTATGGATGTCCTTGATACTACATGGATTCACTTCTTTGAGATGTTGTGAGTGGATTGGTTATAGATTTGACATTATCATTTTACAGTGAGAGCTTCTTGGTATATATGTGGCAGGTATTGCTCTTGAGGCTTGTGATTGTAAGTTATAGATTGGATATGTTGATAATGTGAGATTAACTTGGTATACTTTGGTGGTATGGATAGTTGGATGGGTTTGGCACTTGCTGTGGGTGTTATTTCAGCTATGGATATTTTGACAACTATAGATACATGTGATTACCTTTGGATTAGGTGGTTGTGCTTGACATTTTAATTGGTACAAGATTTTATGATCTTCTAATGCAACAGGTTGGGTGGCTTTCTCTTTGGATGACTTCTATGTATGTCTAGTGACAGTGGATAATAGAAGGTGAGATTATTCATGTTTGAGATGCTAGATACTTTGATTTTGTTGCAGGTACTAGGATGGAGCACTTTGTGTACTTTGATCCATGATGCTAGATGTGTTTGAAGGGATTGTTCCCTTATTCATTTATGTGGCTACAAATTGACCTTATGCAATGTATACAACAAGTAAGAGATTGTTGAGATAATGGGTGTTGCACACATTGCATAATATTGTTTATCATATTGTTTTATTTTATTATGTAATGTTCTATCTAGATGGACATGCAACATATAAAGGTTCCCATGGGATGTACTTGATGAGTTGTATTATAACATTGTGGTAATATTTCATGTAATTATTTAATATTAAGAAAATTGAAATTAAATTTATAATATTAAATGTGGGGTCAAGAGGTTAGGTAGCACATGGTTTATGTAATACCACTTGGTGGTTCTATGGGACTTTCTACTAAATAAGAATCAACAAGGGTAGTTGTTGGTGTGAAAAGAAAAAGACAAAAAATGGAAAGAGTCAAATGGGATAAGGTTTGACAGGTTAGCTAAGGGAGCATTTGTGAAGGTTGGAAGTATGGCATGGGATGTGTGGATTCATGCTTATTAACATAGATTGCTTGGTAGTGGCTATGACTTTAAAGGTTTCCATGGTTATATTGCAATGGTGTTTGAGCTAAATAATACATAGTGATGGATGCTTTTGGAGGCTGGTTTTTTCCCTCAATGAGGATTTTCTATGGTATATCTTGTGTCACATATTTGTGGGTATGTTTTTTATTCTCTTACATGTATATTTTAATTACATATTTATTTCAATTCTATTGTGAGTTATGTGGAAATGATTATATTCTTTGTTGCAAGTTTCCTTACATAGTGATCACAGTCATGACCAACTATAAAGAAAACAACTAGACCAGTTAGGAAAAACTTATATTTATGATTGATAAGAATTAATTAACTACAATAACATCTCATAATTACCTCTCACTTTCCTCAATATACCTTTCCCCATTAAGTACTCTTATTCAAATCTATTAATAGAGTTGAGATTCCAAATGCGATCTACAAGGATCTTTTATTTAATTTTAAGAAGATATTCACTAATGTACACTATGGTCTGGTATACCATATATCCCTCTACCATAGAACCCTTAGGATCTTCTCTTTGTCAAACCAAACCCTTCATAAATTTCAAGTTCTTCTAAACCATCCACATTGACCAAATTTGTACAGGTCACACAATTCAATCTCCTCAACTTGATGTATAAGGTAGTATTCTTAAGCATAGCAAAAATTTGAAGGTAGACACTTTTTCATTTCACAAACAAGTTGTGGAATTTTTCTCTTCCAATATTTTATATTTTTTTTATCAATTTTGTTAGATGATAACCATCGAATAGAGATTCAACATGCAAGAACATATAAATGAGATTTTAGATAAAAATATACAATAAATTACATAAAAAGTAAAGCAAGTCATAAATGTAATATATGTACAAAAATTCTAAGAAATAAAACTTCTAACCTCATGTATTTTCTAAGTAACTTGTTTAATATTGTTGTCAAATTAGTGTGGGAGGGATAGAGGTAGGACATACTGCATCATCAAAAAATGATCTTTTCAATATATTATGAAATAATATAATAAATAGTACATGCAATTTTACAAATATATTGTAAATAGAGAACATGACTTACCTTGACGAAGGTGTGCCAATCATGTATTTTCAACCCTAACCCAAAATCACCTTTCTTTGATACAAGACTACTTATATTTGTAGCAAACCCTATGGGAATTTACTTTTTATGACTTATTTTAATGCATCACTTTGTTGTTTTGTTAATAACCAAACAAGGGCACTCTCATTTGTGTAGTCTCCATTGCTATTTTATTCAATAAAAAATTTTAGTGCATTATTAGATTCATGAATGTCATTACAAATTTTGGCAATTTTTTTCTCTATCACACCTTTCATCCAATATTTTTCATAGTGTCTCCATTGTATTCTTTCCAATATGCATAGCATCAAACAAATGCACAATTAGGAGATCCTTTTAATATGGTATCCTACTAAATTGAATAGAATAATTTTTTATTCTTCTAGGAAGTTTGTCATTGATGCCTTGATGACCTTCATGAGCATCAATTACATCATTACTAAATAAAAAGACAATATCAAATTATAAATTTCAAACTTCGAACCACAAACTGGATATTACTTTGGTAATTTAGTTGACCGTATTCCAACTTTCATAGATGAGGTTTCATTCTTCATGACCTTGATGTTGTCGCTTCTTTCCCATTAAAAATATATTTTTTAGTAATTTGATACTTATGATTATTATGAAGAAAGTGTCTAAACTCATCGAACACCTACTTTCTTAAACTTCTTGAATGATGAGATTTCATTTTCAAACCACAAACTCGAAATGTGAATTTTTCTTTTGTCTTAAGACCTTAAAGATCGTGTACAATTATCATGCCCAACTCAAACATACAATAATAATGTGTAAGCACTATAAAAGACCAAAAATATGTGACCTTAACAATATAACATACTGCAAAAATAAGTTAGCATAGGTCCATCATGTACTGTCCATACAAGCATTGTATGGAATTGAAATTGTCTATGTCCTATATGTCTAGAAATGTCATACATAGTGACCCCATTCCATAACTTCAACAAATCATAAATAAGGGTCTCAATATACATTTTCATATCTTTAACTTGGTACTTACCTAGTAATTGAATGAACATAAACATTACATAATTATTATGACCATTTTGATGCACTATTTATAAATTAATTTAGATAACTATTAAATGAAAAAAAATACCTAGTAAAATCATTGAAAATATTATGTTCTCCCTCTTTATGGACATCCAAGGAAGAATGTTATTGTTAATAACAAAATAGGCCACATTGAGTAAATAGATCTCATATCTCCAAATGGATTGACACTGTTCACTGCCAATGAAAGCTTGAGATTATGAGGTTCTTCTTTAAAGTGTAGTCATGTTTTTTCTATTCTTTAAATATAGGACCATCTATAGGCATTCACATAATTTCATCTTGACTTCTATTGCATGCATGGTAATCCATAAGTTGTGCCAAACTAGTGTACCTGAATAATTGTTCAAGACGTGGAATAATGGGAAAGTAATAAAGAACTTTGTGAGGCACTTTTTATTATTATTTGATCTGACTGATATCTACTAATATGATAATTGGGGCTTTTTTTGAAAATTTATGTTGTTTATAATATAGAATGTGATTATTGGGACATGCATGTATTGTCTGATACTTCATTCCAATTTGATTCATAATGGTAGATAATTCTTAGTACAAATGAGGCAGAATGTTTGATGGTGGTAACAAAAACTCACCTATTAACCTACAACAAAAAATATGAATTGTTAATATAATGAATAGTAATGGTATGCTAACATTGAAGATGACAAAAATGGTGTACCTTAGCATATGTGACATTGCTACATTGGATAAACCATTCATAACCTTCAAGTTCACCAACACTATATTAGAGAGAAGAGTTGATTGGGAGCCTTGGTATAGGGGCTCATATGCCTTCTTAAGTATAGGTATATCAAGATCATCTTCATCATCATTATCAGATGCGCTAGTACCATTATCTTGATCATCTTCATCAATTCTGCCAATACCATATTCTTCAATCATGTCCTGTAGCACATTATCATCTTCTTCTATGAGAGCATAATCCTGAGCTTGGATATTCACACCTCCATGTTCCATCAATTGGAAATCCACATTCACCAATTAATGAAAATCATTGCCCACTTCAACATGACCATGTTGCCTACAATGACTTTGGGCTATTATGATTAGAATTCTTTGATTCTTTAAGCCCTTATACTTTTTGCAAGGAAAATTACATTTATCAATTTTTGTTTGGAACTAAGACCACAATTTAGCAATTGTCTCATTATTTTTTTCTAGGTTCATATTGCTAGGTGTGGTCTTTCTTCACAAGAAAATATATATGCAAAAATATTGGACATGTTGTACTCACTATTTATATCTACACATATGGTTTTAAAAGATTTTTTTTTGTAATTTTGGACATGTTGTACTTAATATTTATATCTACACATATGGTTTTGAAAAAAAAAAAATTGATCTAATCAATGTGTATATCTACTAAAATATTGGACATGTTGTACTTAATGTTTATATCTGCACATATGGTTTTGAAAGAAAAATTTGATCACCTCATGCAAATTCACCCATATTACGATAAATGAAAAGTTTTCTACTCATGATTCTCTTTTTTAATATCCTCCTTTGTGTCACTTTATTCTTAATTCTGCTTGACTTAAATATTTTTTATTTCACTAGTTTCTAAAGTCTATCACTAAAACACTTAATTCTTGGTTTTTGAGTGTTTTGGTGTTCAATAATGGAAAACATGTTTGTTTCAACTTAGACATGAATTTCATACCATTCCTAAAGTTTTGGGATCAGTTGGTGTCCATTAGGATAAAAATGCAAAAAGTGATTATATTTGACAAGAAATTGCAAATAGGCAAATATGCAATTTTGGAAAAAATGGTCAAAATTTTCATTTTGGCCTCCCAAAGTTCATAACCATAAAAATTTGGTTTGAACCAATTGGATGAAGGTATTTAAGACTCATTCTATCCATTTCATAACTGATCATCAAGTTGTATGGAAGAATCAACATTTTATGAAGGGAAAAACTTATTTTTTGGAGTAAATTGGTTTTGTACAGTTGTGTACGAATTGGTATGGATAGATGATGCACATTTGAAGTTGGATACCCATGTTACCTTTCATTTGAAATTTATTTAGTTTAATTTAATTGAGTATTGAGGTAGTTATAGCAAATTTTCTAACTGTAGGCCTAAAACCCTCATTTCAAGGTTTTGAAGCCAAGAAATGGCCATAAATTTCAATTTCACTATTGGAAATTGATGCCTTTCAGTGAATTTCAAGTACACAGGATGAATTTTGAGACTTCAAAGGCTCGGTATAGGAAAATCCCATTAGCCATATCAAACTTGATGCCCTAGACTAAATATGACTATGTATTTAGCCTTAGAATGCGTTGTTTGAGCAAGTAATCAGCAAGGGAAGATTGTGGGTCATATTCTCTAGATGGAATAGTTCATTCTTGGCCTATAGGAGATCACCAAACTAATATATCAGTTTTATGCACCTAATGGAGCCAGTTCTAGCAAGCCCTAGCCTAATTTCTAATCAATAAAGGAAGAGACTAATGCGGGAGCATCTTGACCCTTCATACATTATGATGAATTTCATAATATTGTAATATTTAAGTCATTTCAATTTTCCTATAACCATGTTGAAGAAATGGTTAAAATTCTTAACTTTACATTGTGATGTATTAAAAACTAGAGAAAAAATGCATTTGCATTGTAATATGAGTGCTTAAAGTAGCATTGAAAAATGTACAAGGATTAAAAAAATGTATTGGGTTGGTTTAAAAGGTGGTTGGGAAGTTGTAAACCACCAAAACCACTTTAAAATCATTTTATTGGTCATTCCAAATAGAGAGGGATGAATGAGAAGAAGAATAGATCATTTTGAAGCAATTGGTTTTCAAGAACTTGTCATTTTGATTGGTTTTAACTATTTTAGTATTGGTTCCAGGTCTTGTATAGCCTAGAAACCTTATATTTTCTATAAATTTCAAGAATAGGATGAATAATTTTCTTTCTCTTTTTTGTTTGGAATAATTTTGTTAAGTTTTGAAGGAGTTATGCTAGTTTTGGTAAAAGTGGTCATTTGCATATTTGAGGATGCCCAACTATAGTCAGATTTAAATGTTTGGTATAGACATATTTAGATTAAATAGAAAATCTAGTTGTATAATTGGAAAGATATATGAACCAACTTTTATTTCCAATTGGTTTGAGCCATTTTCATTCGGATATGTGTTAGTTATGTTCATTTTAATGAAGACTGGTTTTTAAGAATTTTTTTTGAAGTTATAGGCAATGATTGGTTCTTTTAGAATGATTTATGAATTGGAAAAATTAATGGCTTATATATTCAAAAACTAGACTCATATATGGTTTCTCTTGAAAATTGGTTTGGTTTTATTTGGAGTCATTTTGAGAAATTTATTAGATGCCCAAGGAAGGGTTACTGGTTTTACTTCTGATTTATGATAGAGAAAATGGGTCTACATGCACAGACTATAACATTTAATGGATTGAGTTTTTTTGGCTCAACTTTTTATATGTTTTAATATTCCAAATTTGGAACAAATACTCCAAATTTTTTTGAAAAAAAAGTCAGGATTGAAAGTTATGACTAATGTACTCGAGTATAGCAGTTAGACCATGTGAATGATAAAGTATTGTAAACTAGTGTTGGAAAGAGTTTTTTTTTGCCTCATGAGATGTATTTAAAATGGAATTTATTTCATGGATATGAAGGAAGAAGCATGTATCCCAACATTTGGGGTACTCCTTGTGATTCTATTACATCATATTGGTATCAGAGCCAGCGAAAGATCTAGTGTTTTTGTGGGTAGAGATAACTGGTGGTATATGGATCCATCATAGCTGCAAGAAGGATGCATTTGCAATTGCATATGTGAAGATCTCAAGTTGGGATCTTGGTATTGTCTCCATCAGGGATACATCTGGAGTAGGATGTTGAGAGTAACCACTGAGTGAGAGTGGTAAGTGCACCACCAGACCGAGTCTATTGTTGGGTAAGATGACAATAAGGTGGTATGAAGAAGCAACATGAAGCGTGATGGCTAGCACCAGTCTTTACTCCATTGATGGGAGTCATTTGAAAAAGATAGAGTATGCAAAAGAAGCATGGACCTGGTGACAAAGACAAGTGAAATATTTGTTTGTAGAACTCTCCACTACACATTTCCATGGGACATGGAAATCTTTTAAGCCTGGGAGTATGATGCGGGAGCATCTTGACCCTTCATACATTATGATGAATTTCATAATATTTTAATATTTAAGTCATTTATATTTTCCTATAACCATGTTGAAGAAATGGTTAAAATTCTTAACTTTGCATTGTGATGTATTAAGAACTAGAGAAAAAAATACATTTGCATTGTAATGGGAGTGCTTAAAGAAGCATTGAAAAATGTACAAGGGTTAAAAGAATGTATTGGGTTGGTTTAAAAGGTGGTTGGGAAGTTGTAAACCACCAAAACCACTTTAAAATCATTGTATTGGTTGTTCCAAATAGAGATGGATGAATGAGAACAAGAATAGATCATTTTGAAGCAATTGGTTTTCAAGAACTTGTCATTTTGATTGGTTTTAACTATTTTAGTATTGGTTCCAGGTCTTGTACAGCCATGTAGAGCCTAGAACCCTTATATTTTCTATAAATTTGAAGAGTACGATGAATAATCTTCTCTCTCTCTTTGGTTTGGAATAATTTTGTTAATTTTTGAAGGAGTTATGCTAGTTTTGGTAAAAGTAGTCATTTGCAGATTTGAGGATGCCTAGCTACATTCAGATTTAAATGTTTGGTATGGATATATTTGGATGAAAAAAAAACTCTAGTTGTATTAATTGAAAATATATATGAACTGGATTTGATTTCCAATTGGTTTGAGTTGTTTTCATTCAGATATGTGTTATGTTCATTTTAATGAAGACTAGTTTTTAAGATTTTTTTTTGAAGTTATAGGCAATGATTGGTTCTTTTAGAATGATTTATGAATTGGAAAAATTAATGGATTATATATTCAGAAACTAGACTCATATAGGGTTTCTTGAAAATTGGTTTGGTTTTATTTGGATTCATTTTGAGAAAGTTATTAGATTCCCAAGGAAGGGTTACTGGTTTTACTTATGATTTATGACAGAGAAAATGGGTCTACATGCAAAGACTATAACGTCTAATGGATTGAGTGTTTTTGGCTCATCTTTTTATATGTTTTAATATTCCAAATTTGGAACAAATCCTCCAAAAAAATTTGAAGAAAAATGTCAAGATTGAAAGTTATGACTAATGTACTTGGGTATAGCAGTTAGACCATGTGAACGATAAAGTATTGTAAACCAGTGTTGGAAAGAGTTTTGTTTTGCCTCATGGGATGTCTTTAAAATGGAATTTATTTCATGGATATGAAGGAATAGGCATGTATCCCAAAATTTGGTTTACTCCATTGAATCTATTTACATCAAAGACTATGTAGTGTAGTGACACTTCTCACTCTAAAATATGGATCATGAACAAGAAATGGCATAAAATGATAAGATAGGGTGAGAATAAAACAAGACATGGCACTCTAAGCCAACCTTATTAGAAAGTAGGCTAAGAAGTAAAATTCAATAAAGTGTCTCATGCTCCAAGTGACATGTTTTTCTTTTGATCTACGTTAAGTACTTGAATTGAAACCTTAGTTAAGTTATTCAAATAATGTAATAATAATGAAAAGAGCAACAATATTTAATGCCTCAAAAATAAACACAAACCTGCAAAATAAGCATAGTATGCCATAGTCCTTTCATTATTGAAATGAGAACCAAGCAATAAGATACTATAAAAATTACAATATTTACATAATTTCTTGTGTGCATGCATAAACTCTTAGAAGATAATGCAAATCCTCTACCATACTTCTCATTCATCTCTCTACTTCTAGCATCACTATGAATATGATATAATTCTAGGTATTCAACTATTCTTCAATTGAAAGAGTCTCAAACACAATTTAGTTTAAGAAGCTTCACAATTAGAATTATAAGAGTTAGACTCATGAGAACAATAACTACTCACTTGACATAGATTCTTCATATAATCATGATGAACTTAATATTAGAAAAGATTTGAATCAAGCACGATCAAGTGCTAAAATAATACAAACTTCACAAAAAATCAAAGTCTGGGTCAATCATAACCTTAACATAATATTGGAAATATCATATCAATGCCCATCAAATTCAAACATGGTCTGACATTGTCTGCTATATTTTTTTTAGATCTTCTACATACTTTCATTTTGTAGTTGTTTCCAATTGAACTTTTCTTGTATATTAACTTATTTTTTCTAATGAAATAGGCATTAATATTATTTTAAAAAATTCAAAAATACAAATATAACACTTTAAAATGTGAGTAAAGCTAGTCACCCCCTAAAGTCTAAGCAACAGAGAACCTTAATCATCATATCCAAAGAGAAACAAATATGATAAGTAAGCAAGAGCTAAAGTACCAGTAGTAGAAAGCAAGTCACTGTCATCTAGTTTCCATATATTTGGGTTATTCTAATTTTTAGTAGTAGGCTCCCACCTAGCAAGACCAACTTTAGTTATCTTCAATAATTTGCACTTTTTAGGAGGTTCACTAGCAACCTTTGTAAGATAACTAACTATGGTGAGATGGAGTATTTTTCTATTGTCTAATCATTAAGGAGCTCCTCTGGTGAAAAGTTGAGAAGATGAATACTAATGGGATGATTGGGACCAGCCATGAACACTATGGCCATAATCTTGATAGAAGAAGTATGAGAAATATCAAGTCCACGAGTATCTTGAATTCTTTCATGTTGATGCCTTTGTGATGGGGAATGATCCTTATTGGAATGGGGTGATATTGAAGAATTTACAAAGGGCACAATAATAGTCTTCCACATCATTCACTAGCTCATACACATGGGAAATTCATACTCATCTAATGAGTTATAGTACTCAACATGGAGACTCCTTACCTTAATGATTGATTGAATATTCACAAGGAATTTAGTGGTCACTATTAATTCATTATGCCATTTTGCAAATACTTGCATGATATACATATATAAAGTTCATTTCTAGATAGTTGTGAAGATTAGGAGAAGGAAATATATATTTGTGCTGGTGTTTACATAGTCAACCCCTATTGGAGCATTGATAGAGTGTGAGGATCAACAGGTACCAATATCCCTATTTGAAGTGTGATCTTAATGAAGCTATCAGGTCTTTCCAAATAGTAGAATAAAGTTAAATGGAGTCCATTTTTTGCTTTAATGAAGATGATTAATAAGAAATTATATATTATCACTTTAGAAAATGATATTGAATCAATAGCTTATTACAATCAAGCATATATCATTTAATGATAATTAAGCAATATATTAAGGGCAGCAATCACAATTAAGTTATTAAAATGCACCATAATAATTGACAGTGATGAATAAAAATCATAATTAATAAATGTTAATCATTAAGGTATCAATGGGAGATTCAGAATTTCTTATTTTAACATTCTCTAGACCACACTCATTGAACTTTCACCTACTTAAGAAAATTGATTGCATATATTAAAAGATATAAATCAAGAACATCAACAAGAGACTGCAATTATAATCATTAGACAAGCATTCACCTTGGAGTGGGAGGTCTGATCTGACCATGATCACAACATCATTGCACACTTCTAAAGTACCAAAGAGAATAGAAATTATTGTTTCATCACTGTAAGCTACATGACAGAGATCCATTGCTTAATTTAAAGAGCTTTATCTAAGATAGAAAGATAAATTGCATAGCATCAAAGTGACAAGGATTATATATTACACATCTGAAGATCAAATATATGTATCGTGTATTATATATATATATATATATATATATATATATATATATATATATATATATATATATATATATATATATATATATATATATATATATATATATATCATGATACACAATGCATCAAGTTAAGAGTGTGTACTGATTACCATACCCTTGGTTTAGAGGAGTTCATAAGGATGATGGATTTGAAAGACTATCATTATCATACAAATGGTATCATCAATACAAGTCTTGTAATGAATCTAGATAGTGTATTGGTATTACAATTTTAAAAAATTAGAAAGAAGTTTCTTATTATTGATTGATAAGTAAATATTCTTATAATCTTAAGAAATTACAAGAGGGAACATTACAATGGAGTACAACACATTGATGTGAAGCAAGTGATGAATCAATGAAGAAGAGAATATGTTTCAATGTAAAAAACCATGGAGACATAACCATCAGTGCAAACGAAGACAAGTACATAAGATAGTAGAAGTTTATAATGAAGAAATGCCTAGTAAGAAATCAAGAAATTCTTAGGGAATGTCAAGAATCAAGGGCATGCTTAGTGACTACCAAGGACATTTTTAGTGAGTGCCAAAATAGATCAATGTGTTTTTATTGAGTGCCAAGATCTAGAACATTATTAGTGAGTGCCAAAGTCATTCTTAGTGAGGTCAAAGTCATTCTTAGTGAGTGTGAAGATCAAAGAAATTCTTAGTGAGTGCCAAGGACATTCTTAGTAAGTGTCTAGAATCAAGGGTGAAGAAGCGTTGAAACTAAGCTTATACAGAGACTTGGTCAAGGTGTTAATGAAAGATCTCAATTTTTGACTTATTGCAATACAAAGAGTGAAAGGGTTACTAGCTTTTGGGAAGAAAGCCATTTTCATCCTAATAAAGGCCTGCCATAATTGAAGCTAAAATTACTCATTAAACTATATGAGCATGATAGACTTGGAATGCATAGTGAGCCATGGGATACCTGAAGAACTATTATATCAGATGAATTAGTGAAAACAAGGAAACATAGAAAATTGTGGAAGCCAAAAGAGGTTGAACTAGTTTTAATGAAAGAAAGTGTGAGGTTTTGAGTTCTCTTTACTTCATTCTTACTCCCAATACTTTTATAGTCCTTACACTAAATCTATGAAGTGATAGTTGGTTTCCTTATGAATTGTACCTAATATTGTTGTAGATATAATATTTGAGATGTGCTTCTAGTTTATATGTTTATTCAGTATTTCCATTATATTTCATTGGTATGTTGCATAGGACAGTAGTTGTTTCTATTTCCCATAGAATAATTCAAATTCAATACTAGCACCTGCTAATAAAATGTATCCATTGCAACCTGATCAAGGAACAAAAAGGGTGAGATGTCTTATCTACCTTTAGCAAGATGTAAGACTTCAAACTCATAGTTTTCAAGTAATGTGTTAATTGCAATTGCTTTGGCTTAATGCATCTCACGTAGAGGGAGATTATAGGAAAATGCCTGCAAATTTGAAGTGGCTACGATGGGAAAATTGACCTCTAAAATGCTTTCCATGAGAATGGAATGTGAAACATCTAGTAGTACTTGATCTAAACTTTAGCAAAGGCATTGAGGCAATGTGGTTAGAGCCAACCAATATAGAGATACTTTCCAAAATTTCATCATTTTAGGAAGTAAAAGAGAGTCAAGACACAATCACAAAAGCTCTAGTGTTATTAAAAAAAGATACAAAGACTTGCTTGATAAGTTCCTAATGATATGCCTTCCTATTTACAGGGTCCAAAAAACCCCAAAGTACTTAAGTTGAATTACTACATAAATCTTTAGGTCATTCTAGATTTAGCATAAAATATTCATTCAAAATATTCTAATTTGTGAGATAAGAGGCACTAATCATCAAGGTTTTAGTTTTTTCCCTCAAGCTCTCTTTCTCTTAATTTCATGGCTGCCAAGGTTTGGCTCTAGTTTGAAATGAGGGTTTTATGCATTCACTTTCTTTATACCATTACTAAAAACACACATGAGCCTAATTTCTTTATGATTAGAGGGCATGGCTATTATAACCTTTTGCACTCAATTGTGTTCAAAATCCTACAACTTATAACTTGCATTTGAAATGGCCTAGGGTCAATGACTTACCAAAGAAATGAGCTTGATCCCTCCTCCCGTGCCTATGAGTGATTAGCTCATAGTGAAAATCCCTCCTCCCACACACTTTTCTCTTTTCTCTTTTCTATAATCCATGTTGGTCAAATTTTCAACCAAATAAACTCATGTTGGTCAAAATTTTAACCAAACAAACTCATGTTGGTCAAATTTTTGACCAACTCAAGATCTTGACCAAAAAAAAAGTTAAGAGAAAATGGAAAATGGAATAAGGTAAAAAGTTAACACCAAATCTACTAGTGTCTCTTCTTGGCATCTGCACTTTGCTTCATGTTTGTTGTATTCTGCTCCAAGCTTTGTTTGACCATGTCATAAACCTCTTTCATAGAAAGAGAAAAATCTTTAGCCACTCCACTAACCTCTACACCTACCTTTATGTCCCTTAGCTCAAGAATTCCTCTAGGATGCACTCCATACACCACTTCAAAAGGAATCTTCCCAGTAGATCTATTGATAGTATCATTGTAAGCATACTCTGCTTGTGCAATAATGTGATCCCAACTCTGACCATATTCTTTGGTCAAACATCTTAATAGGTTCTACAAGCTCCTATTCACCACTTATGTCTACCCATCTATTTGAGGATGGTAGGAAAATACAAATGAAATATTAGTGCCTAGTTTACGCCACAAAATCTTCTAAAAATGACTCATAAACTTAGTGTCCCTATTAGACACAATGCTAAGAGGAAATACATGTATCCATACTACCTCCCTAAAAAAATTAGCAATAGCACATGCATCATGTGTGGTCTTACATGGCACAAAATGATCCAATTTGTTGAATCTATCCACAATGACATAGATACTATCATAGTCTTTCTTTATTTTAGGTAGCCCCACCACAAAGTCCATGCTCAAACATTCCCAAGGTCTTTGAGGAATGAGCAATGTTTGTTATAACCTTGCATTAGCAGTAACTCCCTTGGCTTTCTAACAAACAATGCAACACTTCACATATTTCCTCGCATCCCTTCTCAAAGTAGGCTAGTCATAGAACTATTGGACCAAATCTACTATTTTATAAACTCCAAAATGCCCACTCAAAGCACCATTATGCTTCTCTTGCATTAGGTTTTCTCTAATAGATCCCCTTGGGACACATAGTTGATTGCCTTTGAACAAGAGGCCTTCCTACAAGGTAAAATCAGAGTATTCATGATGAAAATGGTTAGCATAATTAGTACACACCTTATAAGGCTTGGTAAAGTTTGGATCATTAGGACACATCTCCTTGAAGTTCTTAATCCCCACACTCCTAATCTATACTTATTGTATAGTCAGCAACTTATGGCTAAGTGCATCTGCAACCCTATTTGCAATGTCTTTTTATGTTTGATGGTGAAGGTATATGCTTGAATATACTCCACCCACTTCATGTACTTATGTCTCAACTTGTCTTGTGAATTTAGAAAGATCAAGGCCTGATTATCAAAATATGCAACAAATTCTTTAGGCAAAAGATAATGCTTCCATTTCCTCAAGGCTTAGACCAAGGCATACAATTCAAGGTCATAGGAAGAATACTTCCTCTTGGCTTCATTCAACTTTTCACTATGAAATGCAATTGGCTTACCCTCTTGCCTAAATACTACTCCAATGGAAAAGTTACTGATGTATATACAAAATTGGGAGCCTCTGATACTCACATACACTTCAACATAGTCCTTACCCGCAAGATCATCCCTAAATGAACATTGAATTATCCATTTGAGAGGTCTGACAGAATGACCTGTTGCCTTCTAACTAGAGGGATTTTTCCTATTTTCTCTCAAATCAAGAAGCAGGCAACCAGAACCTTTAATACGGAGGATTTTATACAATAATATGAAAGTGTATTTAGGCTAGATGATGTGTAGTTTAATATAATAACAAATAAAAGAGAATTAAACTAGATGGAAGCATTTTTTTATCTAATATAACATTAATGCTAAGCAATTCAAAAAGCTATGACAAGATTGAGTAAATAAATTATGAAATTCGACATTATTTTGATGCAATTCAAATTCCAACCTCCTAAATGAGGAATTAGAAGCCTCTTAAATAGAATTCCTAAAATCAATTAACGGTTGAGATCAACTCAAATTGATGATCAAGATTGAAGCAGAGATCTAGTAAGGATGGAAAATTCCCAATGTAGGTGAGGTTAACTAACTTAGATCCTGAGTGTAATGAAAAGTTAACTGGAATTAACCCAAGTGTGAGAATAAGTGGATTAAGCCAATTCCAATTCAAGAGGTAGATCACTTGGAATTCCCATTCCTGAACTCAAGAGATGAAATTGGAAGGTTATTTAATTTAATAAAAATGAGATATGACCTCATAAATGCATATTTCCATTAAATGAACAATTGCATTCAATAATTTAAATGAGAGCATTATTAAATTAAATAAATTTAATTCCTTAGTACATTAGCCTTAGGAGATACTTTAATTTAATTTAATTTAAGTATAAACAATTCAAATTAAACCAAATCTTAATCAATAGGTTTAATGTAGCTAATCTGAGTCAATACTTTAGGAATTAAATAAATAGCATGATTAATGCAAATTAGGGTTTTTTGCATTTGACAATTAAGTCAAGTAGCAAAAATTAGAATGAGAATTGCCTAATGAAATAGGAATTTAGGGTTGATCAAAATAGACCAGAATTGGTTGAGATGGAAATAAGTCAATTTTGGGATATTACATTTGCCCCTCTTTGAATGAATGTGTGAGTAGCACGTTCAATTCAAAGAAAATCAGAAAGCATGATGCACAGAATGAGATTGGTTCCAAAATTGATTAACAGAGACCAATTGGCGAGCTTTTAAAGATTATCTTTAGAATGGAGCTTAATCTTAAGGGATCTAGATAGAGCACCTAGATACCTAGATTGATAAGATTGGTTCTGAAATTGATGACAAAGAGTCCAATTAATAAACTTTTAAAGATTATCTCTAGAATGGAGCCTAAACTTAAGGGATCTAGATAGAACACCTAGATACCTAGAGTTGACAAGCTTTTAAAGATTATCTCCAGAACGGAGCTTAACCTTAAGGGATCCAGATAGAACACCTAGATACTCTACAAGCTTTTAAAGATTATCTCTAGAACGAAGCTTAACCTTAAGGGACCTAGATAGAACACCTAGATACCTAGATTGAATAATTTTTTAAATATTATCTCTAGAACAAAGCTTAATCTTAAGGGATCCAGGTAGAACACTAGATACCTAGCCATAAAAGGTAACAAGATCTAATCATGAGTCATAGAATCATCCCTAGAATGAGGCTTGATCCTTAGGAGTCAAGGTTTGGATTGTCTCGATACCTATCCCTCGAACTCTGATAAAGACTATTATAAGATGTGATCATCTAATGAAAATATGATATAGATGAAAAATGATGCCAGATAGAGGGGAACAAGATGTCCCTAGTGATGAGATGCCTTGAGTGATGAGGACATAAGATTCAGATTGAGTTGAAATTCAAATTCAATGATGTAATCATCTTGCCCCCTTGGGAATGAAATTGAAAGGTGACACACCAGCAATATGAGGTAGACTAGTATAGCAAGAAATAAAAAAGAAATCATAAAGTGCAAAGAATATAGAAGAGGTCAGAATGATTAGAAGAAAATTTGGAGTCAATTTGGAGTGATTTTGAGGTCTAGAAGACCAAGTTTGACCAAAAATTGACTAGATTTGACCATAGTTGACTTTTTCTAGATTTGTGAGGCAATGTGAAGTAATTTTGAGTTGAAAAGATTCCAAGATTCAAAAAGTATCAGAAAAAATTAGACTACACAAGCATTCGATCCCGTCGGTCCAAAAAAAATTAAATGCAATTTTGAGTTGTTTAAGTGTGTCAAATTTTGAATTTGATCCCAAAAATGGATTCAGAGCAATCAAATTAGCCAGGGGGGTGATTTTTGCATAAATTAGAGCACTTTGAAAAACTAGGTCAAAACCTATATAAGGGCCCAAAGGGTCATTTTTAAATCATTTGCACTTGTCTTTAGTGAATAGGAGAGCTCTGAGGTGATAATGGTGGTCCCTGTGTCTTCTCATCATTTCGAGCGCTCCCAATGACATAGCAGGCCGAAAATTTGTGGACCTCCAATGAGTAGTTGATAATCTTGCTTTGTTCTTAGTTTTTCATGCTTTTTGAGGCATTTATTAGCATGTTTTAGGAATTTTAATTTTTTTCTCTATCAGTCCTCGCACAAAGATTTCATTCTTCGTGCAAGTTTGATCTTTCTTCACATGGAGACTCACTAGAGTGGTGTTTCTTTACGCACCCTGGCGAGGTTTCTCGCATGGGAGATACCCACCTCTTGCACAAGATGCATGGAATATTGGGTGCATTTTGCTTAGTGTTTTGTCTCTTCTCACACAAAGACATGTTTCCTCATGCGAAGATGTGAAATCTCACACAAGGAAATGCATGCTCGTGCAAAAAGCTAGTGTCCTTTGCAATGTTTAAATTCAAATTTTTGTGTTTCATTGGAAATTTTCATTTTGATTTTTTGTCATGTTGCCTTGTCGAGTGGATACTAACCGTCTACATGTTTTTGTTGGTCGTGTGTGCAGGTTATCTTTGATAACATCGGATTCAAGTCCCACTACCTATCATACAAAGCTTTGTTATGGAGTCTTGATGATGTCGACATGGATCATATAGATAGACTCAGGCTATCTCATTTATGCTAGATCCCAATAGTCCTTGTGTATCATAGCTTACTGACTACATTGGTGGAGTGTTTCCATTTGGAAATGAACACCTTCCACCTACCCCAAAAAGAGATGACTGTGACTCCCAAGGATATCCACAGGATTCTGCACATACCCTTCCACTAGCTGAGGGTAGTGTATAATACAGTATCAAGAGTAGGTACAGAGGCACTGCATGGCATCTTCCATCAGGGTTTGATCATGGGTCGGGCTATCACATGAGACAAGCTTGTCCATACCTACGACCCCACACACATATTAATGTCAGTCGTGGCTATCTTTATCAGTTGTTTCCTAGTGCCAAACAGAGGGTAGCATGGATTAGAGTGCAGTTAAGGGTAGATTCTCTAGAGGATGTTGGACACACCAGAGAGATTCGGGTGGGGTCAGTGCATGCTCGCACACATGTTACACGAGATGCACAAGATCATGTACCACGAATAGAGGAGTATGGCCACTAGCGTATATGTATTCCAGATCTAGGCATGGGAGCACTTGCCAATTATGAGGCCCATCTTTGAGGATGAGTAATAGCCTACAAAGTCATACATTTGTAGGTACAGAGGCTAACTGACCCAGATAGGTTTGGGGAAGACTAAGCAATGGAGAGTACAACTTGATGACCTAGTATCTATCATATGGAAGCCCTGGAGAGAGATTGACGACTGGGATGACACTCCTTAGGAGCTAAGCCATATGTTTGCATTTTGGCCATTAACAGGCCACTTGATATAGGTTATTAAGAGATTCCCCATGACACATGTATGGAATTAGTATGAGTGTTCATAGGATATATCATAGGAGTACTACTTCTATGCGTGGTTGGCTAGAGATTTGAGTCATCGATGGTTGTCGAGGTTAGATCCAATGAGATCCATGATCAATGTGCACAACTTGGTTGTGACATAGTGGGATTACCTACTAGCAGTAGTAGATGTTGGGATGATACTTGCCTATCAGGCATAATTTTCTAGCTATCCCTTCCTACGATTTATAGATCCAGTAAGGATTGCAACTCATGGACCATAGGTAACCTAGAAGGTATTGCCACTGCAATCACCATAGGGACCACTGTAGGTACTAGAGAAGGGACCATAGTAGGTTAGGCACTGAGTTAGACATATGAAAATTCCCCCTTGGTAGATGGGGAGCAATCCAGGTGCAGGTGGTAGTGGGGTAGATCAAGGTTGGCAATAGAAACCCTGCATGAAGGAGCAATAGCTAGCTGAACAACAAGTTGAGCAACTTGAGGAGGAGATGCAAGACCAGCTGGCTACTAGATCTCGGGATGCCTTGAGGAGAGCCAAGGAGTGAATACGACAAGCCTCTTAGTAGTTAGGAGAGTTGTAGATCCAGATAACTGTGTAAGACACCTGGATAGCTGAGCAGGATTGTGAGACCCATGGACTACGAGAGCATCTAGAGATAGCTAGGAGGAGGGTAGAGTAGCTATAGGATGAGGTCCGCTTATAGGTAACATGTATAGCCTATTATTTTGCATCTTATTCCATAGTTGTGCCAGATGAGGTTCAGTAGGTGCCCTGATTCTCTCAGTATGCTCGAGAGTCAGGAGGTGCACAACCACCTGCTAGGCTAGATATGCCTCCACCACCTCCTCCTCCTCCTCCTCTAGGAGGTGAGGGAGCTAGAGAGAGTTAGACTCATTTTGTCTTTGAGTTTTTGATATGGATATGTATCAATTGGTGTGTCAACACCATTTTGTATCATTTTTGATTGGCAGTGCTCGAGTAGTGCTCATTTTTGTACTAACATATTCTTTTGATATTGATATAGATATATCAAAATTTTGAGTCGAGTATCCTTGTCATTGTCATTGTCATTTAACTTGATGTACATGAGATGTTTATGCTACAAACATGATGTGATGTATGGATGCATATTTGATTTGATTTGTAAGTGTAGTGTAGATGAGATGGATGATGAAATTATGGATGAAATAAAAATGTGAATGGACTGACATCTCATGTAGTGTTTCATGTTTTTGCTTCACAGTGATAGGTATCTCATCGAGGAGTGAGAGGACAAACCAAAGAATTAAACACTTGTGTAGCCATGAAGAAACATGATACGTTGAAGAGACCAACAATCTTGCATCATGAAGGGTGGAAGTAGATTTGCAACTAAATCATGTGTTTAGCCAAGTGAAGTATGTAATGCAAACCTATGTTAGATGCAACCTTAAACTAGATGCAACCCTAGGTCTGGTTACCAAGCTTCGACAATTATCATCACTAAGCATATAACAAAACTCCATATGTTGTACAATTCCCACTAACATTGCAATCATGGAAATATGAATAGGACATATGTCCTAATTTTTTCAGGATGAAATGCAAGCATTTGAGGCACAAGAAGCTAGAATGACCAAAACATTTTTCCCTTTTAATGTAGCAAGCTAACATAAGCATCAAAGCATAAATGCTAGTATGACCAGAATGTTGCTTGCGTGCAAACACACCAGACACACAAGAGATCCATCTTATGCTAAGTAACCAGTAAGTATCCATCTGCAATGACCCTTGCATTTGTAACCTAAGACAGAAGTGTGCTAGATGTACTCATAGTGACCCATACATTCACTTAGTAGGATGAGTATAAGTATGTACTATAGCATGAAGAGTTCACTCCAACAAGTAAGGAGAAGAACCAATGTTATTGATGTATCCATATAAAAGGAGTCAAGGCACACATAGCCATCCAATACAAGATGGAGGCTCTTATAGTGGACAACCTTCGCATATGGATGGTTTAGATTATTGGAACTAAACCACAAATAGAAAGCAAAGAAAAGATCATCCCCCCAATCCTTGCTTCTCTAGTCAAAAAGGACATCATGAAGTTGCTCAAGGAGACATGATAAATCAAAAAAAACAAAACAAAACAAAAAAAGCTCAATACATCCCCAAAAATTCATAGTTTTGGGGTTCAAATTTTTCGTATATAGGATTGATGTCAAGTGTCAATGTCGAGAACATGGATGAAAGACATCTCTTCAGCAGGGTGACGACTGGTGACTAATGCAAGAGAGATCTTCCATAAAGGGGAATCTCAGAAGTGACACAAATTCCAGTAGGTAGATGTAATGAGAACCATTAGTGACTATCATAAGAGAGAATCCATAAGAGGAATCTTGAAAAGTGACATGAACGATAGTAGGCAGACATAGTGAAGACCAATGGTGACTGTTCCGAGAGAGACTCCATAAGAGGAATCTCAAAAAGTGACACAAATGATAGTGCGAAGATGCAATGAGAACCACTAGTGATTGTTGCAAGAGAGACTCCATTAGAGGAATCTCGAAAAGTGACACGAATGACAGTAGGCAAATGCAATGAGAATTGCTGGTGACTGTCATGAGAGAGATCCTATGACATTAAAGGGTGGTGTCCCCAAGTTTTGAAAAGATTCAATCCATGGATACATGAGTGATAGAAACAAACTAAAATGGGGAAGCAACTATACATGAGGCCAGAAGATGCACTGTGAGATATGGTAGTTGAACAAGAGGCACTTATTTGCCAGATTTTCACCTTCTTGGCAGAGTTCCTATTTTTTCTGCTACCATGATGCCTATTTCCAAGTTTTCACCAATGGAATTTTTCTTGTTTTTCCATTTTTTTGTATCTCTTTTTTAAAAAGTTTTTTTCATTTTTTCATTTTTTATTTTTAGATTTTTTCAGGACATTTAAGTATAAACAAAAAGCTTCTGAGATCATATCAACTGTAGAACTACTTCAGGTGGAGGGTGTTAATGGGCTCCTTGAGTACCTCTCCCTCAACTATAGAAAGCTGGCAAGCACCAGATCCAAACACTGCAGTGACTATGTAAGGACCAACCCAGTTTGGTTTGAACTTCCCTTTTTGGACCCATTGTTGTTGATTCTTAAGGTTTTCTCTCAAGACGAGATCACCTAGTTGGAAGTTATGTGGTTTAACTTTCTTATTGTAACTTCTAGAGATATGTTGTTGATAAGATCAAAGATGATCGCATACCACTTGTTGACATTCATCTAACAACACTAGCTCTTAAAGTCAAGATATTCTATAGTCATCATTAGTGATGAGGCCCTTCATGGATATTCTCAGAGTAGGAATCTCAACCTCAATTGGAACCGCAACATCTTCTCCATAGGCCAAAGCAAAGTGCGTTGTACTTGTAGGAGTTCTAATACTTGTTCTATATGCCCATAAAGCTAGATTAATCTAGAGGTGTTAGCCCCTCCTAGATTTGTTGAGTTTGCAATGCAAGATCTTGAGTATCACCTTGTTAGATGCCTCTACTTGACCATTACCCTGGGGGTAATAGATAGAAGACCAATTTGTGTTATTCTAAACTTTTTACATAACTCCTTGAGGTCTTTTTTTTAAAGTTGTCCTCCATTGTCAGTAATAATGGAGGATGGTACACCATACCTACATATGACATAGTTTGTGATAAATAGAGCTACAATTTTGCCATTTTCTATTGTGACAAGCACTACCTCTACCCACTTCATGAAGTAGTTTGTAGCTGTAATAATAAAATTATGTCCATTAGAAGAAGATGGGTAAATCTGACCCACAAGATCAAAGGCCCATTGTTGAAATGGCCACAATGTGGTAGATGGAATCAACTTCCTGGTTGGAGTGTGAATTAGATTCCCATGGAGCTAAGCACTGTTTGCAAGACTTGGTGTACTTGATTGCCTCTTGCTCCATATTTGGCTAGTAGTAACCAATTCTAATAAGTTTATGAGCTAGTGTCAAGCCATTTGAGTGAGACTCGCAAATGCCCTCATGAATGTCAATTAATGTGCATTTGGACTCTTTGAATTCTAGACACCTAAGAAGTGTTCCATTGAGAGCTCTCCTAAATAATTCATTAGCAATAATGACATACTATGAAGCATTATATATAAGGTTATGTTTTTCATTCTGGGTTAGACCGTCTAGAATAGTTTGGTCACAGATATAGGAGTAGATGTGGTGGTAGCAAGATGAGTCTTGTCCTACAGTAAAATAGATCATCCTAGATTCAGAGGTATCATAGGCAAGGTAGAGTAATGTTTCCACCAAGAACTTGTGTCAAAGATCATTTTCTAGCATTTGTAGCAAGGAAGCCAAAGCAGCCATGGCATCAACCGCTTTATTGTCTACTCGAGGAATTTGTTGAAAAGTGATATGAGCAAAGTATTTCTTCATGTCATCAACCATGTATTTGTAAGGGATTAATTTCTCATCCTTTGTCTAATACATATCATTAACTTTGTTGATTATGAGCTAAGAGTCCCCAAAGATGTTCAACTGATCCACTCTCCATTCAACTGCAATCTTCATGCCATTAATCAGAACCTCATATTTCGTAATGTTGTTTGTATAAGGAAATAGAATCTTATATGCCTTGGGGAGTGAATACCTCTATGGTGTTATGAAGAGTAACCTAGCATCAAATCCTTGCTATGTGAAGGAACCATCAAAGAACATCACCCACATTTGGTGTGTTAGTGTCAAAATTGATTCATCAGGAAAATCGATGTTCATTAGGAGAAGACTCTGCATAGGTACATCTGCTAGCTGATCCACAATTGCTTGTCCCTTGATAGCTTTTCATCCAACATATTAAATGTCAAACTCACTTAGTATCATGACCCACTTAGCTAATCTCCCTGTTAGAGTTGCCTTACTGAGTAAGTACTTCAATGGATCAATTTTGGCCACCAATCATGTAGTGTGAGTGAGCATGTAGTGCCTCAACTTTTGGAAAGCAAAGATAACTACTAAGCAAGCTTTCTTGATGATACTATAATTCATCTCATAAGAGATCAAAGTACAACTCATATAGTAAATAGCCCTTTCCTTATTATCATTGTCTTCTTAAGCAAGTAAGATACCCAAAGAAGTTTTTGTGGCAAAGATGTACAAAATCAATGGCTTCCCATAAATAGGAGGCATCAAGATTGGTGGATTAGTGAGATATTATTTTATTTGTGTCAAGATTTTCTTGCAATCCTGACTCCAATTATATTTCACACCTTTATGTAGAGTCTTTGTGAGAGGTTGTGATCTATCTGCCAGTTGTGAGATGAACCTGTGAATAGATTGAAGTCCTCCTTGTAATCCTCTCATTTGACTGATATTACAGGGTGGAGGCATATCCATAATTTCTTGAACTTTCTCCAAATCCACCTCGATTCCTTTTGCAAAAAAAAATTATCCCAGTAGTTTTCCTAATGTGATGCCAAATGCGCATTTCTTGGGATTAAGTCGTAGACTAAATTCTTCCATGCAATCTAGAATAGGTCCCAAATCTTGAAGGTGAGTATTGCATTTTGTGCTCTTGACCAAGGTATCATCCACATAGTCTTCCATGGTCTTATGCATCATGTCATGAAAAATTATAGTGATGGCTCTCTGATATGTAGCACCAGGATTTTTCAAGCCAAATGATATCACATTCCAATAAAAGGTTCCCCATGTACATGTAAAAGTGGTATTTTCCTGATCTTCTGGTGCAATTTTGATCTGATTATAACTAAAAAATATGTCCATGAGTGAGTACATCTCATATCCTATCATCATGTCCACTATCATATCAAGGTTAGGCAATGGAAAAACATCCTTAGGACATGCTAAGTTCAGATCTCAAAAGAATGTACAAACTTTGATAGATTTGTCATGCTCAAAGACTAGAATAATGTTAGATGTCCATTCAGCGTAATCAATAGCACAGATGAAACTAGCCTTCAGAAGCTTTTCCAATTCAGCTTTGATGAGCAATGTAACATGAGGATTCATTTTTCCAAGTTTCTATTTAACTAGTTTAATTCTTGGTGCGATGGACAAATGATGCATAATGAGATCAGGATCTAGTCTTGGCATGTCAAAATATGTCCATGCAAATTTTATCTTCTTCTCTCAGAATAAGGCAATGAATTCCTTTTTTTCTTCTAGAGACAGTGACTGTTCCAGATGTATCAAGGGAGGATGCTCTTCTGTGCCCAAGTTGATTAGCTATGTTGGTTCTATCAATACTGATGATCCTTCCTAAAAGTGACTAGGAAGTTCATCAAATATCTCATCCGCAGGCACCTCAGAGAGGTTTTCACACTTGGATACATCTTTTATTTTTACTTTTTAAGGTTCTAACATAGCCACAATGTAGTTTTCACCATTGGCCCTTCTATTTTTTTTCTTTTTAATTGTATGACTGAGATATTTGATGTCAACTTTAGTCATGTTGACACTTTGTTCACTGGTGGAAGATGTTACTGGTTCGATAGTGTTTAAGTAGCAAGCAAGAGCATAATCATTTTGGAATGTAGGGACTTCACTAGATGCATTGGAATTCCAATCTATAAGCTCGGGATATGTTAGTGAAAGAGTAGTGGTAGGTTTGATTGCATTCATAGTATAATCATTAAATGCTTGGATCAAAAATTTGATACATAGAGGGGCATCGTCCACAAGTGTGTTCGAATGTCGTTGAGTACTAATGTCATCAACTGGAGACTTGAGGACACTAGTTGGATTGGACCTATCCAACCTAGTCCTAGACACTTCACCTACTTTGAGTTGGTTTTCATAGACATAAACTTGATTGATGTCTTTATCTATAGTTGCTTCAGAAAGGGAGTCAAATTCATATTCCTTAGAATTAGTGCTACATGGCGACAGACTGTAGAATTCCTCGATAGTGATAGGGACAAACTCTCCTTAGTCATTTAAATTCTTGCACAGGTACTCTACACATCACGCCTGACTAGACTCTCCCTATTCTAAATGGGCATGGTGTGAATTAGTATTGTCCTAAGAAGAATCACTACTACCATCCATAGTGCTGACATGTGGCACAAAGTCATCAGGTTCAGCAAATAATTTAGCAAGATCATGAGGAATAGGATAAGGATAAGGATCCTCATCATCATCATTATCTTCTTGAACATTAGACTTAGCTTTTGACTTATTTTTGGTTTAACTCTCAGGTTCTAGTAAGAATTTTTTAATCCCTAAATGGAAGGGAACCTTCTTGAAGCCTAGACCAAATGTGTCTCTATTTCTTTGAGCTATTGTTTTAACAGGACTGATAAGACCATTGTTGTTGCATCAAATAGGACTAGTTCCCTTATAGCCAAAGTGTTTCATGAGTCTAAGACTAGGGCCATATTTCTTAGGAGTGATCTCACGAGCTTGTTTTGTGAGGTCAACTAGAGTCTTCTCTTTGTAAAGCCACGTAGCGATGGCTCTATTTTCACTTGTGTCCTCTAAGGGGATTGTAGCCTTGACAAAAATACCATTATACTTGGTTCGTGGTGTCAACACAAATGGCCTTTTTGCTTCAAATGGTCTCCCATAATGACAGGGAGACTCAGGAAGAGATGTCAATGACAGCACTGGTTCTATGTGATATTCACCTATGCTAGTTTCTTTTAGCTTGAACAACTGCTCAATTTTCTTTAGCTTGTTATCATGATAATCAATAGATTCTCTATTAGTAGGTACAAAATTCTCAGCAGCTTTCAGTATATTGCAGGTATAGCTAGTACTTGCAGGGATAGTGACTTCAGAGCCATGAAATGGGAAATTTATGCATTGATGGTATATGGATGGCACAATGTGCATCTCATGTATACATGGCCTTCTTAGCAAAATATTGTAAGCCAAGGGGATGTCAAGGACTTGAAAAGTGACATTCCTTTCTATAGGACCAACATAGAGAGGCAACACCACAAGACCTAAAGACTTTCAATCGACTTCATCATATGCTTTGATAGTGATCTTGGGACGAGGATCAATAGACTCCTCAGAATAGTCTAATTGTCTAAGTAGAGTAGAAAATACAATGTTCAACCCAGCTCCATTATCAATAAGTACTCGATGGACACGTATCTGATGTATCATGACCTCAATGTGTAGAGATTGATTATGTGGGTGACTCAATGAATTATCATCCTCCTTAGAAAAGGGCATATAGTAAGGTGAGGTTAGATGACCTACCATAGATTGAAATCACTCAAGATCAAGATCTTGAGGAACATTTTCCTCAGTGAGGGCTTTGTTAAGAATCTACCTATGGGCAGGCAAAATTTTAAGCAACTCAAAGATTGTGATTTGAGAATTAGTTTATTTTAATTGATTGAGGACACTGTACTTGGTGGCTACTGAATTTGTTGCAATTTTTGCACCTCTGCTAGATGGACCAGCAAGGGTTTTATCTTTGTGTTGTTCAATATTAGGAGTAGAAGGTGCAAGGACTTTAAGTACCAACTTGGCACGAGAATGTGTAATAGCATTGGCACAATATTGCAAAGATTTATTATCAATTGTGTGGGAAGTAGGGCCCCTCAAGAGAAGTGGTGTCTTGGGTTTATTGTCATCTTGCTTGCCCTTGATAGTAATAATGTCACAGTACTCAAAATCCACAAGATCAACCATGTTGATCACATTGTTGTTATAAGAGTATGTATAGTTGACCTTGCTATTGGGTTTTGGTTTTGAGCTCTCTCTTTTTTCGTAAGATGGGAAGGGCTCCTTGAAAGCCTTGTGATCTGAGTTCTTATTATATCTGTCCACCACAATGTCACCATCATCAATCATGTCTTGGACTTTGTGACGCAAGTTTATGCAATTGCTAGGTTTGTGTCCCTTATTTTGGTAGTATTCATAGAATGTGATTTCATTACACCATGGTGGGCATGGTTGTGGGTCATAAGGGTGAGATTTGTCCAATGGTGAAATGAGCTTTCTTTGTAGCAAGGTCTTGTAAATTACATCCAAAGTTCACCAAGAGGTGTATACTCTCATTTAGGGCATTTAGCCCATGAGTTTCTTAGTTTATTTTTGGATGTCTTGTTGTAAGGAGGAGGTTTCTCAACATTCTTGGTTGCATTGAGACTATCTGTGAGATTAAAGGTTTCCTTAGCAGGTTTAGGAGTGACGTTGTCAATAACCCCATCATGTACAATTTCTTAGTTCTTGTTGACGTACTTGGGTTGCTCCTTGTTAGAGGTGGATCCTTGTTTTGTGTCCTTCTAAAGGGTAAGTTCACACCCTTCTTGGCCATGAATTCCTCTATGTGAATAACTTGTATGACCATGTCCTTGAAGGTGCATGGATGTTGAAGTTGGACTCTATACCCAAAATCAGGTAGGAGATTATCAAAGAAGATGTCAAGCTTTTCCGTTTCAGCAATCTTGCATGAATATTTAGTATAAAGTTGTCTCCATCTCTAAAGGAATGTGAGGAAAGGTTCCCCAACCCTCTACTTAAGATTACACAAATCTTGAATGTTAACAAGGTGTTGAATGTTTTGAGAATACTACTAGACAAATAAGTTGGAAATTTCATCAAATGTTTTGATACAAGGAGATAAGTGTGAAAACCACTCCATAGCCTGACTACCTATACTTCTTGGGAATAGATACATGAGATATGTCTGATTATGCATAAATTCCATAGACAAGGCACCAAATTCTCACAAATGATCTTGGGGATCGATAGTTCCAAAGTATTTATCATACCTAGGTAACTCAACTCCTCATGGAAAATTAGGCATGTCTATACTCTTGTCAAATGGGAATGGACAAAGAGTGTCTAAGGTGTATGTTTTCATAGGTTTGTCTTTATCACGCATCATTTGAGCTAGTTGGTCTTGCATGATTTTTAATTATTTTTGGAGTTTGGAAGTTTTAGTTTCCTCTTCAAGCGTGATGATAGTTTCCATATTGAAATGATGGGGTAGCTTAGCTCCCTCTTAATTAAGTTTGAGAAAGTATTTTACTTTTTCTTTGTTGAGAAATATTTTCATGACATTTTGAAAGTTTTTGTCTTTACGACAGTTTTCTATGTGTTCATGAAGTATTTCCACCTCTTCCTACTCCTCATCAATGCAATGGTCTTTTTCTTTGTCATTCCGAGGTTGGTCTTGGTTTTTGTTGTGTTCACCATGTTCAAGCTCATGATTAGCCATTGTAGGAATATGAATGGTTTCAGTATGTTTTGATTGGAAAGGTCCTTTGAATAAGAATCCAGCTGTGTTGTTTGGAGATGTGGGACCTTTGCTAGTTTTAGGATCCTCTTGATATAAGGGGTTCCTAGTTTGTTGTAAGTTTATAGAGAATGTTCTCTAGACACGAGGTGATCTAATAGGTGATGGAGATTGTGAAGACTCCCCACTAGATGAACTGGACATAGATCATGTAAAAACTAGAATGTAACCTCTGTCACAATTATGACCCCTAGCTCTACCTCGTCTAAGTCTAAGGGGATATAAAACATTTCTACTTCTTGTTGCAACAGTCATAGACAAGGACAAGAAGCAAAAAAACCTAGATAAGGACCACACTAGAATGTAGTCTCAAAAAGGTGAGATAAGAGTGTAGTATACTAAGGCATGAGTAGTCTGAGTAAGGGCTAGAACAACAAAATATTATGACTATCATGACACAAATCACAACCAGAACTAAAGGACAAGAACAAGGTAACTAAGAGACAATACTAGTTAAATGTGGATCACAAGTCATCAGCTAAGCAAGATGCCACTGTTTTAGACTCTTTGCAGACAAAAAAGAGGTAAACTATTGCAGGAAATAGACCAAACTGAGGGCTTAGGTAGCTTGAACAGATAATTTTGATAGTTTGGGTGCAAGATACCATGTGAACATTCTCAAAGATCTATGCGAGAAAGTGTAAAAAGCCAGGTGAATATTTAAAACAATAATTTTGGACCAGAGTTCTCGCATAAAGACCTATATAGTGCTATGTGAGAAAGTGATAGAATGACAAGTAAAGAGGATTCTAACGTAAAAAGGACAAGTTTGGCAAGATGAAGTCTTGTGGGATCACGTAAAGACTTGTGCAAAGTCATGTGAAGAAGTATAGAATAAAAGGGTTCTCGTGCGAAATTTTGAAAAATTGGGCTTGAGAATAGAGACCAGGCTAACAACAAAAATTGGATTTTGAAGAGACTTTGAAGGTTCTAGGCTATTCTGGATAGATTTTTTGTTGATTTAGAAGATTTCAAATAGATAGCAAGGTTGGTTTTCAAGTTTTTTAACAACATTTGGTTTCAAACAAGACCAATGGGTTTTTAGAAAGACACGAGAATCAAGCAGTAGTCGAATACAATCCAACCGAGGACAAAGAAACTCAAACGGATGGGGGAGTATTGACTTTTAGTTTGTTTAGACAGGTTTGGACATGTTTAAGACTTGATAACAAACATGCTTTATCCCTAGAACCAAAAATGGTAGAGAAGGAAAAACCTTTGTCTCACAACTTATGTGCATGAATGCACCTCACATAATCGTGTCACCCCCTAGGGGGCACCCATGTTTTTGGTGTATTCAAAGGGCTCAATAACATATACATTAAATGAACACCCTTGTGGTAGGGGTCAAGCACATATACCACCTTCCAACACCTAGTAGCATGCCTATGGTGAGTTCTATAGGAGAGATTCTTCCCCCTCCTTGCAAAACGATTATGCCCCCTTTTGGAGGTGAATCAAGTAGCAACTAACTAAAGGTTTTTACTTGGCTTCTATTTTTATTAATCCCCAATGGCTTCACAAGTAGAGTTGAGATCAGCAGCCCACAACAACATCTAAAAGTGTGCACACTTGACTAGCAAGACTGGGGCTAGCACTGGCTAGTGCAACAAATAGAGCCTCTTCTTGATATGTGATATTAGGAATGAAGAAGAGGAAATTAATATGGCTTTAAATTATTTTTCTCTACAAAGCTTCTTTATTATAGTGAGTTGGTATCTCTAGTGAAAGGAGTGTGCTCACTTAGGTCATTTTTGGAGGTTGGATTGCTCTAGCAAGCCCTTTAAGGGTTGACTCAAACTGGTGGTTCGGATCTAAGGGTTTGAGTTTCTAATTTCCCTCAAGGGGAAAGAGCATACTCCTCTACCTTATTACCTCACCCAAACACACAAAACATGTTAATCACTGACTTAGCTTAATCGATCTAGACTTATCATTTCTCAAGATTCTAATTCCCTAAAAGGAAATCATCATCCCTTCATAGAAGAGGATTTGCACTAGAGAACGACTAAGTTGCTTGCCTCCCTCATATGTTTTCTTTTAGAGCCTTCTAGGTTTCTAATTTACCCTTGGTCATGACCTCTAAGTGGTAAAGAGCATACTTCCTTATTCCCCTATCTTGCACCCTACGAAGTTCACAAGCCCTAATTAGACTATATTTAGAAAGCAATAAAAAGACATAATGTTTTATGTGGGTTTTAAAATTGATCTTCAAAATCATATCTGTGGCAACATCCTACAAACACATAGTCAGTTCATGTTTGAAAAGTTTGTATAAAAGGAATCTTCGTCAATCATCCTGCAGACCATTTTTTATGCTACAGAAAAATTAGAAAGCTGACATAAAGATGCTTCAAAGAAAACATGTTAGTGAAACAAAATGATAAATAGCATTCTGAAAAATTTGCATTTTATCTATGCTATTACAAAATTTTGCACAAACTTTTACACAGATCTTGTGAGCTTTTACACTGACCCACATAAGAAAATGAGGTGCCGCATGAGAAACCACGTAATGGGTCACTTTTTCACATGAGAAAGTGTAGAGAAATGAGAAAAACCCTCAAATATTCATGCAAAAATGAGATTTTTTGTGCAAAAATCTGGAAATCTATACGTGCAGGTACGAAAAAATCATTAAAATATCAAAAAATAAAGTATATGACACCAAAAAAATTATTTTTCTTGGGCCCCACAGTGGACACCAAAAATGTATATGCGAAATTGGGGGCCTCTAATACTCACATACACTTCAACATAGTCCTTACCGACAAGATCATCCTAGAATGAACATTGAATTGTCCATCTGAGAGGTCTGACAGAATGACCTGTTGCCTTCTAACTAGAGGGATTTTGCCTATTTTGCTCTCACACCAAGAAGCACACAACCCAACCCTTTAATACAAAGGATTTTATGCAATAATATGAAAGTGCATTTAGGCTAGATGATATTCAATTTAATCTAATAACAAGTAAAAAAGAATTAAACTAGATGGATGCATTTTTAATCTAATACGACATTAATGCTAATCAATTCAAAAAGCTATGACAAGATTGAGTAATTAAGTATGAAATTCAATAGTATTTAGATGCAATTCTAATTCCAACCTCCTAAATGAGAAATTAGAAGCCTCTTAAATAGAATTCCTAAAATCAATTAACAGTTGAGATCAACTCAAATTGATGGTCAGGATTGAAGCAGAGATCCAGTAAGGATGGAAAATTCCCAGTGTAGGTGAGGTTAACTAACTTAGATCCTGAGTGTAATGAAAAGTTAACTGGAATTCACCCAAGTGTGAGAATAAGTGGATTAAACCAATTTCAATTTGAGAGGTAGATCACTTGGAATTCCCATTCCTGAATTGCAGAGATGAAATTGGAAGGTTATTTAATTTAATAAAAATGAGATATGACCTCATAAATGTATATTTCCATTAATTGAACAATTACATTCAATAATTAAAATGAGAGCATTATTAAATTAAATAAATTTAATTCCCTAGTACATTAGCCTTAGGAGATAATTTAATTTAATTTAAGTATAAACACTTCAAATTAAACCAAATCTTAATCAATAGGTTTAATGTAGCTAATCCGAGTCAATACTTCAAGAATTAAATAAATAGCATGATTAATGTAGATTAGGGTGTTCTGCATTTGACAACTAAGTCAAGTAGAAAAAATCAAAATGAGAATTTCCTAATGAAATAGGACTCTAGGGTTGATCAAAATAGACTAGAATTGGTTGAGATGGCAATGAACCAATTTTGGGGTATTACAACTGGTATCACACTCAATAGTGAATAACTTCTCAAATCTAGGTAAGACCAAAATAGGTTGGGTGGCAATTTTTTGTTTCAACAGCTAAAAAAAACCTAGTGGCTTTACCAATCCATTTAAGCTTGGCTTTAATCCCACCTTTTATGGTCTCTAAAAATGGTGCACAAATATGGCTAAAATGCTTAATGAACTTCCTATAGAATTGTGCTAAGCCATGGAAGTTCCTTACCTCTGATGCATACTTGGGTGTTGGCCAACTAAGTATAGCCTCCACCTTGCTAGGATCCATCTTGAGTTGTCCCTGTGAGATGACAAAACCCAAGTAGACCAAATCCTCCTTCATAAAATCACATTTTTCCAAGTTGTGGTGAGTTGAGAATCAAACAACCTTTTCAAAACCAGACTTAAATGTCTTAAATGTTTTTCCTTGGTGTTACTAAAAATCAAATATCATCAAGGTAAATTACAACAAACTTACCCAAGTAATCAGCAAAAACTCCATTCATGACCCTCATGAATGTGGAGGGGGCATTTGAAAAACCAAAGGGCATCACTAACCACTCATAAAACCCTTAAGTATTCTTAAAATCTATCTTCCACTCATCTCCCTCCTTAATCCTTATTTGATGATATCCACTCTTTAAATCAATTTTGGTGAAGTACTTTGCATTGCCCAAAAAATCAAGTAAGTCTTCAATTCTTGGGACTGGGAATCTATATCTAAATGTAATATTGTTAATTTCCCTTGAATATGTACACATTATCCAAGTACCTCCCTTCTTTATCACTAAAATAGTTGGCACTATACATGGGCTCAAACTCTTCCTTATCAATCCACAGTCCAACAGTTCTTGCACTTGTTTGGCTATCTATTTATGTTGGCTAGGTGTCATTTTATAAGCTTCTTTATTAGGAAAAGTTTCTTTAGGGTTGAATTTTATCTAATGGCTCTCTCAAGTGGAAATGTTTGCTTCCCATCACTTACAATATCCTAAAATTGATTCAGTGAATCTTGCACTTCCTTAAGCAACTATGATCTGATTGTGTTTTATGCACTTTGTGGCTTGACAATAATGGCATACCCTATGCCTTCCCCTTCCTTCATGATGTTTTGGAATTATTTTTCACCTATAATTAGTCTATTATGTTCCCCTAATGGTGTTTCTTCTCATATTGAGCTTCTCTATCATATTGCCATGGCCTCCCTAAATGGATATGGAATGCATCCATGGGTATTATATCACATAAAACTCTATCCTTATACCTACCAATGTTAAAGTCTACCCATACTTGTTCTTTCACCTCAACATGCTGACCCATATTTAGTCATGTAACTCTATAGGGACTATTATGAGGAAGCTTTCTAAGTTTCAATTTATCTATTGCTTCTTCTGACACCATGTTATCAGTAGAACCAGAGTCAATGATAACCTTATATACCTTGTTTTTTACCTTGCATTTGACCCTAAACAAGGCTCTCCTTTAACTTGGCTCCTCCTTCACGGGATCCCTAATGAGTGTCCTCTTGAACATCAAATTCTCTCCTTCTTTTCAATCAAATGGGAGATCTGATGCCTTCTTATTTCCACCATCTTATTGAGCATAAGCCACCTTTCTTTCTCTTGATGTAGAAGAATTATCTATACACTTGTAAGAAGGATGTCCTAGTTGGTTGTAGTTGTAACATTTCACAATGGCAAAGTATGATGGTCCTCTTCCTTGACTACTATTCTGCCCCTAAAACTATTATTGCCCCTACCTCTTTGGTTGAATCATCCTCTTGGACTTCTTGAACCACTTTCTTCACTTGGTTTACTATCCCCTTGGGGTCTAGTTTCTTGGTCTTCCACCAACAAAGTTCCCTCTCTTATTACTATTCTCTCTATCTTTACCTCTACTTCTATTGCTGAAGTCTTGCTTCTTCAACTTTTCCTCAACCTCAAGTGCTAGTTGATAGAACTTTTGTACTATGTTAGGAGTCCACAATTGAATCTCCTCTTAAATATTCCACCTTAATCCATTAACATACCTTTCTATCTTGATTCTTTTAGCTTCTTACACCTTGGATCTTAGGCATAGTTTTTGGAACTCTTCAGCATAACTTGCCACATCATTATCCCTTTGTTTGAGATTTTTCCTTTTACTATGCATCTGCACTTCAAAGTCTTCAGGAAGGTAGGTTTTTTTTATTTGGCTCACCATCATCTTCGAATTTTCATATGGTTTCTTATCCTCTTTCACTCTTTCATCTTGAATGAACTTCCACCAAGTTAGAGTTGCTCCTCTCATTCTTTCCTTTACCACTTTCACCTTTTGAGCTTTTGTTATATTCCCACTCTCAAAGTATTTCTCCATGCCTTCCAACCATTCCAAGACATGGTATGTATCCAAATTTCCATTAAAAAGTGGCACTCCTTCTAAGGCTATCTAATTTAATTCTTTTATGGCTCTAATAAATGGCTCTTCTGCTATCTCAGGATTAGGAGTAGGTCTCTCCTCCTCATTAGACACTTGTTGCTTCTACTTACTATGTTCCTCCTATTGATTGACCCTATTGGTCACTACTTCAATGTTGAGAGATGCTCTCTCAAGTGTGTTCTCCAAGGATGTTATCCTAGCCTTCAACTCCAAGTTCTCCTCATTGTGCTTCTAAACATTCTTAGCCAACTCTATATTTTTCACCATGGTGGATCCTATGGAGGTTTCTCCTTCACTATTAAACATGCACTTCTTTTCCCAAAATAAAATTTCTCTAATACCAATTTGATAGGACTAGTATAGGGTAATGTAGATAGTGAATAAAAAACTCTTAGATATCCCCTATTTACACAAGTTACCTCTAATCAACTAGAAACAACTTTCCCTTAGGCTAACCTATCTATTTAGGCTTTCCCATTAACTTAAACTTCATTCTAGATCTCCCCGATGAGTGACTTAATCTTGTAAGGGTTGGAGGCTCTTTCTAGTGTATATTAGAGTTCTTCACAACCATTTCACATAATCCATTCATTTGGTTTCTATATGATCCCCTCAAACTCATACAAATTCCCTATTAGGCCTAGTAGCCCTTAATTAGCCCTCCTAATGGACTAAATAAAGATTTGTGCAAAAAATTCATCAAGGAGGTTCCAAAAAAATCTAGATTGTATTATCCTTTTCCAAGGTCTTCAAGATTCTTGGGGTCTCAAATTCACTTCTATTGGATACCTATTGCCCAAATTTTAGTTCATATCTTTTGCCTTAAGGTTTGGCATCAAGTCGAGTGTCAAAGTAATGAGTTTATGTCTAGATTTCCTATAGGATGATCTTTCTTCTCATCATTCCTTTGAGTTAACTAATGCAGGAATCATATCAGCAATGCATCAATCCAAAGCTAGGTGATTAGGGTTTTGGAGGGTTTTTGTTATCCTTTATCTCGATGAGAAGAAGGTCTAGATGTTCTATTTATTCATATTTTCTTGTTCCTAATAATGTTGAAAGAAAATATCCATGTTGAGAAGGAGTTCTTCATGAAACCATTCCTACATATTTCTAAGGAACCCTAATTCTATGATCAAGTGTTCCATTAAAGACATAATATAGGTAAAATGGAGAAATCATGAGCATATATAGAGCAAGTACAATAGAGGAACATCAAAGACAAAGCTTGAAGATAATATACAAATCGTGAGAATGAACTACAAGAAGATCAGTTGAATTCGCATGCATGAGAACCAAATAAATGCACAAATGGCAAAGAAACATGGTCAAAGGTGGTGAAGACCTAAGGTGAAATTGAATCAACGAATCAAAACATGTCTAATCATCCACATCACTAAGTTGAAAATTCAATTGATTAAAAGAACACATTATATTGGCTAGTTGAAATTTAGATGCTTACCTATCATATTGGGTCCTATTCAAATATTAAACTCAAGTTAGATGCCTTTAGTCATCAGATCAAAGAAGATCTATAAAGGTCATAATGTCACTATATAAAGATGCTCATTTGTTAATTCATGTGACATAGCAACATGAAGGCACATGTCTGGTGGGCCATTATCTCTTACAAAGTGCCATCAAATTCTAGTCACGAGGTGCCAATGAGGCAAAATAGTTTGATGTCAAACAATAAAGTACTACCACATGTATGCCACAAGGTATATAACTAGAAGGCTAACCCACGGAGGAAGGGAAATTAATGAGTTAAAATATTTAAATGATCACCATTAGATCAAGATGAACTTACATATGTTTCTATCTCACTATGTAGATTTTCTCGACCATTATTCATAGCGACATAGTGAGGGAACAACATGTGTCCAGTGGATCATCACCTTTCATAGCGTATAGTCAAAACTCACATGTCAGCCACGATGCACCTAGCTAGAAAAGTGGACCCACGTCATATAAAAAAGAGACTGATGTTGTTTTTTTATCACTGTCAGATCAAAGAGGATCTATGGAGGTCGTTATGTCACTATATGAAGTTGTTTGATCATTATTCTATGTGACATAGCAACAAGAGGGACCCATAGTAGAAAACATAAAGGGAAGTCTCAACGTTTAAATCATGATTATTGATTTAACATCGATGTCAAAATTTAAAATGGAGGTGACCATTAGAATATGAAATATATGTATTTGGCATGAAACAACAAAAGGTGAAGAAAATAGTGTTATCCCAGGGTTTTCTGAAGATTGCAAGAAACTGAAAAGCCATGGAGTATTTTCAAGAATATCTCTAATTCAAAATCATTGATGGAGAAGATGCCACTTCATCATATTATTAGATAATGTCACATTTCATCCTCATTTTATTTTCTATTTATAATTGTTACTCTATTAGGATTAGAAAGGATAACAACTAGCTATAAATGTAACTTCATTTGTTAATACAAAGGTTGCAAAACTTGATGGTGAATTGGTCTGTAATTCCATTTATCCTATTTGATTGTTATGTTTTGTTGCCCATGCATAGATTAGTTTTACATTAAGAGTTGAAGGAAAATTACATGTGATCCTATGATAATCGAGGTGGATTCCATTTCATTTTGATATTTGCAGTTGAGGTGATTCCATTTACTTCCATCATATATGATCTTTCTTCCTCACTTGTTTATTTCATTTCATATTATGTTAGATAGTTCATTGGGAATTGAAGGATAGATGTGTATGAATCTATTAGTAACTTGTTGAATTCCATTTCATTAAGTTTTGGTAGTCAAAAAAACTCCATTTTCTCTCATGAACATCTCTTTCTTCCATTTCTCCTTGCATTTAGATGATGAACACTACATTTAGATTAAAAGTAAGAGTTGGGAATCTTATGATAATCTATTACAGTCATTCTAATGGGTGTGATAGGTTTTCCAAATCTATCTTGCCTGAAAATTGTTTTCCTACAAATAATTTGGTTATCCTTTACTACTCTCATGTTAAGAGCTTATAATGTTATGATTTTTGATCTCATAAAAACATATTCATTGCACATCATTGCAAATCATAAGGAGTTGTACCTAACCAAGTCAAAGGGCAGTGATAGAATACATACATTGACCTATTTTTTGGTAACAACCTTTTGTTTCCTCATATTTCTGGGCATCTAGAGTCAAGGTAAAGCCAAGATAGCAAGAGGGAAAAATTATTAACCAACAATGCCCTATCCCTATTTTTAAGGGTTTGCTAGGGTTTAATGGCCATTTAGACTATTTAGCAACAAAACCAGTCTTGTTCCTTTCCTAAAAATATTGAATACTTTTCCTTGCACATACAATGACTCCACTTCATACTCTATCTTTCCATAACACCCATTCCAACCAAAATGTTGTACCCTTGTAAGAATTCTTCTTTCCTTGGTTCAATTTCTAGCCGAGTACATCATAGTCTCGCCTATGGCTTCCAAGGAATTGGCTTGTCCCTACACTCCTAGTTCCATCCTTACTAACACATAATATAAAAGGTGTATACTATCATTCCTCAAGGTTTCATGAGGTTTTAACAATGGGGAATATTAGTAGACACCATTTTACCAAGTCTACCCAGTACAAGCCAACAAGCAGATAGTTTAGCAAAACATTTATTGTGAACAAAAATGGATTGGCAAGAACCTCGAACCAAAGAAAAATACAAGAAGAAATAATGAATAAAATAGATTGCAAAACAAAAATACAGATTCAATCACAGTCAATCCAAAACTCAAATTTCCATTCCAACTGTCACGAATTTGTTGTTTTGTTGTATACTTCTGTACAATGCCAAAAGTCTCAACCATAAAAAAGTGACTTGGAGGGATGTACATACCTATTTAACAACTATCTAAACCAAATATAACTTTTGGGTAACCTCCTAGGGTATATTAACAAACTTTACAACTTTGACAAGAAAAGTTGCACTTTTTGCAAAATTGTCAATATGCAATTTTTGCATTTTTACATTTTAGACTTGATAGGACTATACCTTATGAATCCAAAACATAAATGGAAGGCATTTATGCCATATTTATACCATTTCCATTTCTACCTACCCTTCTATGCTTACGTATCCCTCTAAATCAACTTTTTGCACTTTTGCGCCTAATTGACAATAAATGCATCATTACATCTAATTTGCTCATCTCATGCATTACATTAGTGTTTTGTATTTCACATGCATTAAAATTGACTCCTTATTTATATCTACTAGTTCTTATGTCTTATCCAAACTCCTGGACCCTTATTTTCTTCTAGTGACCTCTCCTAGGTGCTCCAACACCAAGGGATCATCGCGTTTTTCTAATTACGCATAATCAAAATCTGATCTAGCTCTATATATATTAAATCTCATAAAAATTTCAGTCAAAACAATTCACATATGAGTTTGTGCCATTAAACACTCACATATCAAAATTGCATTTCTCGACACTTGAGTGTTGTAATGCTCAATCATGTATGTTGTTTGTTGGCTTCTACAAGTCTGTGTGCTTGGCACTTGTTAACTTCTCAATATGCTTGGTCATCATTATATTACTCAACTCATATGATATTCATTGACTTTCATATCTTCTTGGTCTGTACTAAATTCTCAACAATTGCTGTTTTGCTTGGTCTAAGTATTATCTACTCGACCTTTACTACATAACTCGATCGTGGTGATGAGCTTGTAATCTTGCCTATTAAATTACTTACAAATGACTAAGTGTTTGATCACCAATCAGAAACATAGGCTTAGAGATCAAAAATCTCCCCCTTTGACATTAGTGGCCAAAACACTTTTTCATAAAATCATTTCTTACAAAAATGTATTCTCCCTTGAGACCAAATTTTGATTCTGTGACTGATATCTTCTTCTTCATAACTATAACTGACTCTAACCTTAACTCCCCCTTGCTTGTTACTTCTTTATTCTCATTAACTATCCCCCTTTTTTTTGTCATTGATGGAAGCTAGAGCTGTTGGGGTGAGTTGGAACTTCTCAAAAAAATTCAAATGACTTGCCATAACATTGGCATAGCCTGTGTTCCATCTTTCTTGTACCTTTTCAACAATTTGAAATTGAATCTCTAGTTTGGAAGATAGGTTAATGAATCCTACAATATGTGCAAAATTTGTGTCTTTCTTCAAAATTTCCTTGGCAACTGAAATAAACTTCTGAATTATATCTATGTATGACAATAATTGAAGTTGAATTAATGCCAACTTAGTCTATATTTCTGCATCTTTAGCTATGAGCTTAGCTAACCTTGTCTGACTGAATGTAAGTTCACTGAATGAAAATGAACTTAAACTTGAATTCTTTCTCAATGAGTGAATATTAGTTTTCATGCTTACATGTAATAAATCTAATGATCATTGAGTAATTGTTGTAAAGAAATCTGTATCACATAATTTTAAGTATAAAGAATTTATTATTTTCAAAAAAAATTCCAATTGTGTAATATTTGGAGAAAGCTTGGCTTGTCATTGTACAAGTTCATGTGAGACATTTTTCAATACTTTATGCTTCATTCTCCTTTTACACCATTGTAATAACTTCTCATTTGTTTCTATATCCTTTTTCTGAACTCTATCAACTACATATACTAGTTGATCCAAAATTTTATGTTGATGATTGACATCTGTAATACCAAAAGCATCTATAAAAATGTCTCTGATAGTATGCAATACCTATCTTCTCTTCTATTATCTCTTTATTTGTTCTTGTTTAGCCTTTTGACTCAACAAGATTTTCAATTCATGCATTTTCTCTAAAGTAATATTATTCAAATCATATGCCGGTAATGTAATTACCTCATTAAGATCTATTGACTCATCATCATCCACTTCTACATGATTCATAGCTTGGGATCTTGAGGGTATATCACTTAGTAGTGATAGCTATAATTGCTTCACTTTCTCACTTGATCTCTCCTTTGGTTATTGTACTAGTGTAGATATCACTTGCTATAAAGGTGTTACTGGTGTAGGTTCTGTAACCTTTTTCATAATTTGTATACAAGTCATTGGTGGAAAATATGTAATCAATGCCTTACCAAGTTGCTCAGCACTTGTAGGCTCTATAACTAGTGTGACAATAGCATCACCAGTCTTCTTAACTTCAAGCTTTGGATATTTAATTATTTGTAATAGAATTGGATTAGTATAGATTTTTCTTGAATTTTTCATGTCCACTTTTCAAATAATTAAAAAATAATAATCTTTGCTAAGGCAGGCAGGCCCAAGAAAGTGAAGTTTCAGAAAAAGGGGGTTAATCTTTGGAAACTGTTGGACTAATAAATGAAAATTATTATTAAAATATGTTTCATTAACCTCTCTTGGACGTGAGTTACAGTTATGCCCTCTTTTAAGGGGTTTGGAGGCATTTTGGGCTGATTCCAGACTTGATTTTCGCTCATTCTTTGTTATTCTTCAGAGGCTGCCAAACCTGTGGAGAAGGAGACCCAAGAACGGGAGTTTGCAGGTTTCCAGGGAGACCCAAGAATAGGAGTTTGCAGGTTTCCAAGAAGGCTAAGGATGGGAGTTTGAAGCCATTCCATGTGCATGCTCATACAGAGTTTGCCTTTGTGCTGAACAGTGTAGATTTGTGGGTTTTTGGGTGTGTTTTTTTGCATGAGTTTGGTGTTTTCAGTTGAGCATTTCATATCAGTTTTGGTTGCTGTTGTATTTCAGACTTTAAGCTATTAAAATAGAGCTGAATATATGTATTGTGACGTGATTAAACTTCTGAGATAGTTTATTAGTGTTTTTGTGGTGTTTCTGGGCATTTTAGTGTTAATTTCGGGAGCCCGATGAGCATAGTTTTTGTCCTACATTTGTGAGCTATTTTGTAAAGGCTATATAGATCTAGAAATTTCATTTTGTAGGCTGTTATGCTGCTGAAATTTCTGTAAAAAATTCCACTTCCATATTTATTAATAATAGGTGAATCTGTGAAGCTTTTGGCACAATTTTTGGCATACCCGATTTGGGGTTTCTTGAGAAATTTGATGGATCTTTGTGATATTAGTTGTTTGATCTTGAAAATCTGATTAGAGGTTGGAAATATCATAAAAAAATCAGAAAAGGGACATTTCAGAATCCTTCATCAATCCTTGAATTTTTTCTTCAATGAGTACATTTGGATTAGGTTGAGGGATGTTATTGTCATCTTCAATTATGACAGTATCCTTAAATTCAATTCCACTAGCAAGTACTTCAATTTTTGCTACTAGCTTGGCCACTTCCTACTTTTATTCATCTTCAGATTTTATACCATCTTGGCCTTCTCTCACCTCTACAGTTGGAGTAAGTTCTCCAAATACTTCTTTCCAAAATTTAATATTGGCTTCCTCAACTTCAAGAACTTTATTCCTTAAAACTTTATGTGCCCTATCCCTTGGCATAATATTCTTAACTAAATCTTTAAGGGCTATAGACATATGTGTCTTTCCCAAATTTGGCATGACATGTGCCAATGTTGTTTCTCTTATTTTATTCTCTATGGTCAATGCCCATTTCCATTTGGCATCCACTTTGTTATACAATCCCACAGAAATTCCAATTCCAAATTCCATGGGTGTGCGTGTAAACTTGATTAACATATCAATTAAGATTCTTCAAGTTTATCTTGATCTTCATTTCTCAAAGAATCATACTATAATTCTTTAAGAACAAAAATAATTTTTGATTCTATTAGTTTCTCACATACCTAATCCATGGTCATTGGAGGGAGTTTCTTTACAATTTTTAGTTTGTTTGTTTCATAAAACTCTATCCTTTCTTCTTCCTCCTCCTCTTGTGCAACTATCAACTTCCTCTATGGTTTTTCTTGTTCATCTACCTACTTTCTCTTCTTTGATGGGCTTCTTGGTAGTATCTTGATAGTAGGTTGTGTTGATCTCCTTCTTGCAATAATAACCTTTCCCTTTGGCCTTGATGGTGTTACCATTTCTTACATATCTTTCTGAAGGTCTTTCATTACCTTAGGTGCAATTATTACAATATTCCTTTTTTTTATGGCCTTTTGCTTCACAAGTGCAAGCTCTTTTCCTTTTCCTTTCTCAGCCTTTGAGGGTTGACTTGACCCTTCTCCTTGTTCCATTTGACTAGCCTTGAAAACTTTTCTTTTTCTTTGCTTACCTTCCTTAGGTGTTCCAGCTTCAGTAGTCATCTTAGCAATAACTATTTCATATGTGCCAAACTACTCGGCACTAGCATATATATCTACTAACAATAGTGTCGTGATAGCTACTGATATATCATCAACATTTACCTCATATGGAATAGGCCTCAACCATGCTACCCTCTGTATTACTACTTGTGCATTCTATGTCCATAATGAAATACATTTCATTATAATATTTATCTATAATTGATTTTGGAATCCTCATCTTGTTATTCATTTTAGTTTTGAATTCTTCAAGATATTTGTCCATAACTACTTCAAAATTGTCTCCCAACCAGTTTATTAGATTATTCAGCTGATCTACAATAGTCTTGTTTATGTCTTGTTAGAAATGATTGAATTGATAATAAGAGTTGTTGGAATGATAAAGAATGTTCTCAATCATTTTTTTGTCATTGATGTCAAACTTGCTACTTGTAGGAATGACAATTGCTTTAGTGATCCAAATACTATCAATTAGTTGGTTGACAAGGTGGTGGCAATCAATAAGATGTAACTAGTACACCTAGAGAAAGGTTGAAGTTATGATGTTGTAATGAAGTACTAGGATCAGATAAGCCATTGATGAAAAAGTGTATTTGATAACATACTATAAGATACAGAAAAAAAGGGCACACCGAAACATATTAAAGAGGTTAGGTGTTAGCTAAGTCTTTTACAAAGCTCAACTAAGAGAAGGTGCCGAGTATATCATATAAGCCGAGTGATCTTCAAGTGCCAAGTATATCATATAAGCCGAGTGATCTTCAGGTGCCGAGTATATCATATAAGCCGAGTGATCTTTAGGTGCCGAGTAAAGAGTAGGTGCCGAGTAACACAATTTTTTGTAAGTGCCGAGTAACACAATTTTGTGTAGATGCCGAGTAACACTGAGATGCCGAGCATCAGTAAAACAAATAATGCCGAGTTGCTGCATTATTTTGAAGATCGAAGATTCACCAGAACTAAGCCAACAAGGTTATTACTTAGAAGTTTGTAAATTGAATAGAAGATAAGAATGATGAGCTGGTGGCACAGAACACCATGTAAAACATTTTTGAGGATACAGCTGGCGAAGTTTCTAGAAGAGAACAAGATATGGGGTAGATACATTGTATTTTACCTAATCCATATTGAAACCCTAAAAGTGAAGAGGGAGAATTGAGCGGAAAAGGCATATCAGATCTCTATATAAGGAGTCATTAGTTAATGAAAAAATGAATGAGAGAGGGGTGGTCAAGCATGAAAGTGTAAAGTGCTGAAGAAGGTGGAAAAGAGGAAAGAGAGCATAGTTACTATGTTTCAGTAAGAAGACCCCTGATATGGATGCATTAGTATAGTGAGTTAGAAGACTCAAGGAGACGAAGCTTGAATAGGTGACAAGCAGTCAGAGCTGAAGAGATAAAAGCCAAGCATAAGGACTAAACTGAAAGTGTGATCTGAAATCTGCAAAGTATGTTGTAAGTTATATCAGATCAAAAGTTCATTGTTGTTACTTTCTAGCAATTGTAACAATTAGTTTAAATCCTATGGACTTAGGTTGGTTTGATAGCCATGAGATAAATCCTTTAACAGGGTGACATTCCCAGTGAATGTTCTAAAGTCCTTTAACTAGGCCCATTCCTAATAGTTTGGTGAAATCCTCTAACAAGGTCACATTTAACAGTGTTTTGTAAGCCTTTAACAGGGTAGGCCTTTAACAGGGCATCACTTCAGAAGAGTGAGAATCAAGTAGCATGTTACTGGTGGTTTTTCCCAAATTGGGTTTCCACGTAAATCATTGTGTCATGTGTTGATCTTGCATGTTTTACCTTTGCATGTTGATTTACTGTAACTTGCTAATATGATTGATTTAAGCTTGGATGGTTAAAAGGTTTATGAGTTCACTACATTTGGTGGAAAAAAAAAAGTTTTATTAGGGCATTTGGGACCTTGAATAACTGATTCACCCCCCCTCTCAGTTATTCTAAAAGATTCTAACATATGTCCCATGCTACCATTCCAATAGTATGGAAATAGTTTGGTACGTAGAAAAATATAAAAATTAATAAGGAACCAAACTTACATGATATGTTCTTAGCTTTTATTATTGCTTCCAAGTTATTGTAACTATAGCTTGGAAAGATCATATATATGATATTTCTTCACAATTTTGTATCCCAAATCAACTGCAATGTAAGACATATTATTCAATCTGCTAGATTGATAAAATTGTTGTGCGATCATATGAAACATTGAATTCAATTAGTGGATCCTCAATGTTGTCTATTGACATTCCACATCCATTCCACTTCACCTTGGTTAGGTTTTCAATTTCATTTTGTGTGCTACTCCTTATGCTCTTAGGTCGATCCAATTTAGCATTAGTTACTCTTTGAATGATTTCCTTATTGATCTTGATTGAACCACCTTTAAACCATACTTTGATGTTGTGAAATCGGCTTAAAATATTTTCTATCCATTTATTCTTGAAAACTTTAGGAAAACCTAGGTCATGAGTCTTCTCTTTTTTCGTAATGATTTTGAATTCATCTTTCATAATTTCATCTACACATAACTTGTCATATGTTTTCCTAATTTTGAAATCTCCAATTTCTTCAAATCATACATTGATTACATAATTTAATGTCTTTCACAGTCAAGACTTTATGTGGAATAGATGAAAATGCTCCAACATTATCAATAGGGGTTTCAATATTAACTATGTTTCTAAAGTTTGGTGGAAGTTTGTGATCATTCCTTATGATTTGTGCATTGTTATCCTTTGACATTTCACTTCCAAATGCCATTGTGAACTAGGATTTTTAATAAAATCTTTTCACAAAATACCTTACTTGGCAATACGAGTAATACTTACTTCTCTTCACAAATTTGATAATACCTTGTTACGATTCCTTGCTCTGGTTGCTAAGATCGCCTTAAATATTCTCGTGAACTCTTTGATCGTTGGGTAAGAGAAATAATCATTCAAATTTGTTATATACCTTCTATCTTCCATTTTAGGTCAGAAATAAATATCCTTGTACTCAGATAGTGTATGATAGATGGGATTGACCTTAACTTTAGTTCAATCAAAGTTTTAAAATCGGTCATAACCAACTCACTCAATCAATATGTGATCCTTCTTGATCACTTAGTCTATACTATAACACTCAATCAATATAGGCTATACCACTGGTGCTCGATACTTACTGAATTTTGATTTCTAAAATTTCTCAATGCATCTCTAATTATGTAGATATATCTTTTCATCACTTTAATGCTAGGAACTAATGTAAAATATAGCTTTAAAGTATACAGTTCCTACATACCTCTTTCTTTTAGTGAGACGTGATGTGATCACCATATCCATCAGATTGAGTGATCATAGTGTCTCCTGCTTTGTTTCTTCCACCTCTTACTATCTTTATCCATGTCTTCATCTTCTCTAGTTTGTTATTTTCATTTCTTGATGCTAGTGCAGGTGTCTTGGTTTTGCAGTTCTTACTAATGTGTCCCATTCTAGGACAACTAAAACATGAAATCTCACCATTTAACCATTTCTTGTAATTTCCTCTTAAATTTGTTCTGAAGAAATTCTCTAGAATGTGTCCATATTCTCCATAATAGTGATAATTATACCATGTGTTATAATCCTAGTCATAGGAATTTCCTTTCTTTGTCACATGAGTCCTTCTTTCAGGTGACTGGTCTAATTTTTTCTTAAATCTGCACTCATAAGCCTCATGTTCATAATTTTGACAATTGTAACAGTGACCTTGGAGTATTGATACCTTTCTAGTTCAATCTTTGTTCTCTATTTTGCATTCATGAGCTTGATGTCTTGTTCTCTTGCATTTAGAACAATTACCACTTAGCTTAGGTTTAGGAGTTTTCTTACCATTTTTGCTTCTGCAAATGTTTAGTGTATGTCCAATCTTTCCACAGTAATGACATGTAGGTTTACCTTTTGATTTTGGATTCCTTTGTTCTCCACTTTTGGATGATTCTCCTTCTTCGGTAGTTGAAAATTGGTTGTATCCAAGTCCTGATGTGTATTTTTCTCTTGGTGTCTTCATCATGTCTTCAAAATGTTTGATTGATTCATTTGGTTTGTTCATCCTTTCCATAAGTTCCTTTTCATGCCTTAACTCATTCTTCAATTTCTCATTTTGTATCTTTAGATTTGTGATCTCCAAATCTTTTATGTTTGCTTCTTGATTTGCAATTACCAATTAGTTTATCATTCCAATCTAAGTATTTTTAAGATTATGAATTTCAAATGACGTCTTTTAAAGTCTTCTAGTTATCTTCCTTTTGTCTTCTTCAGCTATGAGCTTATCTTCTATTTCTTTCTTCTTTTGTTCAATGGCTTAATTTAGTGTGCTAGATTGAATTTATTGTTATGTCTTCAGATCTTTTGTTTCCTCCACTAGGGCACTATTCTTTTCTAGTAATTTTGTCATTGCTTCATCTTTATTACTAGTCCTTCAATTTTCTAATAATCTTTATGTATTAAATTATGTGTATTAAGTGTCATTAAGATGTATAGGCATCACTCTTCTCCTTTAAAGGGATTTTCTAAACTCTTCTTTAGTTGCAAGGATAAAAAACCATAGGTTCCAAAGGATTATCAATGGGTTAAGATGTAGTAACTGAAGGAACATATGGAGTAGGTAAGACAAGAAGAGGTGAACAAATCTTAGGAAAAATAAGTTCCATAATCTTGGCTACTTTATATCGTTGATAGTTTCTATAGAGATGATATGTATAAGTAGGTGGTTTTTTAGAAAGAGATGGCCAATAAATATCAATCTTAGCACAATCTATAGGATACGATGGTTTATAAAGAGAATGAATAATAGTAACAATGTCTCTATCATGAGGAAATTTAAGGCATTTATGAATAGGAGAAGCTACAACTTGCATGGTAGAAAGCTATGGATTACCAAACTTAACTTGAAATTGATTAGAAATAGTCATAACAAAAAAGGTATTATAAACATGTTTCCCTAAAAGTTCAATGGATAAAGTGATAAAACCTTGAGGAAGATAGAAAAAACCATTACAAGTTTGAATCCAAACATGAGTTGAATCATAAGTATCTTGATGTATTCATTTGTTAAAAAAATGTTCTTTGGTGATAATGTTCACAATAGAGGAAGGATCAACCAAAGTACCATGATAAGGAATACAACTAACTCTAATAGTGATTTAAAGAGGACCATTAGGTGTTTTAAACATATTAGTATGACTAAAACTAATAATAGGAGGTGTTTATTTAGGCTGAGGTGGAGAAGAAATTAGAGGTTGAGAGTCTAACTACACATGATTAACCACATGATTCACTTCTTCTATCATCTCATCATAATCAATATGATGGTCTAAAGAAGAAGGATTATTAATATCATTCATTAAGTTTCAAGGTAAAGGATCAGTATAAATCTGTAAATTTTGATTAGGTGGTGCTTCATACTTATTCATGTTATTAACTTGAACATCAATAAACATATCCTTAGAATCAAGAAGGTCATGAATAACATTCTTAAAACAATGACACTTTTGAGTATCATGACCTGGTTGATGATGATATTAATAAAAAGCATTAGAATCAAAAGACTTAGGCAAAGGTTTACTAGGATCAATAGGACTAAGAAGGAAGATTAAGGCACGAGAATGAATCAACTTAGTCATTATCTTAGAGAAAGGCGTAGATAGTTGAGTACACTAATGATTAGGACAAAATATAGAGGAAAAAGTATCTATACCTCTAGATGTAGTACCCACTTGATAATCAATTATATTTGTAAATTTAATTTTGATGAAATTTATAGGTTTAGGAAACTTGTTTGAATTTCATTTGGCACCACTCTTATCACTGGTAATAGGAGCCATTGGAGTAGAGATCTCAAGTTGACTCACTTTTAACTGGTAATGGTGAAGCACCACACATAAATGTGAAAATGAGGTATACTCAATTAGGAGGATCTTATCCCTAATGTCTTTTTTGTAAATTAGAAGTAAAGATATGTTGAATGTAATGATTAGGCACAAGATAAGATATTTGAGCATACATATGTTTAAATCTACCATTAAATTCAATAACTTTCTCTTTAACATTATGCTTATAATGAATTAAATCAATTAAAGAAACTTGTGGACCAATATTATTCTAAAATTGTTGAATGATAGCATTGGCAAGTGTTTGGAAAGAATCAATGGGATAAGGATGTAGAGAGAAATACCATTGCAAGGCTCTATCCCTAAAGATGTGTGGAAACAACTTAGCCATAAGCCTATAGTCATGAGAAAAATCACTACATATAATCTGGAAAGTTTTAACATGAATTATAGGATCTCCCTTACTATTATAAGTCTCAAAAGGAGATACCTCATTATGTTGTACAATAACAGCATGAAGGATGTCTAAGGAAAGAGGATTAACAACATCACATGTAGGAATATTGTACTTAGATTGAGTTACATGTGCAAGTTGTTTTTGTAAGGCAGAGGCGATTTGAACCAAGGTACTAACTGTAGGATTTGAAGATACACTAGTAACCATAGGTGTGCTAGACATATTAGGAGAGGTATAAGAAGTGGAAGGAGTCAAAAAGGATGAGAAGGAATGGGTAAAGGGTTTGAATAGGTAAAAGGAACCACATTATATGAAGTTAATGAAGAAGGAATAGATGTAATAGGAACACTTATGAGAAGTGAAAGAATAGGAAGACCAACACTTAAAGGAGTGGACACTTGTATATAAGTATTCATAAGATGTAGAGCATAGGTAGGTATGTTAGAAAGAGTGGTAGAAATTGGGATACAAGGTTCAACGGTTGTGGAAAGAGGAGGGTATCTTATCTCTTGAGCACATTCTGTTAAAGACTTCACATAAGTACTAATAAGGTGAGACACACCATGAAAGATAGAAATATTATTATCATCATTATTAAAAATATTTTTAAGAGATTCAATAGTAGAAATGCTATCAATATTTTGATTTTCTTGAGAAAGCAAAGTTTCCAATTTTTCAAATTCGTTAGAAAACTTATCAACTTACAAAGGAGGAACTCTTAAAGCATCATCATCATCATCATGGGATGAGTGAGATGAGTTATGCTCCATTATAGTATTAAGATCATTAGAAAAGATGTGAGTATCATCATAAGTCCTAGGAAGAAAAGAGGAATCATGATCAAAAGAGCCAACGAGTTTATGGCTTCACCTAACAGGAATGCTATAGGTTGGACTTCATGTAATTAAGCTCATAAAAAGTAAGATCACAAAATGAAACCCTAAGGATATCTAACCATGAAAATTTAATGAAGATCATAAAAGAGAGATCTATCCACACACAAGATAGCCAAATCTAACTCTATGAAAGAGGGTAAGAAGGATGAGTTCATCAAAAGAAGGTAAACACCAAATAAAATTTAAAAAGAGTGATATAACACCAAAAAATAAAGACTTCATGGAGTTGGGTGCACATAATTGAAGTTAAACACCTAATGAAAAGAAAAGAAGCAATCTAACACTACAAAAGAAAGAGTTGACAAAGTCGAGTTCACCAAAGTGTTTAGTGGTAAAATGGAAGCACTTTAAATAAGATGTAGACTTCCACTTTACTAAGACACTAAACCATTCAAATATGTGTGTGAGAGAAAGAGGGTAATTTCTAAGTATGATTCCACTTATGATCTTAATTAGATTAGCTAGGACCCAAAGTAAAGCATGTTCTAATACCGAATTTAGGTTGTAAAGATGAGTGAAATACAAAGAAATACACTCTCTTAGGCCCTTAATAGGATAATATAAATATAAAATTGAACTAATTTCTTAGGAAATGTAAATCTAGATGTTATATGAATATAATCAACCCAATCAAGATGCAAATATAGGGTAAATATATGAAAGGAACTTAAAAATGAAAGACTTATCTTGAAATACGTAGAGTAAGATGTGTTTTTTCTCAAGAACTTTCAAATCTAAATATTTTCTAAACTTCCATCTATGGATCTTGGAATGAAACAAAAAAAAAAAACAAAACCCAAAAATATCCCCAGGAGCAAGAATGAAGGACTAGGTTGATTTGGAAGGATGTTTAACAACTAGGTTGATGTAGACTATGACTTCAAAACTGACAATTCCAAAAAGCTTACAAACTATAGGTTTTAGATTTGTGGTTTTTTTAACTCCCAACCTTCAAATCAAAACAAAAAAGAAAGGTCTGAGGGTTGGGGTTTTATGAGGGCTTGCCTTGGTCAAGCCCTTGGTTAAGGAGTTAATCGTAAATGAGAAATATAAATGTAAATGTAAATGAATGTAAAGAACATTATAAATATTAGTATTCACCTTGCCTATGTGTGTATGTAATGTAGTTAGATGGTAGATCTTTAATTTAAAATGTAGGGTATCTCAACTCTTTACAATGGATCTACCATAGCAATGGATCTACCATAATCCATCATGGTGCCATGGATATGAATATGCATCAATGAAGAAGAAGATGCATGCTTCAATGCATATTTCCTCCCTTGATCAACAAAAATATGCTAGATCTTGTAGAGAAAATGCTCACAAAGGATTCTTCAATGCTAGATAGAAATCTCCTTGCTTGAATGCTTGAAAAAGGCTTGAATGCATGAACTCCTTGAATGCAAAAGGCATAAATCTTCACTAGAGAGAAAGAGATTGAATCACCTAAAATGAGATATGAATGAGATGCTTGATATTGATGGGATATGAAAATGAAGCTTCTTTTGGATAACCACTTGTCCTAATCCTAATGTAGGAGTGAAACCTAACCTCTTCATTAGCTCCCTTGCTCTATTAGGATAAATACTGATAAGAAGGGCTTTCTCATTCATTGCATCTATGATCTTTGAGAAGTTCATCATTAATTTATTCATCTTATGTATTGATGTCTTTGCATCTTCTAATTGACTATAGTCCTTCTCAACATAATTTATAAATTCCATGACTCTAGAATAAACTCTCTATTTTTCTTTGTTGACTTATGTTACTAGAGGTAAAATTTATTCCTTATTACATCCTCAGGGAAATGGGATTGATGCTTGTGAGTATTGGTCTTGGCCCTCTATCTAAACATTTCAAAAAATTCCTCACTATCATTAAATCTAGACTAGGAGAGTGCCATTTTGTATGGGTTTGAAATTTTGTACAACAATAACTAGCCACTCTTTGTAATTATAATTATTGAGCCATGGTGCAGGATGGAAAAATGGAACCCCTTGACCTACTAGTTAATAATGTCTCCTCCAAACCACCTATCTACCATAACATCTCAACTAGCCCTACCTTAAGAGGAACTTGGTAGGGGAGCACAAATGGAGTTCCTTGGAATCCATACTCTCTAAAAATTGTTGAAAGATATGGTATAATGTCTTCCCAATTATGGGAAACTTTCAAATTGTTGGGGTTATCCATAGGCCTAATGAAATCTAATAATTCCTTGGGTATCCTAGGATTATCTTTCAATAATAGGCTTCTCAACCTAGATGCAAAATACCTATCAAATCTTATAAAACTGGCCTCCTCTGCATCCCAATTCATGTTTGCACTCCATAATTAGACTGGCAAAGACTCTCCATCATGCTCTCTTGTTAACACCATTCCTTTTGTCAAAATAGGTAACTCCCTTATACAAGAACATGTGCATCAACAAAGTGTAAAAACCAAAGGTCTTCTCAATTTTCCCTTTTGCAATCCCTATTAGGCCAATATAAATTTCTTCAGCTATTAATGAAGAAAATTCAAAAACATTATCAACCCAAAAGGATGAGATTTGTATCATCATATACATGAATGCTATGGGCATAAACTCCTGCTCATCCTTACTGAAAACCTTACACAAAGTCATGTATATGTCTATAGCTCTGGAATTGAAAAAAAAAATCTTAAAAGGTTTCTTGATTGAAGATGTGACAAATGTTAGATTTCCAATTGTGGTTAAATGTCCTCTCAATGCCCCTTGCATGATATGATCTTTGTGAGATAGATATTCCTTTTCCAAACCCTAAAAATTGATGACCTCATGATACTCTAACATAGGGTCCATCCCAAAAACTTCCCACATTTCTTTAGCAATAATCTTCACCAAGCATTCTCCATTTATCCCTCTCACCATTCTAGCTATTGGATCATAATTTTGGGACATAGTAGTGAGGAGGTTTGAATCCATGAAAACTTTGGGAACTACCAATTTGTCTAGGTCAAAATTCCAAATATATCCATAGGGGGAAAACAACTTGCTCTTTGAAAACCATTTTTTGAATAATTGTAATCTAGTTTTAGATATCACTGCATCTCGAGTCCAATTCCCTTTGTTATATAAATTGTCTACAACTTGTAACCTAGGGTTTACGAGGACTAAATTTATTATTTGGGAAACCTCATTGGTGGATTCATCTAATTTTTCTAAGAAATCATTGTGAATATTTCTACTGGCATAATCAACTTTCCTAGAAAAACCCCTCTTTGGAGGCATATTGAATGACAATGAGAAAATACCAAAATTCTTATCTCTATGCAGAGGAAGATGCTTACTTAGCCTTTTCACTTCTTCTCTGAATGTTGCAATGCATTATTGACACACAAAAATTCACGGCTCAGTCAAGTGAAACAATAAATTTTTTGACAAGTACTAGGCTCTAGAATTTTAGAAAATATATTTGCAGAATAAAATTCTTGATCTTCTTCATTACATTCCTTGTATCAGTTCACATGAGAAGCTTTTAATTCCCATAAATGGGTTCCAAAGAAAATAGAGTGGCATTCCCTTTTGAGTTTGAAAATGGGTCATTGATTGATAAAAATCTGACAATTAGGAAATAAAACACAATCTGACTCAACTTCAACCTTCTGACTTGGTAATCAACCCAATCGAATCTTGACACATATACCCTTTTCCACTTCACTAGCAATTTTCGTATTACTCATATATGTCAACAAGAAATGTGTTGATTTGTCATTATTTTACTATGGATGAAGATTGAGTAGTTTCTATTAGCAACACAATGATAACCTTTGATCTTTTGTGCATCTGATGATCAAGGATAATATTTAAAAATCTTTTGTGAGTGGACCACCATGCTATGTGTCACATTGTCACTACGTCACCATGAATATTGAATGTGTTAGTTTCATTAGTGACAAAGTGACATCCATTGATCTTGAAAGGATCTGATGGCTCTGATCAAACACCTTTTCTCCATAAGGTTTACCTCTGTGGCAAATGAAATTTGATAGCTGGAAATCCATTCATGACTGCAACCTACAACAACTTCCTAAAAGGGTTGGTCCTACCATCTTCCACGTGTCAAATTATCACTATGTCACCAAGAATAAAGAATAAGAAATTCTAGATAATTACATAGTGATAGCCCTAGACTTACTTTGAGATCAATAGTGGAAAAAGGCACATTAAGAAACTAGCGCCCTTTCATAAAGCACAAATAGAACACAGATAGATGTCACTTCGTCGCCATGTCGCTATAGTTAAAATAAGCTCATCTTTTCAAGGAAACATAGCAATAACCCTTGATCTTAAGGAAGATCAAGAGCTATAGTGATTTGGTTCGTACTCATGCATAAAACAGAACCCTTGTAAGGTTAAAGGATTATAATGAAAGCTTGGGTTACAATTTCAAAATAAGACTTAGGATAAAGTAAGGTAGCACAGAAAAATTTAAAAGGCATGCGAGAAAAGTTATAAAAAGAAAATTAAAAGGCATTTTAGAAATTCCCACATATTTGTTTATGTAAACCATGTAAACCTAACTTAGGGATTTAGGGAAAAACTATCATTGGAACAAGAACACAAAATTAGGGAAATTTCTAGGGAAAACATTAATTCAGAAGCACATAACCTTAATTTCTAAAGGAAAGACTGGAATTTTCACTAAAATATTTTAGAATTTTTTAATATGTGAAAAACCAGGCCAACACAATCCAAGACATAAGGGCTCTCAATTGGATATCCCTAATGGTCAATAAAGGATTCTAGACTCTATTATTCAGAACATCTAAATTATGGAGAAATAACTCACATAACAAATTCTTAATGGTTACAGGAGAGTTATGAAAAGCCTGGGTAAACTAAAGAGGTTCTTGCAATGATGGGGATCTATCATGCATGATGCAAGTCATTTGGTAATTCAACAGTTGCTCCTTAAGAAATAAGGCATATATAGGAGATGGGGACCTATAGCTCATTAACTCAGGAATAAGAGATGTTACTTTATTAAGTTTCTCATGTAGTTGCTTTGCTCTTTCTTCGTAGTCAAGGGTTTCTAGATAATGCCCATTTATAACCCTACTCAATTATTTCTTTTGTTGTTTCCATTGTTCTCTTTCTAAAGCTAATTGATTAGACAACAGAAAAATAATTGACAACAAAGACACAAAACCAAACTTATCTAACATAGAGCTAATACTTCCTTTTCACTTCATTTTTCTATTGAATGAAAAATAGTGGACTTGCCATTTTTGAAACGCAGTCCTTTCATAGGATCTGTCCATAACACCATGGATCTCTTAGTGTTACTGCATTTTTGTGCAACAGAGGCCAATGCATCCAATCCTTTACTCAAAATTTTCTCTACCATTTGGTTAACAAAATCCAAGTTAATACTAGGGCTTTCTTCAAATAAATTATTCTTTGCTATAGGAGATAATTATGGTTCATCTTCTTTCATTGTAAAATTTTTTGTGAGTATCTCATCATCTTCTAAGTCACTACAACTATCAGTTGTATAAGGATCCTTAGAGAATGAACCTCCTGTCTAGAATCTAGAATCCTGCTCTTTAGGGCTAGAGTTATCATCAATTATGATAAATTCCTCAATCATATATTCTATAGGAACTTATTCTTTTTCCATCATAGGAGATTCTTGAAATAATTTTTGTTGAACATTCCTAGGTTCTTCTTCCTTTTTCCCAATGGCTTCAGATTTAGTGGTTAACCCTTCTGGTGATATGCCTGAAGTGACATTTTGTTTCCTTCCACTACTTCTTCTCAATGAAGTTTCCTCCTTTTTCTCTAAAACTTTTTGCTTCCTAGAAGTGTTTGTGGCTACAGGAGACCATTCCTTTGTCTGTTGGCAAGGACTAGGGATAGTTTTTCCTTGCTTATCTTTGTTTCTTTGAGAAACCCTTTTTGACATAGGTGTATATTTTTTCGTAAAGTTCTTTTCCTCATCCTTATCCTAGGTGGACCTAGAGGTAGAGAGAGAAGGCAAACCTGTAGAAGCTCTAACTCTAAACCTTTTCTTAGAGGAAAATCCTGGTTCAAGTTCTACAATAATATTCTTAACCCCTTGCTTAGTTTGAATTCTCTACACAACTCTTTGTGCTATAGGCTCTATGATTTTTTCTTTAAACTCTTTTGTCAAAAAATCATCCCATGAAATTTCTTACTGTCCCCTCATAGCCTTTTCAAAAATTAACTTAATTAAGCAATGATTTGAAACAAAGTTAAGTTTACCTTCTTGCACCAGAGCAGCCCTCTTCTTTTAAATTTTAAACATGAAACTGGGAACATCTATGGCCCGAATTTCATGTCGTAGACAACTTAAAACTTGAAATGAATAGAATGCAAAAATTCTTGATGCCCTTCACAAGTGAAATCTTTGATAACATGGACTACATACTCCCCAAATGGTTCTAGCAAAGAAATTATGTGTGTACCTTGATTCTTGCCAATATCCAAAGGTGGTTCTATGTGCAAGGTAAACTATGCCTAGTTGTTATTGGATCAAAGTCTTTAGAGAACTTGTTGGCCTAGTTTTTCACTTTATAAGAAATCCTAAAAAATTATAGTGAAAATCTTTTTATTTATTGAGAATTAGGGGTTATGTGTCTTCAGATTGTTCTTTTCCCCAGATAAAATCCTTAAATTTTTGTTCCCTAGTGTTTTTTGTGCCCTAAGTCTCAAAAATTGCACATTTCATTCTCTACAAGAAGACTAATGATGTTGTTCATGAGGTAGAGTTTTTTTTCAAGGAAGTGGTGAGACTACATGGTCTACCAAAGAGTATAGTTTCTGATTAAGGTACCAATTTTTTGGGTCTTTTTGGTGTACATTATCGAAGAAATTGAAGAAAAAATTGAAGTTTAGTTCATCACATCATCCATAAACTAGTGGACAAACAGAGGTAGTGAACTAGAGTTTGGGGAATTTACTGAGATGCTTGGTTGGGGAAAAGCCAAAAGGCTAGAATCTGATTTTACTACAGGTAGAATTTGCATAAAATAATTTTATCAATAGGAGTACTAGTAAATCACCATTCCAGATTATATATGGGAGTAGTCTTAGGAGTGCTTCTAAATTGAGGTTGTTGAATAAAGGAGATATAAGCAGTGATGAAGCAAAATATTTTATTGAATATTTTGTTGAGATGTGGAGCCTAATCAGACTCGAAGATGATTCTTTTGCCACTTTATTTGGCATAGTTCCCCCTAGATTATTACTATGGGGCTTTGGGGACAGTGCCTCCAAGATGGGGCTAAGGGACAGTGCCTTGCAGGGTCTTATTTTTCTATTGGATGACTTATTCTAGCCCTAATTTTGTAAGAAAAAAAAGCTTGCGTGAAATGGCTTAGGGTTAGGGATTTCATAATGTATGATGAGATTGTAGCTTATTGTGGTGGTATTGAGCTATAAGGGATTGTGGACTATAATCACTGGATAATAATAACATTGGACTTGATGTTGGTGGACGTAGTCCAAGGATTGGGTGAAGTACATTAAATATTTGTGTCTTGTGTTCTCTTTTGTGGAATTTATTATTTTTGGATATTGGTTATCTTTGCATGTAATTTTTATTTATATTCATGATTAATACTAACACATTTGAAGAACATTCATGAGGAGGTGAGGAAGTACATTACAAGAATGAATACATAGTATAAGGTTAAGGCAGACAAAAAAAGGAGGCATGAGGGATTTCATATTGGAGATAAATTCATGGTTCATTTGAGGAAGGAGATATTTCCAGTGGGTACATATAATAAGCTAAAAATGAAGAAGTTTGGACCATACAAAATACTAAAAAGATATGATTCTAGAAATTCCTATGAAGTAGAGTTGCCAGCTGAATTGAATATTTCACTAGTATTCAACATTTTGGATTTGAAAAAATATTATGAAGGAGGTGATGGAGATGAAGTTGCAAAAGCACAATCGAGTTTTCTATCATTTACTTCGGTTACAAACAAGGTTAAGGAGATATTTAACAATTGTTGGAAGAAGCACAAAAAATAAAACCTATGTAGATTATCTAGTCAAATGGAAAGGAAGGCCAGTGAAGGATTCATCATGGCTAGCATGAAAGGAGGTTGAATTTCATGGTTTTTCTCTAACTACCTAAGATGTGATAGGGTCACTTCTCAAATTACCCTGATTCTTTGATGCAAGAGCATCCCAGGTGTCAGGGCAATGTTGCATCACCCAAAAATATTTCTACTTCTAGTTTTCTAATTTTATGTTTTCGATAAGGATTATTCATGTGCAGAGTTGTTATTTTTGGAATCTTTCTAATTTGCTTAAGTTTATATTGTGTGCTTTGATTTTTCTAATCTAATATGTGGGGGAGTTCATCTTGGACATATCATCTTGCCAAAGGATTTTTAATATCATATCATATGTATTAGTGCAGTTATTGCAAGTTTTTGGTATGAATTTTGGCTATCCAAACTTCAAGTCCAATAATGAATGCATAAATGGCTCATGAAACAAGGTCAAACCTCAACTAATGGACAATTGAATGATCATTTATTGTAGATCTTTATTCAAGGATTCCAAAATGTGGTTATAATAGCTCATTGGGTCAATAGTTTGCTAGTTATGGTCTCTAGAAGTGGACCCATCTAAAAATATAGTTTTTAATTTATCTTGAGTGATCCTATGTAATAAAGTTTAATAAAATAATATAATATAAGGATGGTTAATCTAAAGGGTTAGGGATTACTATCTAGAACCTTCTCAAGTGGTGAAAATTCCTATGTAAGGAAGGCTTGTAGGTTATCTAGGGCACTTCTAGGTGATAGTCGCAGCTCTATCTTACAAATTGTTGTAGGAAGGCAATCGTGTAGGTTTTCATATTGTAATTATGTAATTCTACATTTGCAATGATAATAAGAAGCCCATATTTTTATCTAAAAATTTGTTATTTTTTAATTTCTATTGCAAGTTGTGGTATTAAAAGGAGCACCCTTCATCACACCACTGCTAGCATTACAATCCATCTGGAATACCTTGTTGAAATTAGGGAATACTAACATGGGTTTCTCTATCACCTTCTTCTTCAGCTATTAAAAAATCCTTGCATCTCCTCTGGTCATTTGAACTCTTTTCGATCCCTGTAATTATTTCAATTAGGGGTGCATAGATACTACTAAAATTTCTATGAAGTTCCTATAGAAACTACCAAACCATGGAAAGGCCTCACCTTAGTGGTAGACCTTGGGTTAGATCATTCTAGGATGACCTTTACCTTCTCTAGGTACATTTTGAGACCATCAAATAAGAAAACAAACTCCAAATAGACTAATTCTCTTTTGAAAAAGTTACACTTCTTCAAATTAATCCAAAGTTTATCTTCCCTTGGCTTATCAAAGACTCTAAAGGGATGTTACAAAATTTCTATAACTTGAAACCCTAGTTTTCAAAAATGGCATCTAGCTCTAGGAACCCTAAAGATAGGAACCATTTGAGGTTCAGTTGGTCAACAATGAAGTAAAACAACCAGATTTCATACCAATTCCTGAAGTCGCCGACAAAAATGACCATGTTGACGCTTTGTCTATTATCCCACCTATGGTTGTTATGGTACAAGATGTCAAAAAATGTTATAATTGTAAAATTGGAGCAAAAGGTGACATGGAGATTAGGAAATCCTATGATAAACTTTGTGAGAATGGAGTATTAAAGGAGGAATTCTAGATTGTTGAGATAAAGGGCTTAACATGTGCCCTAGATTTCCCTGCAATTTTCAAAACTGAATGGATAAGAATAGTGTTGAGCAAAATTCATGATCGATGCCTATGGTTGGAGTATGGACCCATAAATTTTTTAAAGAGAATCATAAATAGGGTAATAGGGTACCCAACCCTCGAATGGCCAAAGACCCTGAGGAGTGATTCAAAAAAAGCCATAGAGAAGAACATTGGGGCTAAGTGGAACAAAAGAGGCATGACAATAGACACTACTACATTTAACCTCAATTTTCGACCAAAAATTTTGACCATCAACTAAATAAGTTTAGGTTAGTCGGAATGTTAAGGCAAAAATTTATAATTTTTACATGTTAGCCCCGTGTTGGTCGAAATTTCGACCAACATGAAGGTGGGGGTTGAAATTTTGAAATTTTTTTTTTTTAAAAACAAAAACATTTCTTAGTTTGTCTTTCACGCGCGGGTTCATTTGGGTTTTTGTTTTTTGCAGAGGGTAGGGTTTTTGTTTAATGTCAAATACAATCGCAAGCTCACATGATCTTTTTATTTTGGAAAAGGATGAATAGAAAGATGAAGACGTGCAAGAGTGTTTCATGCCTAAGTCACACCAGCTCCTCTTGCAACTCCATATGCATCGGCTTTTTTAGTAATCTTCACTTTCAGGTCAAATAATCATGAGAAGCAACATCAATAAAGTTTTTTGCAAAGGGTAGGGTTGTTGTTTAATGTCAAATACAATCACAAGCTCACATGATCCTTTTATTTTGGAAAAGGATGAATAGAAAGATGAAGACGTGCAGGAGTGTTTCACGCCTAAGTCACGTCGGTTCCTCCTGCAACTCCATATGCATCGGCTTTTTTAGTAATCTTCACTTTTAGGTCAAATAATCATGAGAAGCAGCATCAATAAAGACTTATCATAAGCAGGTGTTTTCTTGTCCTATTATTCAACATCAGAAGAGTGTAGATCTAAGCTAGGAGTAGAAGAACAAGGATTCAATCTTGTTTCTTTGGTTTTTAGTATGGCTTCAGAGAAAAAAGCATCCTTATCAAATGTCGGGGTTTGGGCAATGAAGGTAATTAGCTCTGTGGGGATCATAATGGTTAATAAACAACTTATGTCTGGCTACAACTTCAGATTTGGTATGTTTGAATTATTTGTATTTATCGAATTTCATTTGAATAACTGCTTAATGGATACTTTCTCTAGGAAGAAATAGCATGGAAACTACTTAATTTTTAGCTTTTTAATTCATTCATTAAGACTAGGATCAGTAAAATTGTAGTTGTATTATTTTGTCTCATAGTGACAGGATATGTTTATTGTTCATATTAATTACAATTTAAGATATGAATATAAAATCCATGGTCCTAAATTGTACAATCCTATTTAATGGTCTTTTACTATCATTGCCTCATTCTTGTTTATTCTGTAAACACTCCTTATTTCATAGAACTTGTAGTTTTCTAGTCAGAAAAATTGATACTTTTTATAAAAAATTATTCAGGTACAGATGGCAAATTACTAGCTGCACCCAGAAGATGAATAAATTCAACCAGTTGTCAGACCACTAGCTAATTGTTGTCCTGCTAAACTGAGTTGCTCTCTTATTTTTGTAGTGTGGATTGCAGATTGTACACATTTGGTTAGCCTCAGTTTTGTTTTGAGTCCAGGATTGTACTTCTCTAAATACGTATGTATTATCAGTGTGTATTATCACTATGTAGACTGTGTTGTGTTTGTAAATAAAATAATGATAATGCAGGGTAAGAGCCCATTTTATGTATGTTTTCTCTTCCTTGACATTTTGATTGTGTGGAAAATATCCATTTCAATTAAGTTCTTTTTATGTCCAAATATGGCATCAGCTAGTTTGTTCTTGAAATATTCTTGTACCAGTTCATGTTAGAACAATATTCACTCATTGACATCATACAAGGACATTAGGAATTGAATCCTCATTTCATTGAACCCAACATAATTATGGCTAAACATTGTGTCATATTATGTTTGCCATTGCTAACTAGCTTTGGTACTAATTAGAAACTGTACTTGTATAATTAGTTATTACAATTACAAATGTTGTAATTCTCCATACCGTTTAGAAGTCGAATGTAAGCAAGCTAAAAATTTGTTTGTGAATGAATAGTTGTTTTTGAATGCAAAGTTGTAAGCTCAACTGAGATTCAAAGACAGAGTAGTAAGCTAAACCAACCCAACTCTGGTAGTAAGTTTTGTCTCTGTTATTTATTTGTTGAAAATTTTTCATCATAAGCTACAGAAGCAATTGTAACTTTCTTGATATTTAGCGGAGATAATTACTGATGGCTGATGACATTTGGCTATGGCTTTAATCAATGCATCAAAAATGCCACATAAATTGCAATAATCTAACACATTCAAAAGCTAAGAAATATAATTTAGTTTTCTAATTAAATGAAATGATCTATATACAATTATAAAACACTAATACAATCAAGCAGCATGGCAGTATAACTGCTGGAAGTAGCAATAGCAAACCAGCAAAGCCTGCTAGAAAAAAAATAGCAGTAGCAAGAAATTCAAAACTTGTGAGGGGAAGTATTTGGATTCATCAATTAAACCCTAAATAAAACACATATTCATCGTATGATTGAGGTTATGGTACATAGGCTCTACAATATTTTCTTTTAACTTTAACATTTGCCTTCCATTAATAAAAATCTGAGATGAATACTTTTTAAAGAGTAAAAAAACAAATATTTAGGGATACCAGTTACAAATAAATTCTTAGCCACATAACGACTTGTCCTTATTGAATCTTAGTTATTTTATTAGTACAAATTGAAGACTTATTTTAGCGACATTGTCACCAAATTTGTTTCAACAATAGTCAATAACATGGATTATCTGATGGACCATGGTATCTTGTGATAAAACAGTGTAGTAGTGTATTTTTTATATTAAATACTTAAAAATATGATATATAGCTATTTAAGTAAAAGATAGGTAGAACAGAATCAAACCAACTATTTGGTGAAGTGTAGACAAAAGAGAATTAGTTGGATTGTTGTTACTAGAGCTAGTTGAATAGGAGATAAGGGTCACAACAAGGAGGTTTCCCTAGCCATATTGGAGGCCTTGGCCATAGAATAAGCTTATGCTTGTATCCATTTCTCTCCTTTTCTTGATCATTAGGACACAAGAAAAGATGAGACCATAGTTAGTGAAACTTTACACTATCATGTTAGTCAAGGATGCTATAGTCACATAGATTGGCCATATGATGGTGGAGAGCAACTTTAAAATTCATGTTAAAGGGACTTGAGAGATGTGTGAAGGGAGTATTGGCAAAATATGTGAGAGAAGTTCAAAAAAAAAACTAGTGTCCCTTTGGTAAGAGAAGTTTGAAAAAAAACTAAGGGAGTATTGGCTAAACAACAAACTAATGAGTAAAATATGTGAGAGAAGTTTGAAAAAAAAAACTAAGTGTCTGTTTGGTGAGTATTGGCTAAACAACAAACTAATGAGTAAAATATGTGAGAGAAGTTTGAAAAAAAACTAAGGGAGTATTGGCTAAACAACAAACTAATGAGAAAAATATGTGAGAAGTTCGGGAATAAAACTAAATATGTAAGAGAAGTTTGGAAAAAAAATGTGTCCCTTTGGTGAGTATTGGGTAAACAACAAACTAATGAGTAAAATATGTGAAAAAAGTACCAAAAGGAAATTTCGAGTCTGAAGGATGAACTTGATCAATTAAGGAGGGGTATTATTGTGACAACTAGTTAGGAGGAGCTTATGACATTAAGGAAATAGGTCCTTTCCTCTAACCAATTTGTTACTTTCTCCCTAACATTGGGATGTCTTGTGTATTGCATTTTTGAGTTACGTTTCTGTGATCCAATTTGAATATTTTTTTAATGGTAGCCAATGATTATAAATTGTGTTTCTCCCCCTTTTTTTACAATTAATCTATTTTGAAGTTCTTATTCATATCGCAAATTGGTCGACAGTGAATTATCTCATTGCACCTATATATATTTAGCCTTTTAGGTAGTTATACTCTATTGTTAATCAGTCTGAGAGTTGTACACTGTGAACAGCTTGAAGTTGGCCAAGTCAAAATGCAGTCAAGGTTAGAAGAAGACGAGCAAGCTAAGGCAACACTTATGAGTAGAATCCAGAGGTTGACCAAGCTGATCTTATTATCTACAAAGAATGCAATTCCTACAAATTTGTTAGATAGCCTTGCTCATCAGCACAAACATTCTTTTGGTGAAGATGAGGTAATTATAATTTATATTCAAGCCTTGCAAATTTCAGATGCTTCAACCAATTTGACAAGTTTTTGAAAGATCTGTGTGTGTATTTTTATAGATTAGTTTTTTGAAGCGAACAATTTACAAACTTAAATCTCAATTGGTGCAGCTAGTCAAATCTCAAGCTTATATTTGTTCATCTGATCAATAATGAATGACATGGATACATTTAAGTATGGCAACTTAATTAGAGTGCTCACAAGTTGTAACCAACTTGATAGGATGTTAGGAACATATGTTGCAATAAGTAGTCTACCTTTGCCAAAAGATCTATATCTACTTGTCATACCTAAATGGGAAAACTGGCATTTTAGATGCTACTTGATTATGTTTTGAAGCATATCCCTCATACAATGTAGGTTTGAGGCTTTATCACATGTCACATAAGGATTCATCTTTTGGGCAAAAGATAATTGCTATAAGAATGCATCATGATTTCAAATCACTTAATTGGAGAGCCCCTCAAAGACATTGCAACCATATACCAATGCATACAGACTATTCTCTCATAGAAGGATTTAAGGACCAGATAACCTATAAAAATGCATTAAGACAACAATTTTATGCCACGGTTCTCTTTATTCATGCTTGAAACCTACTTAAAAGGTTATCTATGCACAATTTTTTAGTATGCATGCTTGGTTCTTGTCTGTTACACTAACATAATTAAGATCACATCTAGATAAATTAAGAACCATTCCAAAAGCATCCTGATTTACACGCTCTTCAAGTTTAGACCTATTGATAAAAGTTTGTATGATAATGTTGCCCAAGCCTTTGCCATTCTGATGCAGAGGTGTATTTTAATTCTAATAGGTATACCAGATATCTTAAGTTCTTGATTCTTCCATCATTTCTGTAAGATAAAAATATATTTGAGCCATTCCAAAGGCCTTAGTCATTGCATGTTCTTCAATTTTTTGCCTATTGGCAAAGGCTTGCATGATGATGTTGCCTAGGACTTTGCCTCCAAGATGCAGAAGTGTCTTTTAATTCTGACAGATATAACAGGTACTAAAAGTGCATTGTCTGTATTGTAGAATGGAAGGACCAACTTATTCCAGATTGAAGTGATACTTATCTTATCCATAGCTATCCTTTACCCATAGGCATTCCTAGACATGGGTCACTCCTATCCTTGAAGAAATTTTTAGTGTACTAGCACTTATTTCCAACATTGAACCATTTTGCTACATTCACTTAAAAAGCCAAGAAGCATCACATATCCATTTGGACATGGCTCTTAATTATTAAATATGGTGCTGAGTAGTATCTCAGTCAAGTTCCATGGAGTGATTGAACACAAAGGCATAATGTGGCTGAATGACAAAGCTGGGAAGTGCCTATCTACTGCCATATTATTCTATTACAAGATGTGTATAGCATTTAGACCAATATTTGTAATCCATTTCAAGAAAAGTTTATGCAATTGAATAAAAAATTTAAAAATACTTCAATTCAAAACCAAAATTTGCCAATCAATTCATTTTTTTGCACTTGAGTTGATTTATTTGTTATCCAGCTTACTTGAGTTATATTCTTGTGTAATGTATAGGCTGAATAGTTATGGAACATATGAAGCTACGTGGAACTACAATATATTTTGACATTCCACTAGAAACAAATTATTGTGCATTCCATAGGGGAATGAGGATCATTTTCTTTTCTCCTATTAGTTAATACTTTTTTTTGTGCACATCTCCATTGTCAGTTGTTAATGTAGTATCTATGTTCTATAAGTTTGTAGAAATGACCTCTAATGGAGTGTACTTATGGGATTGAATTTGGTTCTATTGCATGTGAATGACATATGTAATATATGTGTCGAGAATGATGAATTTGGTTTTGAAGCAATCCACTCATCTCTTGATGTCTGAGAATCTTTTACTCACAAGTTTTGTATGCTATTTAAAGACAATAATTTTGCTAAGTTGTAAGAAGAAATCTGAGTAGCAATGTTAATTTTTAATTTTTTTTGTGCTATATATAGATGAAGTCCACAATGATATCAAGCTCATCAACTTAAGAGACTAGATCAGCTGATATATCTCACAAAAAAATCCAAAATATGTTAGTACATATTACATCATGATCAATACATAAATAACATCTCTAACTTTCTGTAACAGCAAATCAACAAAATAAAATATCACTAACTATTTGAAACTATCCATCAAAGCTTAGTTACTACCTTCATTGTAATCTTCCAAACTCCAATGTCCATGAGGATGGGAAACAATTGACAACTTCTCATATCAGAATACCTTTTTCTGTTGAAGAAGATCTTGTTTCCATGTTTCTTCTTATATCCTTCTTAGATTTTTCCTCTGTTTCCTTTAACTTTTCATTGGATTGGTTCTAGTATTCCATTGTTTGATTATGGAAGGTGGGATTCATTTGTTTGTTGTATGATCATGTATGGCCATATCTCATCTCCTACTTGTGTGACCCTTACAATCCCATCTCCAAGCAACTTCAGGAACTTAACATGATTTCCATTGTCATAGTTACCTGTGAAGCAACATTGTTTGAAGACCTTGGACCCAATAGGGTAAAGACCTACCTATACGTAAGGAGATCACTAAAAGACAAGTCTTTTTAAGTTTATAGTGGTTTTCACCCTTAGAAACAGCAAGAGCAATGTTGTTTCTCATCAGCACTTTAGAAGGTTCACTGCCACAGATAGTAGGATGATAAAATCTTTTGATGAACTTGAATAAGAGAGAGACACCGCCTGTTCTAGCCTTCCAATTTTTTTCTCCACATTATTCTTAACCCATACCCACATATTCTTTTAGTTTTGGTTAACTGCAAAAGAAATTTCAAAGCATCTCATCTATTTATGAGGCCTGCCCATTAAAAATCACACTTTTTGCACTAGCTTGAGGGGACCTTCTTGTCAACCTAACATATTAGATTATGTCTTAGATATTCTAGCACCAGAGGATATAGTTGTAGTTACTTCATATGTAGTTGCATTATTTAGTTAATTGTTTAAGCACTTTTGTTGTTAGATATCAGTTGTATAATGTTGCATCAGGTGAGAAATTTGTCATCATTATTGTGTTCTATCTTAATTAATTTTGTTAATTTATAAATTCTGGCAAAATGAACTATTCAGTTTTGGGGGAATAGTAGCAGCAATATTATGATGGATCTACATAAAATGGTGCTATAGAAGGTCGCCTTAGAATTACAAACCTTAGGCACTAAAAGAAATACCTTTGAGCGACAATCAAGTGCTGTAAGAGTCACCCAAACCATAAATCTGTTAAGCTCAATTCCAATACCTGTGTGGAATTGCTCGTGACTAGTTCAGGGAGTTTCATCCACTAAGAAAATATAGAAATTAGGGGGTTTCCATATTCCAACCCATAGTAATAGACAAATAGTGCCTCCAATCTATTCAAGTAAAATAATAGGTACTTGAGTAGAAACTAAGTTGATAGCTGATAAAAAGGCAAATGAAGCCCAACCAAAGGACTGTATAGATCGTACATATAGATATTATTTGATTTTGACACATATCTAAGCATGGTATCAACACAAAATATTGTTCTACTACAACTTATTAGTCCATGCCTTAGGTAATGTTTTCAGTTATCTGTTTTGGCATTCTTATTCAAATTTGTTCTTTGCTAAAATATGATAGTTGAAGCTTAATGTTTCTAAATTAATAAAATTGCAAAAAGACAAAAGAAACAATCATTATGAACTATATATCTTAAGTTTCTAGTGGCAAAATAGTTTTGGAGACTGTATATTCATTATGAACTGTATATCATAAATGTATATATGATAAACTTTTTTGGAGACTAGTGGCAAAATAGTTGACACTACAATATTTAAATGAGCTTAAAGGTGCCTTTGGAATGAGCTGGGAGATTTTGGTGGGTAGATGACGTTCTATATGGTAGTTCATGTACAACCACATTTTGCATGTATGCCCAACATCACAGTTGCAAAGGTTTTTTAGATCTACTTTCTGTTCATTGTGAATAGATTGAAGCAAGAGCCGCAGAGAGATTTGCTTTAGTTTATCTGAAAAAAGAATTTTTCTTTTGCCCATATCCTCTCATTGCATGTTCATTCCATTTTAAATAATAAAATTAGTTCTGGTTTTGTCTATTCTCTCATTGGCATTGTTTAACTACATACACAAGTTGTGCCAAATTTTGATGTAAATCACTTGCCATCTTTAATTGACTTTTAAAAATAAAAAAATGTAAACGGACTAATCATTTTAGGATGTATTTAATTCTTTTATTTCATTTAAAATCAACTATGTTGTTATCTGCTAGATTAAGGCCCCAATTTGACCCCAATTTGACCCCAATTTTTGACCGAAATTTTTGACCATCTATTAAAATGTTTTAGATTGGTCGAAATATGCAAGGAAAAATATCTTTTTAAAAAAATCCATGCTCGTGTTGATCGAATTTTCGACCAACACAGGCTTCATATGTTAAAAAAAAATTTTAAGTGGGAAAAACTCATTGTTGCTGAGGACGAAAATGGAGGAAGGGTTTCACAGGCTGGAGGAGGCAAAGGTGAAGGTTTTTGAGAAAGGGGCATCTATGTATAGGGGGTGCGTGGAGACGGGTGTGGCAGCGGCTGTGTTAATGAAATCCTTGCAATCAATGTTTTTGTCTACTAATGAGGAGGCCAAGTTAGGGATGAAGATGAGAGTGGCGGCGTTGGTTAATGAGGATGGGGTGTTTTGATAATGCAGGATCTGTTAATTGCTGGTTTCGACATCACTAGTGCAACAATAGAATGGGAAATGGTAAAACTCATTCATAATCTAGATAAAATGGAAAAAGTCCAAGGGGAGTTAGAGGAGGTTGTAGGTCATAGTAGAAGAGTGGAGGAATCTGATAGTGATCATCTACCTTACCTTCATGCAATGGTGAAAGAAGTGCTTCGACTGTATCCTCCTGGTCCTCTTTTGATCCCTTATAAAGCATCAAAATCTTGTGAAATAGGGGGTTTGCGATTGTGAGGGATCCTGTTGTGTTGGAAGGAGCCTTCCAAATTTATGCGAGAGAGGTTTTTGGAGGGAGAGGGAGCTACTGTGGACTTTAAGGGACAAGATTTTGAGCTTATACCATTTGGAGTAGGGAGAAGAATATGCCTAGGGCTTCCTTTGGCTGATAAGATGCTTCATTTAATTTTGGCTTTGCTGGTTCACTCCTTCGACTGGAGTCTTCCTAATGGAATGAGCACAAAGGAACTAGACATGGACTATATATTTAGAGTGGTATTGTGGAAGAGTCAAAATTTGGAAGCAATCCCACTACACCTGCAACATCACTTGTATTAATTCTTCAATATTAAGGTAATTTCTTCAATACGTTGGATCACAAAGTCTAATATGATAATGTCGTTTAGAATGGAGGTGTCATAATAGATTTAGTAAGTTGACTGACTTTCCCTACAATAATTTTATTAGTGTGTAAGACTCTAAAGTATCAAGAAAAGTGACATCTATGTACACAACATAGTGAATGAGGGCTACCATTTCTTTCTCAGGTGTCACACCTCTGTATCAAGAGAGACATACCCATACAACGTAGACGCTTCCTGCACTCTACATGGCACTACTTCTGTGCATATCAATGAATTTGAATGCAATATTATAAATAATTTCTGCATGCAACTTCTTACCATTATATACTTATTTTTGTTTAAATTAATATGATCATAAACAAGTTTGAAATTTGTTTTAGAAAGACTTTGAGATTTTTATATGGTTTTTGTAATGTAATATGGGTCTTATTCAATTTTATACCACTTCTCTGAGTGTGTTTCATATTGTTTCAAGGAAATTCAAGGAAATTTGGATTTATTTGTAGCTACGGGTTCTTGTGCTTTGTCTTGATAATAAAACATGTAATTGGCACCGGATGGACATTCTAGATTATCTACTTTGAAATGTGAATTTGTTGACATATGGGGTGAAAACCTCTAATGTATCCTTGGCATGCACTGATAATAAATGGCATATTGTTATCTTGATGTCCAAGCCCACAAGTTATGTGGAGTAACAATGGTTGAATATCGAAGTCTCTGAGAGAACCTTGGAGACATTACGACTCATTTATTGGATCTTTATTACTAACTCCTACTTAAGATCCATGTGGAAGGGTTTGGGTTTATCACTAGTCCATAAATATTGTCATGCATAAATGTTAAAATGCCAGTATCATTACTATTAACGAAATATATTTCCACCGGGTTTATAAAACTCTTTATAGAGTCATTTACCAAAAGCTCTCTATTAATAGGCTCTGAAAATACTCTATTAATAGACTTTAAAAATACTACATTTTCAATAATAAGCATTTATAACTGATATAGTACAAGGCTAAAAAATCCATTTATTTAGATTCTTTTTTTTTAACGCTGCTAACTCTTCAGAGCCCTTTATTCATCTAGCTCAATTGCAAATGTTCTGCTCTGGAACACAAACATTTATGTGCTTTAATTCAATGGAGAGTGTTGTATGGGAGCATTTCTGAATTTATTCAGGTCAATTGCAAATCAACAGCTCTGTGTCAATCTCTAGCTACAGCATCTACAGGAAAGATGGCTTTGATTTCATTCATGTCATCTCTCATGACAATAAGTTGGAGTAGTATTGCACTTAGTGACCTTATGGAAAGGCTTAATGTTTCACCTTATGAGCATCATCTAAATGTAATGAGTACTACGTGTTCCATTCATTCTTATGAAAAATGAGTTCTTGTGAACCACTATTAAAATAACTTGTGTCAATGTGTTTCACTAGAAAACCACATAGTTGAATCCTTGTAGTAAAATCACAATTTGACTTGCTGTAGAAAATATTTCATACTTATCAATCTCAAGAATTGATATGTAAAATATATTTCTCACATCAAATCAAATTCAAGATTCAACTATGTAGTTTTTGGAGAAAAACCATTGCCCAAAATTTTATAAATAAGATTAAAATAAAAAGCCTGTCACAGTAGTACAGATTTTGAATCTTAAAACTTACAGCGCCATGAAAAAATAGTATTTTGGTGCAAAGTTAAGGGTTTGGAATCCGAAGACTTATAGTAGCTTCTATGGGTACAGTAATATCCACCTTGTGCTGGTAATAAAGATCAATGTAATCTATATCAAGCCTCTTGAGGCTTGCTTCACAGGCAGCCCTGACATATGCAGGATCTCCCTTCACACCAAATTCTCCATTGCTCCAAGTCAATCCAAACTTAGTTACAATATGCACCTTCTCTCTGATACCTTTCAGAGCCTATTTAGGAAGGAACATTAAAAGCATTATGCACGATGTTAGAACAATCAAGCTCAGAGAATTAATAGATTAAGAAATGGAAATAGTACGAGCTGGAAACAAGATGTGCATCTTTTGATCAATCAATGGTTTTAACAAATGCATCTTTTGAGTAATATTGATCACTTTTCAGTGATGGGTTATATAGTTTTCAGCTATGTAAGGATTTGGTACAGTTGATGCTTCCGCAGCTCATAATTATGTAAATCCAATTTGACATTATTTGATTGGTAGTTGCTCTATATTATGCATTAATGGTAGTCCATGTTCGAAGAATGTAATCCCATCTTTGTTATATGAATAGAGTTCGCATAAGAGATGTTGGTATGGTTTTTATAAACCAGGTTAACAACTCTGTCTTCTAAGTTCTTTCTTATAAATGGACATTTGGATATGGTGATAGTAATGAAGGGTCTATATTGGTCAATATGATTGTGTTGGAACAGACAAGCAAAGGAAGTAATCAAAACAATTAAGAAACACATTGCCAATAAGAATCCTAAGATCCAAATTCTTTCTCTGATGGTTAGTATTGAATAATATTATAAATTTCTATATACATTTTGATTTATTTTAAGTTATCATTACTGAGATATTTGGTTGAATTCTGAGTGCAAAAAAATTACTATAGTAAGAATTCATTTATGATTGACTTTGATGGATAACTTTGATTTAATATTTGCCTAGTTATTTTTGTAGCTATTAGAGACACTTACAAAAAATTGTGGTGATACTGTTCACTTGCAAGTTGCCGAGAGAGATGTGCTACATGAAATGGTCAAGATAGTAAAGAAAAAGGTCTGTAAAAAAAGCTTTTGTGTAACTTGCACATGTTTTTCTGGGTTGTAGCTTAAACAATTTTCGGTTTGTGCTCTTAGTGCATATTTTCAGCAGTCCTTTATGTGGGTTTTATTTGTATTTCATTTTGTAGCCTGATTTAAATGTTAGAGAAAAGATCTTGGTCCTGCTAGATACATGGCAGGAAGCTTTTGGGGGGTCAAATGGAAGATATCCACAATATTATTCTGCATACCACGAGTTACAGGTAAGGAAAAAAATAAAATGAATCTTAAGGATGTTCAACAAATCGCATGTTTTTCAAGGTCAGGTTGAATATATTTGACTGACTCTGCCAAATGGCAGGGTAAAACATTGACCTTGAGATTGACCCTCATTTTTGTTACCTAGATTTTCTTTCTAGCTCGCATACTTTAAATGCCATTTGGAAGTAGTGTATATTGTTAAACTATTCCAGGATGCAGTGCAGCAGTGATGTTGGCATAATGACATTAGTTAGTAATTAGTTTCATGCTGCATGTTCTTAGTTTGAAGTTTTATTTGTCATTTTAGAGCCCAGTGGCTCTAGGGCCTTGAGTATGGTAACCTGAGAGAGTGCATGAATTGTTTGTTATTGCATGAATTGTTTGTTATTGCATATTAAAATGTGATTGCCTGCCTCAGTTTGCTACATTTGTAGATGCTTTAAGGCTTTCCAGAAAACAACAATGTTTAGTTTAGACACAAATTAAATACTGAGGCAAAGCTAATGTTCAGTTTATTCATGTTCTTTGTAATTAGGATACAATGGCCAGGTGACTAGTTGATCCAGAGGAGGAGTCGAGGTTGATGTCTTAGGAAGTATGTGGTTATGTGGAAGCTGTTCTGAATAGTCTTGCCTCAAATGTACCCAAAGTAAGAACCTTAGAACATCCTTGCATTAAAGCACTACAGAAATAGGCATTCTTCTGTATGGTTCTCATGAGTATTAACTTGTCCTTCAATGATTGACAGGTTGTGGTGCTCTGCCAAGTTGAGAAAGCCAAAGAGGAAATGTTGACTCAACTTTATAGCTCTGTCAGGTGAAGGTTAATTACATGTGGCTAATATGGCCATGGTACTAGTTATATTTGTTTTCTATGTTCCTCATATATTATTTTTCAATTCTACTTCAAACAGCTCTCAGAGTATAGCAAAGATTGAAGAACTTCTCCAAGAAGATCAAAATGCAAAAAGGAAATGTGAGAGATTCAAAAAATAGGCATCTTTATTGTCAAGAATTACTCATCAATTAAGTATCCATGATGTTTGAGCAACAAGTGATAATTTTTCTTCAAATGGAGGTACTTGATATATTAGTTTTTGTTAAGTGAAATGTTTGTTTTCATAGCAATTGAATAATATATTTAATTTCTTATAATGTTTATATCTATATACAGCTTCATATAAAGGGAGAATTGTTACAGTAGATCTGTAACCTCCATTATATTTAGAAGCTTCATATCTGCTTAATGTTCTTTATAATAGTATTTTATTGTGAAGATATATGTTGTTCATTTTTGTTGTCAAATAGAATTGCACTTGCATTTTAATATATGTGTTTAATGAATATTCAATCACAATAACTCAAAACCAAAACGATAAGAAAAATTATAGCAGATATTGAGAGGGATCATCACATTTTAGGAACCATCCATGTAGAGAAAAATATATTGAAATTATTTTGTTTGTTAGTGATGTCATTTTTCTCTACTCCTAGCTACATTCTGCAACTAAAAATAGTTGAAGCAAAGGAATATTTTGTACAGATATGATCTAAGAAAACCAACATATACTTTCTAAGCCTACAATAGTATCATTGGCTCAAAATTTTTAAATAACCATTTCTTTGCAAGGGCTGGCACAAGCTATATGCCTAAGGTGCATAAAATTGTTTGAATAGAGTTTGTCTCAAACATAATACCTCTAACATTTACTTGCACCTTTTGAAAGACTTCTCTGACACTTAGCATAAAGAATAGGAGTCCCCATCTGGACAGAACTTTTTAGGTAGATAATTAGACCAAATTCTTGTCTCTTAGCCCAAACATTCCTAGAATCATGAAGACCTCATAGGAGGTTCAATTAATTGCACCAATCCGCAGAGGGTAGTCAAGCATACATGTAATCAGGAGTAACTTGAAAGAGTTTCTTACCACCAACCCATTTAATATTCTTCTACAAGCCAAAATTGCAATGTATTCTTGTATAACAATATTTTATTAGTTAACACAATTGCACACATGCCTAGATAAGTCCCCAACCTTATTTTTGCAAAGAGTTTGAGTTTGTTGGAAAGTTTGTGATTTGTTGGGTATTTGAGCAAGTATTCTCACAATTTGATGGTCCAATTGATATGGGTTCCCATATTACAATTTCATGGTCAAGCCTTCATAAGAAATATCAAAATGAGTTTTGTCTCTTTCTTATCAAATTTTATATTTGATATCAGTGTTCCTTCCCACAGAACTACCACTTGTGTTGGGGATGCTGCTACGTTGCTTGCTATATGGCACGTGCCATACATATTGATAGCAAACTTTTTGAAATCTAGTTTACTTTTCATGGGGTACTCAGATATGTTATTTTGCAGATTCTACCTAATATTTCAGTTCTTCTCAATTTGTATACTGGCTATTTTCCTGCCCACGAATCTTGTCTCAAGGCAATTAAGCTTTTAGAGTATATGGTGACTAGATGCATTTGGCATCTTGACAAATTGATTCATGACCACTATCATTTGATACCTATCTTGTTGGTATTTTTTTTGTGAAAGAAATATATAGTGCTGTAATAGTCATTATTTTTACTCCAAAATCAAGTTATGGATGTCATATTAGGTTTTGTTGGAGGAAGGCTTGGGGTTGGACTTAGTTAACTACCTTGCCATAATTATTGGTCCTTTTTAAATTTAATTTGAACATCACTGCTTATGGCCATTGATGTTACCTTGATGTGGGAAACAATGAAAATCAGAGCTATGTCTATGTTTAAGGAGTCAAAATTGAGAATGTAAAGAGTTTGTGAAGGGAAAAATGTCTAATTATTGAGAGCAAAGTCAGGTTCTCATCAAATAATATAATTGCCCCAATTTTGATTTGTAAAGGATCTTGATAGCATTTCCTAAAGTCTCAGAAAAGCAAATTGTTAGTTGGGGAAAATCTATTCAGTCATCCATCTTATCTTTCTGGACCAAGTCTCTCAGTAATAAATTGTAGTGCCATTTAAAGATTTACAAGTTTATCATAGAGGCTTCAAAGTAGTTTTAATTAAATACGCAATTTTTCTTTAGTGTTGATTGAATCCAAGAAATTATATTTTTATGTTCTTGTTACATATGGTGTAGAGCTTGTTGACATCTTATATTGGGTGTAGAAGACAATGGTCCCGCTGCAAAATATGCTAAATGTATAAGTTTTGACTCAAACCCTCCTCGCAGTTGAATCCTGATAAATTAACATAATTTGATACACTGGAAACAATACTCATATGGGAATTAAAGTTACAATATCCATAAAGATAGAGGTTTCACACATCACATATCCTTTTGTTATTCATTGATTACACGATCAATAAAGTTAACTAAAATCTCTACATTTCATGTTATATCCATTTGCAGCATGTGCCTCATGGCTATGTTTTTGTGATGGGCGATAACCAAAACAACAACTGTGACTCTCATGTTTGGTAAGTAGAGTGGAAGCTTAAGTTTCTAATAGACTGTGTGCCACCTATATTTGTATATCTGACTTTTAAATGGACTGACTCTGATTTGTCTTATTTTAAAACAGGGGATCTCTTCCTGTCAAGAACATTCTAGGAAGATATGTAATGTGTTATTTGCGACTGTCACAATTGGGATCCGACATATACAGACATCATTAGAAATTTAGAGGCACGAGATTTGCCAGGATGTTACTTGACAATAGCTTTTATGACAACATGAATTTCTTTTTGTGGAGAAAATCCTAGTAGTAGTCATGCATCATATGCAACCTTCAAATATTGGCAGGGACCCTGGTGGACAAAAAACTAGTGGTTGTGAGTATGTGTCATTGGAGTATCAATTCCTGACTGGGGTAAAGCGTCTTAGGAAAATGTTGTCTATAGTAAAATGAGCAACTGCAGACTCTGCAGACTCACTTCTCAGTCACATAATTTGGTGGTTGTAATTTCCTTATGTTTCTGATTATGAGATACTACTTGAATTCTTCACAATTCAATGAATATAGAAATAGTTTCCTGTATTAAAGTAATATTTGACTGATTCTTAATTCCAAATGCATATATAGTATGGTTCAGATCAAAATAATTATGATTGAATAACAATCAAGATGATATATATTTTCTATTTCTGATATACAGGAAATTACATGCAATGATTGAGGAAATTCTCAGTACCTTGTACTGTTCGTTGTGTCTGATTTACAAGTAAGAATTTGCAAATATGCAGGCCGTCTCTGATATAACTTTATATTTATGCTCGAAATAATGTGATAAGTTGTCTGATATGACAATATAAATATACTCAAAGATGATGTCGTTTCTGATGGTAGACTTTATATGCCTGCACTGAATGGGTGCCAAAGGCAATATGCTCTCTTACAGAGCGATCATTGTGAGATACAAAATATAATAAGTTCTTCCAATCATCTTGAGTTGAATGATAGAACTACCTTTTTACAGCTTTCATTAGAAATGATTAGTCATGTCGTAAATGACGTGAGTTATCTCTCTTTTCAGTCGCACCCTTTCATAATAATCTATAATCACTTCTCTTATGATCCAGATTGGTGTAATGGGCACCCCTGGATGTTCCAAAAAAACTAAACCAAATTGCTGAAAGGAATTATGTCAAACAGTTTGCATTCAACTTCTTATTTCTCCGTTTAATGTTTTAAACCCCTTATAATTCCAGAAATCAAACATTTATTGTTTGTTGTGTTTCGTGCATGGAATTGGTATCATACAACATAAACAAGAAAGCAACTACAATGATATGCAAAGTGGAAATGAACTGCTGCTAACAAAATGTTATTTTCAGAATTCATAAAATCAAATACATAGCAGATTTATCAACTCACTAATTACTTCAGCAATATTGTCATAATACTCCAGCCCATGCTTACGAACTTTCTGCTACAATAATTTGTCCTCCAATCAGTCCGCTACCTTCATAATACCATTCCCTCCAAGCGGCATAAGCGTCGGACAAGTAGTGAAGAAGATATGAGCAAAATATCAAATCTGCCTGTAGCCAGAAATGCAACTAACTACCTGATAATGAAGCCAATAAGAAAGAATTCCAAAGGCCAAACCCCAAGGGAATGATGTCTAGAATGTTACAAGAGAGGATAGACGTCCTCAAATGCCGAAAACAAAGCTGCAACTCACACACCAATTTCTTCTCATATTCAACCTCTCTAATGAAGCCACAAATGCTTCCTTTTATTCTATTCCCACGAGTCCCCTCAACTCTTATGGGCAATGTGGGATAAAAGATGTGTAATATAAAACATATATTAAAATACCCCTTATGTCTCCCTTGGGTACACATCACCATAAAATAAATATTAAAGTAACACTTTAATATTTTACAATTAAATTAGACGTTACTTTAATAACACTTCAGGCATTAAAATGTATTAGCAATCGGACTCTGAATAATGCGAGTGATAGCTCATCGGAAAGCTCTCACCGAGGAGTATCGAATCCAATCACCAAAATTGACCTGCACTTGGTGAGTTGACCTAGGGGGTGGACTTGGTGAGTGAACATAAAGAGTCCAGTTGGTGAGCATACTTGAATTATCGGCTTGACGAGCTGACTAGGGGAGTCGGCCTGGCGGTCGGTCTAGCGAGCTGACATGGCGAGTCGACTTAAAGTGGCGAGTTGGTGGGGCAAGTGGGGGTGACTTGGTGAGCTAACCTGGAGAGTTGGCCTAGGGGGCGGACTTGGTGAGTGAACTTAGAGAGTCGACTTGGTGAGCATACTTCAATTGTCAGCTTGGCGAGCTGACTTGGGGAGCCGGCCTGGCAATCTAACATGGTGAGTGGGCTTAAAGTGGCAACTTGGTGGGGCAAGTTGGTGAGCCAACTTAGTGAGGCCACTTAGAGACGTGACATAGCGAGCTGACTTGGTGAGCAAGCTCGATGAGAGGACCTAAAGACTGACCTTGATGAGGCACTTTGGTGGGGTGACTTGATGACCGAACTCAAAGAGTCAACTTGGCGAGCATACTTGAACAGTTGACTTGGTGGGGCAAGTTGGCGAGCTAACTTAGTGAGTCCACTTGGTGAGGCAAGAGGTGAGTCAAATTGGTGCGGCGACTTGGCGAGCTGACTTGGTGAGCAGACTTAAAGACTGACCTTGATGAGGTGCTTTGGTGGGGTGACTTGATGAGTGAACTTAAAGAGTCAACTTTGTGAGCGTACTCAAACAATCAACTTGGTGACATGACTTGGTGGGCTGGCTTGGCGAGCTGACCTAGCATGCGTACTTGAACAGTAGACTTGGTGAGCTAAATAAAAGAGTCAACTCATTGAGGTGACTGGGTGGGAGTGACTTGGCGAGCTGACCTGGAGAGTTGACCTAGGGGATGGGCTTGGTGAGAAAACTTAGAGTCGACTTGGTGAGCACACTTGAATTGTCGACTTGGCGAGCAAACTTGAGGACTTGGTGGGACATGTGGGCGAGCTGACTTGGTGAGGCGACTTGGTGACATGAATTGGTGGGCTAGCTTGGCCAGCCAACCTTAAAGAGTCAACTTTGTGAGTGTACTCGAACAATTGACTTGGTGACATGACTTGGTGGGCTTGGCGAGCTGACCTGGCATGTGTACTTGAACAGTAGACTTGGTGAGCTGACTTAAAGAGTCAACTCGTTGAGGTGAATCGGTGGGGGTGACTTGGTGGGCTGACCTGGAGAGTTGACCTAGGGGGCAGACTTGGTGAGAAAACTTAAAGAGTTGACTTGGTGAGCATACTTGAATTGTCAGCTTGGCAAGCTGGCTATGGGAGTCGACCTGGCAAGCTGATATGGCGAATCGACTTAAAGTGGCAACTTGGTGGTGCAAGTTGGTGAGCTAACTTATCGAGGCCACTTGTTGAGGTGACTTCGTGAAGCAACTTGGTGAGCTGACCTACTAAGTGTACTTAAAGACTGACCTTGATGAGGCACTTTGGTTGGGTGACTTGATGAGAAAACTTAAAGTGTCAACTTGGCGTGCCGACCAAGTGAGTTTACATGGTGAGTGAGCTTAGAGAAGCAACTCTATGGGGCAACTTCATAAGCACACTGAGTGAGCCCACTTGTTGGGGCAAGGTGGTAAAACCACTAGGTGAGTCAACTTCATGAGTTGACTTAATGAGTCAACTTGTTGAGGTGACTGGGTGGGGGTGACTTGGTGAGCTGACCTGGAGAGTTGGCCTAGGGGGCGGACTTGGCGAGCGAACTTAGAGAGTCAATTTGGTGAGCATACTTCAATTGTCAGCTTGGCGAGCTGACTTGGGGAGTCGGCCTGGCGATCTAACATGGTGAGTGGGCTTAAAGTGGCAACTTGGTGGGGCAAGTTGGCGAGCCAATTTAGCGAGGCCACTTAGAGACGTGACATGGCGACCTGACTTGGTGAGCAAGCTCGATGAGTGAACCTAAAGACTGACCTTGATGAGGCACTTTGGTGGGGTGATTTGATGATCGAACTCAAAGATTCAACTTGGTGAGCATACTTGCACTAGTGCATTTGGGTTCATTTTTTGACCTTCATTGATCAAATTTTCGACCCAATTTTTGACCAAATTTGACCAACTCACTGGTACATGATTTGTCTCAATCATATAACTAATTATATATTTTTCATATTAGTTACTGTTAGTGTTTTTTAGGCATTCTATAAAACAGTTCACATGCCTTACGTATGATATGACATCTTGCATGCATCCTGCACTCTCTCTCATCTAGCTAATGATGGATTACGTAGAGTGATCTGAAACCATGATGCTAAAAAACACACAATCAAATCCAAAATGAACTTGCACTACAAATGGATTGTGGAAATCTGATATTGGTAAAATTGCATGCATGTCTACCAGGACAATCACAACTTAAACATATATTTGTCCTAGTAGACATGCATGCAAAATTAACAATATCAGATTTCCATAATCCATTTGTAATGCAAGTTTGTTTTGGATTTGATTGTGTGTTTTTTAGCATCATGGTTTTAGATCACTCTCTATAATCCATCATCAGCCGGATGAGAGTGCAAGATGCATGCAAAATGTCATATCATACGCAAGGCATGTGACTGTTTTATAGAATGCCTGAAAAAAAATTTACACCTACCTGTTGGTAGAAATTTCTACCTTCATTGGTCAAAATTTCTACCTTCATTGGTCAAAATTTCTACCTTCATTGGTCAAAATTTTTGACCTTCATTGGTCGAAATTTCTACCTTCATTGGTCAAAATTTTTGACCTTCATTGGTCGAAATTTCTACCTTTATTGGTCAAAATTTTTGACTTCCATTGGTCAAAATTTCTACCTTTATTGGTCAAAATTTTTTTCCTTCACTGGTCAAAATTTCTACCTTTATTGGTCAAAATTTTCTACCTTCATTGGTCAAAATTTTGACCAATTCCTGACAGAACTTGCACCATGGCTATGGAGGTTTTTCGACCAACGTATTGGTCAAAATTTCGACCAACCAGAAGGTTGGTCAAAATTTCGATCTGAAAAATTTTGACCAATGGGTTGGTCGAATTTGGTCGAAGTTTGGTCAAAAATTGGGTCGAAATTTTGACCAATAATGGTCAAAAAATGGTCTCAAATGTACTAGTGAGACACAATCAGAGATCCACTTGTAGAATTTGTTGTTAGTTTAATATCCCATAAATTTTACTAGTCAAACTAACTAAGCAGTATACCATGAATTACAGATGATGTAGGATACAAACTTGTCAAGGAAGATAATACATATGATCTAGCAGAACTGTAACTGCAACAGATTATGGAAAATTTGGGAGCAATAAGGAGATCCAAGAGTGTTCAGTGTAAGTTTGGATCAATTTTGATATGCATATTCTTCTATGTTCATAATGAATTCCCTTCTTTTGGTAAAATTAGTTGGAAAACAAATAGGTCTATAGCAGTACAAGTTAATGAGTATATAGAGTAGATGGGAGCCAATTTTGAAACCTTAATGACAAGCTATATTGAGGACTTTAAAAAGTCTATGAAGAAAAGGCTCAGAATACCAGTTCTTTAGTGGAACAACATATAAATGAGATTTGTTTCTCAGTTGACATTGATTATACATACATCCAAGTAGCACTACCAAGGGTAAGATGGCTAAGGCCACTTGAATATGAAATTAACATTGATGAGGCATCAACAACAATCACAACATTGCTTGCAGAAGACATTGATAAAAGTGCAAAACTCTTTGGCACTTTTGATGTTGTGAAATCCAAGGTAGAGATGGAGTTGAAGACTACTTCAACCCTAAAGAAGAAGGATAAACTAGTCAAAAAGCTAAAAGCCAAATTTGGTGAAGGGACAATAGATGCAAAAAAAGAAGAAGATAATGAAGAAGAAGAAGAACAGGGCCAAGGGCCACTTGCCTTAACTCAAGGCATGGATGAAGATGCTGAAGAGGAAGAAGGTGCCAAGGAAGAGCAAGCTGAGGAAGCACCTACCAAGCTAGGGCCAAAGAAAAGAAAAGCTCAAAAATAGCCTGCAGCTCAGCCCAAAGGCAAAAAGATAGCCAAGCCAAGTCTAGCTAAGCCTACTACAAGGGTAAGTACAAGAGCTACAATAAAGGAGGCTAAGGAGCAAGAGAAGAAGAAGGCTACCAAGTAGGAAGGTCCAGCAAAGAAGAAGCTAAGAAGAAAGTATCTTGAACCTCTTGAATCAGATAAGGAAATGACTGAATATGAAGACACTAGCCAATATAGAGTGGTAAATCACACCACCAAGTCTAATTTAAAAAATATATGTGATAAAATTAGAGATAATGTAGACTTATTTGGCTTGAAAAGCATTGATTTTAATAAGTAGAGAAGAACATAACATAGTTGAAGAATCAGTCTACACTATGATGGCCATGTTCAAGAATACTCCACTTGAACTTGACAATTCTATGCCCAAAGAGTTGTATACTGTTGTTAAAAATAAATGGCATTACTGTCTCAATATGGAGAAACAAATAAGAGAGTCAAAATTGGCTTGAGTAATGCCTGAGTTCACTAAAGGGCAAATAACCAAGGCAAATAAGAAGCATGGGAGCAAATTTGCACCTAAATATAGAGCATTTAGTATTCTTTAGAATAAGATTGAGGATGTTGTGAAAAAGTCCACTCAAATGTGGAAATTAATCTATGGCTTCACAACTATAAAAGAAGGAGAAGAAGATCCCTTTGAAGGGAGAAATAATGGAGAAGAGGATTAAAATGAAAAGGAAGGTGAAGGAGAAAAAGAGAAGGTAGATACAGTGGAGAAGGAAACACAAAAGGATGATATGGCAACTGCTGAAGATCAAAAAATAAAACAAAGTGTGCAAGACACACAATTGCCACCTCCAAGTCCTCCACATGATACTTCTACACTTGTAGAAATAATAAAAGTAAAGGATGTTCTTGACAATTCTGGTCAAAACATAAACCCATTAACTGCAAAGGATATCAAGAAGATCCTTGACCAAACAACTCTTCAAGCTCAATTATGCAGTAATCTAGTGTTGGTCAGTGTAGATGAGTTGCAAAAGTAGTAGTTGACTTGACTAGGGATAAGATGGAAATACAAGAAACATCTTCTATCATCCCTACAATTACAAGTGGACAACCCAAAGAAAAAGCTACAAAAGATACATTAGTTAAGGTTGACTCCATAGTTAAAGTCACTACAACTACCGAGGAGCCAACAAAGGACCAAATAGGATAGATGGATACTTCTATTCCTACTGCACAAGTACAAGGTGCACCACCTCAGATAATAGTCAGTGATCAAGAAAGATCAGAGGAGGAGAAGGAGACAACAAAGGAGGAGGAGCAACAAGCAATTCAAACTTTGGTTAATCTACCAACCTCTGGGACTCCAACAAAAATGCCACAAAAGCTGAGCACTGAAGCCGTACCACTTCAAATTTTAGCAATAGGTTCAAGCTCTACAAAGGTTGCAAGGGTACTTCACTATGGAGACCCTGCACTAGATGAAGAAATAGTCATTCCTAAGTATGACTATGAAACTATGAACATTGATTAGATCAATGAAGTGCAAGAGGCACTAGAGAGGAAGAAAAAGCAGGAGATACTTAGGAATGAGTATAAATAGAGGCAAGCATTAATTGAAATAAAGGACATCTTTCTAGATGCTTTTAGCTTGCAAACACCTAATGAAATGAAGCCCATTATGGAGCAACTTTCAAACATAGTGGACCAGGTGCAAAGTGAAGACCATGATACTAATGCAAAACTGATGGAATGGTCAGAAAGGAAGTTTCAAACAAAGTTGAATGAAAGAATATCCAATGAGATAGCACTATCTCAAGTAGAATTGCCTAAGAAAATTGAAAAGGTGGAGACAATACTTGAGAACATATTCTCATTGTACTCAAAATTGTGTGATCCTTCCATCTTCACACAGGAGACTAGCCAAAGAATCATGAGTTTGGAGACAAACTTAAAGATATCAAGCATGCAACTACCTAAAGATCCAGCTCAAAGTGAGAAGCACTTTAACACAACACTTCACACTCAAAAGGAGCTAGTTGTATTAGCAGTCTAAGAGGCTAACACAAGAGCCAAGTTGGTGCATATACAAGCCTCCCTAACCCCTCACATGGAATTTTTGCAAAAAGAACTAGCCTATGTAGAGAATGTGATAAAGTAATATCCCAATATTTCCACATTAGATGGCTTAGTTCACCTTGCAGTAGAGATAGCCATTCAAAATAAATCCCTAAAAGTTGCAATACAAAACTGGGATGCTACTCTAAGAGTTGTAATGGAAGTGAAAAAGAACTTCTTGGCTAAATATTCAATTAGTTTCTAAGACCCTTTGACATAAGCGTCAAGAAGGGGGAGAAATTAAAAGACAAAAAGGGGGAGAAAAGCTAAGACACTTAAACTGCAATGGGATCATGTGAAAGGGGGAGCAAAAATAAAAGGGGGAGAAATAAAATAAATAGAGAAGGAGCAAAAAAAGAACACATCAGATAAAGAGTATCAGAATTGAAGACAAGGAGTATTAGCTAAGGCACATCAATCTGTTTAGAAATATTTTGGTTACAAGGATATGGCACATCAACTCTAGGGGAGATACAAAATTTTGAGGTATATAGTCCTTCACAAAATTTTGAACAATTTTGAAGTTTTGTATATACACCAAACAAAATGTATATTATACTCTAAGAGATTAGTTTCATTATGTATAGTTAAGTATTTTTGACACTTATGTCAAAGGGGGAGATTGTTGATCTTAGATTGGTTTTGAAAATTGAGTGTTAACACACTTCAGAAATTTTCCAAGTTGATGCCAAGTATAATATAGATGCTAAGTTATAATATGTGCCAAGCCAGAAATTCAACAAGTGTCGAGTCATTTAGATGTTGAGTAAACAGATAGTGCCAAGCAAGTTTTAGATGTCGAGCAAAGTTCAAGTGTCGAGCAAGACAAAATTTAGTATGTGCTAAGCATCAATAATTAGTAAGTGTCAAGTAACATAGAATTGGCATAAGAGTTTGTGCCTTCACAAACTAAGATGTAAACCATTTTTGAGCTAACATATGGATAAATCTTGAAGGATTAAAAGATAAGATCAAATCTATTTGATTCCCTATGCAATCAACATGCAACCAATTAGAAAAATGGAAAAATTTGAGCCAAAAGATGGATGAATCTCAATTATAGATTCATACCTAACCCTAAGTCACAAAATCCTTTTAAGGAGGTTGTAGCCCCATAATTCAATGTGTATGAGATAGAATGTGTGAAAAGAGAATGCATGCAAGGAGATATGCTAGCAAAGTTTGAAGGAAGTGAAAGGGGTATTGACTTAGAAGGAGCACAACATTGTAGTATTAGTTAGCAAAATAGAGAATCAAGGTCACAATAGTTTCATATTAGATCAATGAGGATCAGACTAGATAGAACAAGGATCTAAAATCAGCAATAGAAGATTGTAAGTGATCAGGTCAAACATTCTACTATACTTTCTAACAATTGTATTAGTAGAATGAAATCCTATGGAGATAGGTTGGTTTAGCAGCCATTGTATAAACCCTTTAACAGGGTGACATTCCAAGTGAATGTTTTGTAAATCCTTTAGCTAGGTACAGTTTTGATAGAGTATTAAAATCCTTTAACAGGGTAGGATCTAACAATCCTTGTAAGCTTTTAACAAGGTAGGCCTTTCACAGGGCAGATCATGAGAATGGTCAAAATATGTAACCTTAACAGGTAAACTTTATTGTTGCAGTAGTGAAGAGTTGTGGGTGTCATCCCCACCCCAGTTTTACCTTCTCATTGGAGGGTTTCTAGGTAATTATATTTGGTGTCAAGTGTTTATGTGGATGCATTTACTTTACATATTATTTTCATATGTTTATGCATGCAATGTTTTATAGTTAAAAGTTTTATTGGTTAAAATTTAACACTTCTAATTCACCCCCCCACCCCTCAAGAGTATACTTCCCACTTGTTAAATCCCAAAAAAATGTACTTTAAAATTCTTTCCAAATTTAATGAGAAAATCTCAAAGATTTCACTTGAGAAAATTCAGTTTCAAGAAGAGATGATAATAGTGCTTCTAGAGAAATCATATTGAATGTGAATACATCTTTCTAAGCTTCATCGTAATCTTGAAGTTGTATTCTTCAATCACATCCTTTAGAATTTTAGTAATCACCAATAATCTAGACCCATGCATAAAAAATGTGTCTTCCTCTTCTCTATCCAATTACCATAGTTAACTCCATCAAACTTCAGACTTTCTTTCTTGAAATGTGCCATAGATCTCCTTAAGTTGTTAAACTTTTCCTACAAAGACCTAATTCTCTGATACCAATTATTAGAAGGTAAATTTCAACAAGATAATTGAGAGGGTGGGGGAGGGGGGGAATCAATTATGCAATTAAAACAACTCTCAATATCCTTGTTAATTCTAAAACATGTAAATAATATATTCAACAACCATAGAAAGATAGCCATACACAATAGCACAAGACCTGTTAACTAAGGAAACCCTTGATCTGAGGGAAAACCTTAGTGGGGATGGTACCCACAAGATGATGTAATAATATAAAAGTTCCATGTGAAAGGATGGATCCTATTAAGAGTCAATGAAATATAATCAATATATATGACTCCTTGTTAGAAGACTTTGTATCCCTATTAGGAAATTCCAACCTTGTTAGGAGTTGATTGGAAGAAAAATGGACCCACTATCCAAATAGCTTCATTACTATCATCACTAAATAATACAAATGTACATTAAAAATTGTCCAACACCAACTTATTTTCCACATAAAGCTCCTTGTAAACTCATTGTGCCTTAACTACACCAACCACTTCTCTGATCCAAAATATGTTTGCATGTAAGTTTGCACAATACATCAAATAGATATGATTGAATATCACACTTTTACATCCAAGGAAATGCTCTTTCATTTATACCAAGTCCTAGAATAAGTTATTGATTCAACCTTGAGGCTTTCCCAATTTATAGTAATAAAATAGGACCAACTTAAGATATTACAATACATGTTACATTACAATATTACATATTTACACAATTACAAGCAATATGTTGGCTCATAGTATTCATAGATCTTCACTAGCCAAACATATTAATATACCTTATTTACCTCTACATGATGAACATGTCTTCTACCTCTATCCAAGTTCACTTAACAAGATTCCATCTTTGTTAGGAGAAACAATCCAAACAACAATACCCGCTTTCCAAAAAATCTATTTGAAAGTTGCCTTCCCTAAATCCATCATAACTCTATCCATTCTTCATATTTCCATATGTGCTCTTAATTGTAGCATCTAGAAATACTCTAGATCATTATCCAAAGTGTGCATAAGATCATCTTCAATCCTTGAACTATGCAAAGCCAAACTCTACCTTTTTCTCTGTCAGTCTTCACAAAATTACTTGTATGTTGACATCAATGACAAACTCTATCATTAGTACAATATACATCCTCTAAATAATGTCTCTAGCACTGCTAGGATACTTCCCCCATAGGAATTCCATTAGCATTCATGCTAACAATAATTTCCATATCCACATGAAAAATCTTGCTATAATGTTCTTGTACACAGAAAGTGAATAGTTTTTGTTGTTGCGTGGGTGAGAGCTTGCCTTGGTCAAGCCCTAGATTGAGGAATCAACCTTCAAATGATAAATGAAAATGAAAATGAATCAAACAAGATAAATGTTAGGATTCATCTTGAATAAAACCCTTGTCAATAAGGATTTTTTCTTGTAGAGTGTTCAAGATCTAGAATGAATGCAGGGTATCTCCACAATTTATAATGAATATACCATAATCCCATAAGGTTTCATGGATATACGTATGCATAAATGTAGAAGATAATGAATTCTTCATTGTAGATTTCCTCCCTTGATGATCAACAATACACAAGATCTGGAAGAGGAAATGCCCATAAAGGATCCTTCGATGTTTGATAGAAATCTCCCTTTCTTGTATGCTTGAAATGCTTGAACTACTTGAATGCAAAGGCATAATTTTGGCTCTTGTAGAATTATGCTATGGGATGAGATATGAAAATGAAGCCTCCAAGTCTCCTTATATATGATTTTTTGGATAGGAAAACAATACAAGCCAACTGGAGAGTGAGATTAAATTAATTAAAGCCTAGAGGTTCTTTAGGCTTTGGGCCCCATAAATATTGGTGTTAAGGTCAACCTAGATTGATTTTGACTAGTCCAAGTTGACCTAGGTTAACTTCCTCCTAGAGGATAGGATAAGAGGGCCACATAAAGCATAGGTAGATGCTAGAAGGAATAGGGAAGAAAGTGGAAGGAAATAGGGAAAATGGAGCACCAAGCATAGGTCCATCATTGGTCCAGGAAGTCATTATGGAAGGGTGCTAAAAGGTCTTAAAAGACAAGTGTGTCCATTTTAAGAGTGTAATGTTATCATAAGTGTTGATGGTACTCCTTTGGGGGAGTATCCTAAGCATTGGTGAGCATGTGGCAGTATTGATATGTTGCATCCATGACTATGTTTGTCATTGATGTCAACATAACAATAATTTTGTGAAGACTGGTAGAGTAGCAAATAGAGATCATGATCATACGAACATATTTTAATGATTAGGTGATGCAAAGTTAATGGCATGTTCTACATTGTATCCTAATGACAAGGTTAAGTTCATGTAGCTTAAGTCAAAGAGATACAAAAGTTATAAGTGATTTACAAAGAGTAGTGCAAAAACATAGTACCTAAGAAGTAGTTTCTGATGATTGCATTATATCTTCTAACAGAGATATAATATGGAATGCAAAGTTATATACTAATAGAGGACATTCTGATGATGATGTCAATGAGTGTGCAAGTCTTAAAGTCGCACGTGTGAGAAGTTGTATGAAATGTGAGCCAATGGTGTTATTGCAATTGTAAAAATAATTAATTATCTTATAGTGGTCTCATTATAATTAATTAGGAAAGCCTCAAGGCTGACTCAAGGATTTTTTTTGAGGACTTGGTATAAAGGAAAGTACTTTCCTTGATTGTAAAGTGTATGTGGAATGTGAAGTGTTCAAGGAAGTGCGAACAAGAGTAGAGTATTTGGTAAATGCGAGTAAGCAGTCCAAGGGATTATTGGATGTAAAGTTTGTGATTTGGTATTAAGATCAAAAGGAGCATAAGTCCAGTTGATAGGACAAAGAAAGAGAAAGGAGTAGTACAATTCAATTATATTATTTTGTAAGGAATAATATAGAGATCATTTGGATAGTGGGTTCATTCATCTTCCCTTGAAGTTGTTTGGATAGTGGGTCCATCTACCTTCTACAACTCCTAATAGGGTTGGAATATACTAACAAGTATTCAAAGTCTCCAAACAGGGATTGATATGTACTGAATATTTTGATAGATTCCTAACAGGGTCCATCCTCTAACAAGGAATATTTCTATTAGTACATCATCTTGTGTGTACCATCCCCGCCAAGATTTTCCCTTTGATCAAGGGTTTCGTAAGTTAACATATGTAGTGTTATTGTGCTTGAGTATCTAGTTGTGGTTTCTAATTATATTGCTCATATGGTTAAGTTTTAATAAGGTTGATAATTTTGATAATAGTTAGATAATTGATTCAGCCGCCAAGCCTGCTCCCCCCCCCCCCACCACTCCTAGTTATATTTGTGGACTATTTATTCTAACACGTACAATGACAATGTAAGATTTTCAACAAATCCTTTGAATAACTAAAAAAATCTAAAACAGGCAAATGAAACACATAGTTTGCAACAAAAATTGTATGTTGAAATAAATGAAAAATATTAATGTTAGCACACAAATCAATCTATAACATACTCAACACACTTCTAATAATATGGAACAATACATCTAATAATGTCACTCTCCTTTACACTATGATCATGTTGGCCAACCATTTAAGATCCAAGCATTGAATTACTTAAGGAAAAAAAAATGTAAATAACTATGCCACATGAGATTTTCACACATTTGATGTTGGAAAGATTCATCTTAGGTACTGGGGTGTAAATCAATACCTAGAAAAATTCACTATTCTTCCCTTCACTTCTCAAACTTAAAACTTCAAGCTCTCATATATCAATATCTACAGCACTTTTATCGATAACTATTATAACATTAACCAATAATAAATAGCTTGTGAATTAATGAACATGCAACACATAAAAAATTGACCACTTAAACAATATTCTGGTCTCAGAGAAAATACTTGGTTAGAAGGAAAAATTGTGGTGGGGATGGTACCCAGAACTCATTACTTCAATAATAAGGTGTGTGGTTAAGAACTTAAGTTGATGTCATCTTCTAAATGACTTCACCCTGTTAGGAGTGACTAATACCCTATTGAGAGTATTGAGACTCTATTAAGATATTTTATCCCACTTATACAATGTTCACCTAGTTAAAGAATTTACAATGAGTTCCTAAATAGAACTTCTAAGTTTGGTTACAGACTACCCAGTTAAGGGGTTTCATAATATTGCTGCTAAACTATTAGGAATAAATCAACAAGAAATTTGACCTATGTATGCTTCCTCTAAAACTTGTTAGATCTAGTTTCACTCTTCCTCCATTTTGTCCTTCACTTGATCTCTAATCCGCTAGTCTTTTTTTATATCTTGTTCAACACTTCATAGATTTCTCATTCGTTCATTTATCCATCATCATTATCTCGATTTTTCCTTTCCCCATCTTATCTTTTTATGCTTTATTTCCCTAGTTAGGGTTTATCACACTTCTTCTACAATCTCACATAAACTATTTTGATAGTACAACCTTCATTTACCTATTGTCAATAAAATCTTCCAATAGCTTTTTCAATAATCAAATCCTTTATGTCGATAACGTATCCTTTATTTTATAGCACTTCTCTCTTTTTGTATAACATCTATAATATGTCCTAACATGTTTTTCCAACAACAAAAACCTTAGAAAAATCTACTAACTATGATTCTATCAAGTAACAATCTCCCCCTTTGGCATTGATGGAAAAACCTTTCCAAAATCTTTAAACCTTTCTAAGATTTTTCATTCTTAGGATTAGTTGTGTCTTCTTGATCATGTTTATTGCTCCCCCTTTAAGTCTTCTTTTACTCTTTTCTCCAATTCTACATTTTCTCCCTTCTGTTCTTCTTATCACATTTTTCTTATTTCTTTGCTTTTCTCCCCAATTCTTTATTCTCCATCTTTTTCCTTACCTCTCCTAATATTTTTCTTCATCTCCCCCACTTTGACAACAATGCTAAAGAAATAGAAAATTGTGTCCACAAAGGTATTATCCAATTTTGTTTCCCTCAAGGATATTTCTATTTTATCTCTTTATATTGACAAAATTATTCCTCATTTAGTTGATTTATTGTAGTGATATGATTTGTTACACTTATTTTATTTTTGGAAACATCCTCATTGTCATCCTTTTCTAATGTGTTCAACAATTCAATGTTGTGTGTATCTTTTTTTATATCATATCCATAATTACAACTATCATGCACAATTCCTCAATTGATGTATCATTTCCTATAAGTATCTGCTTTGAAATCTCAATTGCTTCAATCAATAGCTCCTTTATATCTTCTAGTTTCTCTGATAATGTTCTTGTAACTTCTATTAATTTCTCTATTCTTCTACTAATATATGAACTTTTATGTATTTGGTTTCTTAATTATGCTTTAATATTTTGATTATTACTATTTTTTTCCACAAATATTTTTTAATGTATTTTATAACTGATTTAGTTTCACCAACAGTACTAATCTTGAGAATGTCTAAATGGTCCTCTTCATGATTTTGTTCTTTTGTCTATCTCCTATCTATTACTCTCTCTCTCTTTTCTCCTTGTATTTCTCTACATATAATAGTTATCCCTTGTAATGCATCCTAGTACGATATTCCTTCAAAATTGCATATTCAAGTTTCACATCTAATTCTTGCTCTTCTCCATTAGACTTTAAATCTCTTTTCTTCATTTCTTGTGTTATTGCAATTATTGTCATACTTTGTGAAGTCTTAGCAACTTGTACTTCTTTAGGTTATGCTATTTGTCCTTTGTCCTTGTATGTGTCTTCTACCTATTTTTCATTTATTGTTGCTTCCAATATCTTACCAGTAGTAGTGCCATATCAATAGCATGTGCTTCATGTTGTGTTCTAGTATATACAACCGTAACTTCTGGTGTTGGTTGTTCCTCAATTTTTTCATCTTCCTTATTAGTTGTGCTATCATTAGATTCATCTCCTCAATTTGTTCATCTATCTATTATACTAACTTTCTCAATCATACTAACTTTTGTATGTTTCCACACTTCTCAAGAGATTTTGAGCATCTAGACTTTGCATCTCAATCAACTCATCCAAATCCTTTCTTTGGAGTGATTTAGTGAAATATACATTAATATTCACTCAAACTTGTTTATGCAATTATCTTTTTAGAATGTGACTCTCATATGGTGAGTGTCATTATATATACTAGCAAAGTGTTTAATGGCTATTGTACCAAAACATTAACTACATGCCAAAAATATTCTTACTATACCAATAGTGACTTATGTTCATTGATAATAATCCCATATTAATATTTTTTCAATACTTCTCATTAACTTTCCTATTTGTCATTGCATCTATTTATGTTATTAGATGTTTTATCTCAGAATTGATCTAAGAGATTTGTCTAATGATTTAGTGAAATTTTATGTCCATAAGCTTTTACTTACTTGATTAGTTAGTGGATGAATTCCCTACACCATCTAACACATGGCCTTCCATTGATCCCACATCATCTTCCATCTTTGTTCGTGTCTTCTTCATTTTTTCTTTGATTTTCTCTTGATTCATGATTCTTTTTCCTTTGATATCTTTGTCATGAATGGCATCAAACCAATATTTATAGTTGTAGGCGACATGACCAAACTTTGAACAAATGTAACACGATAGTGCAAATGGTCTCTAAGGTTTAGTTATTTCTTCTTTTCTTCCTAATTTGCATTTTGATGTTGGTTTTCCTGACTTTCTACACTTGAAACATGTAACCAAATTGTTGGCTTCTTTTCTTTGATAGTATATCAATTTCCTTGTTATTGGTGCCTTAGTTTTCCAATCTTCAACCTTATGTCCAAAGTGATTACACTTATAACAATATCCATATAACTTTTTCTCAAATTTTCTACTAATTGTTCTAGATTTGCACTCATAGGCTTTATGACCATACTTTTTGCAATTATAACAATAACCATTAAAAGATGTGCTTCTAGGAGTACTCACCTATTGTCTTCTACAAATATTAGAGTGTGATAAAAATTTCCAAAATTATAGCAAGTAGGCTTATAAAGCTTCTATCCTTGTATATCACTTAATTATTTAGAAGCATGCTATCTAGATTTTGATGATTCTCTAATCTCCATAGTGTTGTTGCCAATATATCCCAGTATGGTAGTATCACCTAGTTTTATCTGGTTTTCAATTGTTTGTCAATTTTCTTCATGCTTTGTTTAGACTTTGTGAGTCTTGCATTTATCTTCCTTTCAACTTTTAGGTTGTCCTTAGATTCTTCATTCTCTTTCTTTAACTTTTGATTTTCTATTTATAATAGCTAATTCCTTTCACATTTTATTTTTATCAATTCATTTCATGTATGGATCTCTTTCTATTGTCTTTCCAAGAGTTTTTTTTTTGTGATTACTTCTTCAACATTTATCTTTTCTATTTCAAGAACTTCTTTGGAACTTTCAACAATCCTCATTCTTCCCAGCACTTCTCTCATCCTCAAGGCTTGACTTTCATGTACTTTCTTCATTTGACCCAGTTCTTCAAGTAATTCATTGTTGTTTTTTAGTAGATAAACAATAGCAATATCAACCTCCTGAGAATTGATACTACCTTCCAATAGTCTATCCAGGTCATCAAGGATCATCTGTAGTCTTTCTGTCAATTCCTCTCTTTTTCTAAATGATGTCTTTAACTTGTTCTTTAGGTCATGGATATGTTTATCAGCATCTTCTAGGGCTTCCTCTAATTGTTTATGATACCTTTAAATTTCCATTATCCCAAATATAATTTCAAGTTGTTAAATTTTCCTTCTAAAAAATCAATGCTCTAATACCAATTATTATAAAGATTCAACTTATGCATTGAGAGAGGCGGGAAGGGGTGAATAAATACCTAGGATATTTCACCATTATGCTTGTCAATTCTCAAACTTAAAACTTTAAGCTCTCCTATACTGATATCTATTTTGACTTTTATTGATAATTTTTGTAACATTAATTGATAATAAATAGCTTGTGATTTAATGAACATGTAACACATAAACAATTGAACACTTAGCACAATATTTTGGTCTCATAGAAAATCCCTACTTAGAGGGAAAAACTACGGTGGGGATGGTACCCACAACTCATCACTGCAGTAATAAGGTGTCCAATCAAGAGCTTATATTGATGTCATCTTCTAAATGACTTAACCATGTTAGGAGTGACTAATAACATGTTAGGAATATTAAAAAACCTATCGAAGACTACTCTGTTAAGAGTTTTTATCCCAAGTATACAATATTCATTCTGCCGGTTGGAACTTCTAAGTCTAATTAGAGACTACCAATTAAGGGATTTTACAATCTTGTTGCTAAACTATTAGGAATAAATCAATAAGATATTTGACCTATAAATGCACCCTCTAAAGCTTGTTAGATCTAGTTTTTCTATTCCTCCATTCTATCCTTCACTTGATCTTTGATTTTCTAGTTTTTATCGCTATCTCATTTAACACTTCATAAATTTCTCATATGTTTATTCATCCATCATCATCATCTCTCTTTTTCCTTTGCTCAATCAATCATTTTATGCTTACTTTCCCTAGTTAGGGTTTATCATACTTCTTCAAGAATCTCCCATTAACTATTTTGTTAGTATAACATTCATTAATATTTTATGAATAAGAACTTTTGGTAGCTTTTTTTGATAATTAGATCCTTTATGTGATAACCTATCCTTTATTTTGGCAACACTTCTCTCTTTTTGATGAAAGGTGCTCCCCTTAATACCATAAACCCATAATAGAAAACAAAGAAACAACAACAAATGCGAGAATAAAATATGGACTTCTTATTATCGTCGTAAATATGAAATTACATAATTCATGGGTACAATATGCTAACCCACATGGGTGCCTTCATTACAGTAATCTACAAGACTAAGATGTGAACTATTGCCCAGAGTTGTCCTAGACAATGTTCGAGCCTTTCTTAAATAGGAAATTTTATGCCACCCAGGAAGGTTCTAGACACTCAAACTTAATACCTAGGGCTGATAGACCCTAACAATACATATAGAGTTGGCCAAATACATCTTTGACATTTATTTTAGAAATTTTGGGTAGCCCAACTTTGGAAGGCCATAACTCTTGAACCATTGCTATGATTGGCTATTATAACCACTTTTTGGAAATGTCAACTCCTTCTCTATAGAGTCGAAATTGCACAATCACCCTTTTGTCAAGTTTTCACCATCTGAGTACTCTAAGGCCTCCAATAGTGAGCTTGAAGATTTTTCTCCTAAATTTTCCACCAAAAATTAGCAATAACTTCTCTTATACTTAAATTCGAGTAATGAGATTTTTATGATAGGCTTATAACTCTAAACTGAACCTTCATGTAGAAAATGAGAACATTTTGAGCTCGTATGATAAACTCACTAAAAATAGAAAGTTCCTAGAAATAGCAACCCCCCTATCTACTAGTCCTTATTAAAATAAAAAAGGCTGAAAAGAAAGATATTTTTTGATGATGCAAGATTGCTCTTACACCTAGGATGCTCTTGCATTAGACACCTGGGGTAATTTGAGAAGTGACTCTATCACATCTCAAGTGTTCAGAAGAAAACCAAGATGGTTAACTTCCTCTGTCGCTAGCTATGATGAATCCTCTACTAGCCTCCCTTTCCATTTGACCAGGGATTCCTTGTAAGTCATTTTCCTTGTACTTTTGCCAATACAACTTTCTAGTATCTCCTTTAATCTCTTTTGTAGCTAAACTAGCTACTAGAATACTCCACTACACTTTTACAACCTCATCTCCATCACCTCCTTCATGATACTCTATCAAATCTGAAATATCAAATACTGGTGAAATATTCAATTCAATAGGCAACTCCACTTCATAAGCATTTCCAGAATCATATCTTCTCACTATCTTGCACGGTCCAAACTTTTTCATCTTTAGCTTATTATATGTACCCACTGGAAAATGCTCCTTTCTCAAATGAACCATGAATTCATCTCCAATTTAAAATTCCTTATACATTCATTTCATATATACCTTAGCCTTGTATTGTGTATTCATCTTTATGATGTGCTTCCTCACCTCCTCATGGATGTTCTTCAAATATTCAACAAATTATTATGCTTCAGTGCTACTTATCTCTCCTTTATCCAATTGCCTCAATTCAAAATCATTTCTAGGACTGTTCCCATACACAATCTAGAATGTTGATTTACTAGTACTCTAGTTGATAGAATTATTATAGGCAAATTATATTTGTGGTAAAATTAGATCCCATCCCTTTGGCTTGTCTCCGCCCAAACATCTCAGTAAATTTCCCAAACTCCTATTCACAACTTCAATTTGTCCATTAGTTTGTGGATGATGTGATGAACTAAACTTCAAATCTATCTTCAACTTCTTCCATAATGTACACCATAAATACCCACAAATTTGGTATCTCAATCTGAAACTATACTCTTTAGTAGACCATGTAGTCTCACCAATTATCTGAAAAACAACTCTACCACATGAACATCATCACTAGTCTTCTTACAAGGAATAAAATGTGACATCTTTGAAAACCTATCAACCACCACAAAAATAGAATCATGCCCACACTATGTCCAAGGTAATCCAAGAACAAAATCCACACTGACATCCTCCCATGACTTCTCTAGTACAGGTAATGGCTGATACAACCTTGTATTCTGCTTCACTCCTTTTGCTATCTGACATACTTTGCAACTTTGTATGAAATTCTTCACATCTTACTACAACTATGGCTAGTAATAATTCTCAGCAACCAAAGCAATGGTCTTATCTCTACCAAAATGTCTAGCCAATCCTCCACTATGCTTCTCTTTGATGAGATTCTCTCTCATTGAACTTGTGGGAATGCACAAATGGATTCCTTTGAACAACATACTATCCTGAATCATGAAATCCAACCACTTTGTCCTATCAAGTGTGAAAGGTTTTGTACAAGGCTTCCATGCTTCACCAAAATCAAGATCATTTGGATACAAAGTATTGAGTTCCTTGAGCACATCCACCTCTATCTGCATTTTTGTCAGCAAAAGTTTTTTTCTACTAAGAGCATCTACAACTTTGTTATACTTTCCACTCCTATGTTTCAAAACAAATGTATAACTCTGCAAAAAATCAACCCACTTCAAATGTCTTTGGTTTAATTTTCCTTGACTACTCAAATATTGCAAAGCTTGATGATCAGTATACGAAACAAATTCCTTAGGAAGAAGATAGTGTCTCCACTTCTTCAATGCTTAAAATTCTTGATCATAAACAAAATATTTTCTTTTGCATCATTCAACTTCTCACTAAAATAAGCAACAAGTCTATCCTCTTGGCTCAAAACAACTCCTATTGTAGTACCATTAGCATCACAGTCTACTTGAAACACCTTGTTAAAATATGGAAGTGCTAAAATAGGCCACTCAATAACTTTCTATTTTAATAGATTAAAACTCTTATCTACTCCTATAGTCCACTTAAATTCTTCCCTATCCCCTCTCATTATTTCAATCAAGGGTCCACAAATACTGCTAAAACCTCTTATGAACTTTCTATAAAAGCTAGCCAGTCCATGAAAATATCTTACCTCTATTGCACTCTTTGAAGTAAGTCATTCAAGGATAGCCTTCACTTTCTCTAAGTCCATTTTTAGACCTTCTACTAAGACTACAAATCCCAAGTACACTTCTTTAGGTTTATCAACAACTTTTCTTCCCTCAACTTATCAAACACCTTGTGAATATGGATCAAATGCTCTTCCAATGTCTCACTAAAGATCAAAATATCATCTAGGTAAACAATGAAAAACTTACCCAGAAACCCCTTTAGTACCTCATTCATGAGCAGCATGAAAGTGCTCAATGTATTGGTTAGTCCAAAAGGCATGACTAACCACTCGTACAATCCTTCCTTTGTCTTGAAATTTGTTTCCACTCATCACCTTCTCTGATACAGATCTGATGGTATCCTCTCTTCAAATCTATCTTTGTGAAATACTCAGCTCCACTCAAACAATCCATAATATCATCCATCCTTGGCAATGAAAATCTGTACCTGATTGTGATCTTGTTGATAGTGCAAGGATCTATGCACATCCTCCATTCTCCATTCTTCTTTGGTGCTAATATAGCCAGTACAACACATGGACTCAGAATCTCTTAAATCAACCCCTTCTGCAACAACTCATAAAATTGTATGTTCAACTCTTCACTTTCTGCTGGTGTCATTATGTGCGCTGTCTTGGTTGACAAATTGGCTCCTAGAACCAAATCCATCTAGTGACTGGTCTTCCTCATTGGGGGTAATCCATTAGGTACATTATATGATACAATATTAGAAAACTCTCCCAACATATCTACAACTTTTGTAGATACCTCCTCTACTTCTTCTTTACTATCTTTTGGAATTATAGAAAAGCACATATGATCATGCTTCATACCTTTGAGAAACTTTTTTCCATTAACAAGGCATATTCTGGTAGCACCACATATCTTTTCTTCTTTATCCTTCAATGACTTCAACTTATGCTTCACTCCATCCTTGGTCAAAGTGTAGGTATTTTCTCACCTATCATGTATAGCATGCCTATCAAATTGCTATGGCCTACCCAGCAACATATGACACATGTCCATAGGTATGATGTCACATAGTACCTCATCTTGGTAGCTTCTAATCTTGAGCTTTATTGAGCACTGCTCATTGACCATGACCTTCTGGTCATCTTGCACCCAAGCAATATGGTATGGATGTAGGTGTTTTTGTCTCTTCAGCTTCAACTTTGTGACCATCATTTCTGACACCAGATTGTTAGTACTTCCACCATCAATGATCACATCACAACACTTATCTTCACATTTGCACCTTGTGTGAAACAAGCTCCTTCTTTTATTAGGTTCATTCTCACCACTCAATAGTTCTCTTCTATTAACCAAGACTTCTCCTCTTTCAGCATCTTTAGAATGTGATGATCTAACATCTTTATCAACATGTGCAACTCTAGCTTGGCCTTCTATTCTTTGATCTACTCTTTCGTCATGTTGGGAGCACTCAAATGCTCTATGCCCTTCTTCTTCAGAATGAAAACCTTTCCCATGAAAGCCTCCTCTTCTAGATCCTTGTCCTCTACCTCTTCCGCTTTGATCTCTATTATTCTAATCATGGAAATGATTGGAATTATTTCCCCTCTATTATGAATACTACTTCTAGCCTCATCCATGTTCTTCTAATCATCATTATGGCCTCCATAAGATGATCTGTCGGATTTTCCATTGTGACCTTTTTAACAATTCTTGCTGTCAAACTTCTTGCTCAGTTTCTCCTCAACTCTTAGGGAAAATTGGTGTGCCTCTTCAATATTGTTCATTTGAACTAGACTTAGCTCATCCTAAATATTGGGCCTTAACCCATTAAGATAATGGGTCACTTTCTCCTTATCAACTTCTTCATGGTCGGTTCTAATGAGAACTTGATAGAACTCCTTGGTATACTCTTGAACAAATTTTCCTACTTGCTTCAACCCTTGCATTTTCTTCAACAAATCAAGCTCACAATCCATACGAATGAATTGTCACTTCAATTTAGATATCGTATGATTCCATCTAGTGATTTTGTCCTTTCCCTTTCTATTTCGCTCTAACTGAACCTCTTGCCACCAGATCTTTGCATGTCCCGTCAATTTCTCTTTCGCAAACTTGACCCTATCAAGATCCTCAATATCTTCATACTACAAGTACTCCTACAATTCATTGATCCAATCGATTAGCTCCTCTGGGTTAAAATTTCCCAAAAATGTGGGAACTTTAAACTTAGGTCTTTTTCCAATCTTGGAGATGGACCTAAAAAGCCTCTCTTCCTCTCGGTTTAGAACTGCCTCTAGTTCAACATTTTCTTCTTCTTTGTCCTCATCCTCGCTTTCATCTCTTATGGCAAGATTTATTCCTCTGTGCATTTTTTCTTCTAATACTTGCATTTGTCTTTGAAGGGCTCTAAAACCCTTAGGTGTAACACCTACAACTCTTTTTCCATGCTCTCTTTGTGAAAGCATTTTTGCGCTTTCATTGAAACCCTAGTGCAAACTACCTCACAATCTGCAATCTATCTATATGCTCATCCCAAATCACAATCTTGGTGTGAACTACCTTACAGTTAGTGATCTATCCACTCACTCAAGAACTCTAGCTCGGATACCACTTGATGAAGGGTGCTCCCCTTAATACCATAAACCCATAACAGAAAACAAAGAAACAAAAACAAATGCAAAAATAAAATATGCACTTCTTATTATCACCACAAATACAAAATTACAGGATTCATAAGTATAATATGTTAACCCACATGGGTGCCTTCATTACAGTAATCTACAAGACTAAGTTGCGAACTACCACCTAGAGTTGTCCTAGACAATGTTCATGCCTTTCTTAAATAGGCAATTTTATGCTACTCGAGAAGGTTCTAGACATTCAAACTTAATACCAAGGTTCTAGAGTCAACCAAATACATCTTTGACATTTATTTTAGGAATTTCATGTAGCCCAACTTTGGAAGGCCATAACTCTCGAACCATTGCTTTGATTGGCTATTATAACCACTTTTTGAAAATCCCATCTCTTGATCTACAAGCTCAAAATCACACAAGTGCCCTTCCATCAAGTTTTTGGACCTTATCCAAGAACTCTAAGGCCTCCAATGGTGAGCCTAAAGATTTTTCTCCTAAAATTTCCATTGAAAATCCATAATAAATTCTCTGATACTTAAGCAGGAGCAATGAGATTTTTATGGTAGGCTTATAATGTAAGGAAGCAAAGGTGCACATAATCACTTCCTACACTAACTTAAGAGTACAATAATGAAAATTCAACTAACTATTTCAAAGATCTCAAGAAATGCATAATAATATAATCAAAATAACAATGAACACTTAAGATAGTGATTACCATGGGGAAACCCTTCTGGAAGAAAAACCACACCCTCCAAAACCCACACAATGTATTCACAAATCAAGAAGATTACAATACACTTGCAATGCAAGTTCTTACAGGAGTGCATCACAAAAACTCAAACTTAGACTTATACTCAGACTCAAAGATACTCCTTCTAGCACCCAGTCTTGCAAACAGAACTCGATGATTCAAACACCTCTCCAAGCCCTCCTTTTACAGTGATTTACAACTTGGAAACCATTTGTGGTCTTACAAAACCATGGCCAAAAAAACCATGCCACATGTTACCCACTTGTCATTTGTAACTCCAAGAATAACATTTTCATCCATGATTTTGTCCTCTAGTTTAGACTCCCTTAAAAGTCAGATAATGAGTTGTTTATACTCTAAAAGTAGCCCTCCTATATTGTACTAGGGACAAGACATCATTTTAACAACTCATACACTTTTTTCCAACTCATAAACATGTGGAAAACTACTACAAACAAATTCTAGAATTTTCTAAAAAACGCTTACAAGGTTGAGACACAATTCTCAACATTCTCCCACTTGTTGAACACCTTGCAAGAGTCAGCGGATCCAAAGTGTCATGGAATTAATTAGCATGAGTCAAGAGGCCCATAGAATTCAAACACCATTTAAATTTCTCTGTGCTCACGGGCTTAGTTAATGCATCAGCAACATTCTTCAAGGTCTCCACCTTCTCCAACTTCACCTTGTCATCCTCGACCTTATCTCTCAAAAAATGATATTGTACATCAATGTGCTTGGTCCTAGCATAAAATGTGAGGTTTTTCACTAGGCAACTTGCACTCTGACTATCACTATAAATTGTCACTACACCCTGTTTGAACTCTATATCTGAATATAGTCTCTTTAGCTAGATAGCTTCCTTGCAGGCATGAGTAGTTGCCATATACTCTACCTCTGTAGTTGACAAAGTGACCACAACTTGTCACTTTCTCATCCAACTGATTGCACCACCAAATAATGTAAACACATATGCATTGGTGGATCTTCTTCTATCAACATCACTAGCCCAGTCTGAATCCACATAGCCTTGAATATCCAAAGAATGCTTATTTCCTATTCCATGGAAACATACAGAGTACTCTAAGGTACCCTACAAGTATCTAAAAACTCTTTTTACTGCATCCTAATGTGCTCTTCCTGGATTAGACATGTAATGGAAAAGTACTCCCACTACTTGGGCAATGTCTGGTCTTATACAGACCATAACATACATCAAACTTCCAATAGCACTTTGATATGGTACTCAACTCATCTCTTCCATCTCTAGTGGGGATGAAGAACATTGTGAGCTAGAAAGCTTTGTTCCCATAGTAATAGGAACACTCAATGGTCCGGAACCCTATATATTGAATCTTCTCAGAATATTACCAAGATACTTACTCTAGCCTAGCAAAAGCTTTCTATTTTGTCTATCTCTTATAATCTCTATTCCCAAAATGTACCTTGCTACACCAAGATCTTTCATTTCAAACTTTGCTAAGAGCTAAGATTTGAATTCTACAATCAAACCTTTTCCTTTGTCAATAAACATGTCATCAACATATAAGGCAATAACCAAGAAATAATCACCATAAGACTTGTAATATATACAGTGATCAGATTTGGATTGCACAATTCCCAAATTCAATACATGTGTGTCAAACTTTTGGTACCACGTCCTAGGACTTTGTTTTAGACCATACAAAGATTTCTTCAATTTACAGACCAAATTACTTTTACCTTTCACCATAAAGTGTGCTAGTTGTGTCATATAAATTTCTTCCTGCAAATCTCCATGAAGGAAAGCTATCTTTACATCCATCTGCTCAACTTCTGGATCATGAGCTGCTGTAATATAAAGTAAAAATTTGATGGATGTCATTTTTGGTATAGGAGAAAAAATTTCACCATAATCAATTCCTACAACCTGGGAGTAACCTTTTTCAACCAATCGTGCTTTATACTTCTCAATGCTTCCATCTAAACTCGTCTTCCTTTTGAACACCAATTTACAACCAACAAGCTTCCGTCCTTCAAGAAATGGTACAAGGTCCCATGTGTCATTCTTCTTAAGAGCTGCCATCTCTTCTTCCATGGCTATTTTCTAGGACTCTAAATTATTCATACCAAGAGCTTCTTCTACAGATTTCTATTCATCAATATTAGCATTCAAAGCAAATATACACCTCCAATCATAAGGGGAATATCCATACCTTTCTGGTGCTTTCCTCTATCTACTAGACCTTTGAAAAAGATCTAGTTCAATTTCATGTTCAAGTTTATGATTAGGTTCTCCCTCTTCCTCTGATGATTCAGAACTCATAGAGCTCTCTTCAGCATCTTGTCTTTCTAAGGGCCTCGATTCAACTTTCTCAGGTGGAGCAGGAAGTTGAATCATATCTTTCTTTTCTTCCATCTATTATGGTTGTACTGTAACAGAAGAAGGCTAAGTTTCTCTAAATAGAACACTTTTGGAATAAAATACCTTTTGTGCAACAAGATCCCAAAGCTTGTATTCTTTCACACCATAACTATATCTGATGAACATACATTTGATAGCTTTTTTGTCTAATTTTGTCTGCTTCTTCTTTGGCACATGGGCATATGCCTCACAACCAAAAACTCTCAGATATCTAAGTGAAGGCTTGTAGCCCGACCATGCTTCCATTGGTGTCTTATCAACAAGAGCTAATGTAGGAGACCTATCTATTAGGTAGCATGCAATGACTATAGCTTCAGTCCAAAATTTTTATTCCAGTCTAGGTCCACTTAGAATACTCCTAGCCTTCTCCATCAAGGCCCTTTTCATTCTTTCCTCAACTCCATTCTATTTTGGAGAATATGGAGTTGTCTTCTCTCTTTTAATACCACAATCTTTACAAAATCTGTCAAAGTCATTAGAGCAATATTCATCGCCATTATCAGTTCTCAAACACTTTATCTTCTTTCCAATCTGTAACTCAACCATTTCCTTAAATTCTTTGAAACAACTAAAAAAATTAGCTTTACTCCTAAGGAAATAAACCCATGTTCTTTTGTTGAAATCATCAATGAAAGAAACATAATAAACTGATCTACCAATAGAAGGAACATCAACTAGACCAAATACATTTGAATGAATTAAATCCAAAATACATGAGGACTTGAGAACTTGAGTAAAACTGAATGTGGTTTTGTTTACCATAGATACAATGCCCACAAAAATCAAGCTCAAGATTGTAGTCATTCAACCCATCAACAAGGTTTTTACTTTTTAAGGTTCATAGACCCTTCTCACCTATGTCGCCAAGTCTCTAGTGTTATAACATAGTCTTCTCTGTAGGCAACTTTGATTCAATAGATAGAGCACCCTTGGATACCCAAAAACTACGACCATCTATTGAAAGAGAAACCCTCTCCTTCTCCAACAAATTAGTACTCTTCACAATCTTATTAGAAGTACTATTGCACTCAATCATGCATGCATCAAGCTGGTATAATGTACCTAATCTGCTTCCTCTTGCTATTACCATAGCACCTCTCACCATTTTCATGCTTCAGAAAAATATACATCCACACTCGCGTCTATTAGTTTGCTAATAGATAACAAATTCCTTGCTAGCCCTGGGATATGCAAGACACCGTCACATCTTCTAATTCTACCATTAGAAAATTTTACAAAAATACTTCCACAACCAAAAATATCAAGAACTGAACTATCACCCAAATACACCTTACCACCATCAAACTTTTCATACTTACTAAATCAATTTCTATTAGGAGTCACATGAAAAGATGCACTTGAGTCTATCTACCATGCATTGTCACCTGCATGAGTGCCCAAGGCTAAAATGAAAACATCTCCATATTCCTTCTTAGACTTAGAATCAAAATCATGCTTCTTCTTCTTCTTCTTTTTCTTCTTCTCCTCTTTGCAGTCTTTTCGGAAGTGTCCAGGTTTGCCACAATTCCAACAGATTGCCTTGGACTTACTAGGAGATTTTGATCTCCCCTTATTCTTGGACTTATAATGACCATGCTTCTTTTTGTTCTTGCCTCTTTCTTTTGGTCTTCCTTGAAAACTCAAAGCCTCTTTGGCATTCAGAAAGACTTTCCTTCTCATCTCCTCAGAAAGTAGAGAACCAACAATGTCCTCCATCTTCAAGATAACTGAAGTGCTCCCTATGACCATTACAAGGCTATCCCATGAGTCTAGCAATGAACACAACAAGATTTGGCACCTTTCTTCTTCATCCTTCAACACCCCATCTAAGGTCAAATGAGTCACTAACATATTAAAACATTCAAGATGCTTAGAAATCTGTCCACCTTCTTCCATTCTAAAAGAATACAACTTCTTCCTCAAGAAAATCTTGTTCACAAGTGATTTCGCTTGATAGATCTCGCTTAGCTTCTTCCAAAGCTTATTCACAGTAGGTTCTTCATGGACATTAATCAAAATCGAGTCTACTAGACACAATCTAATGAGACCATTAGCTTTTCTATCTATCACATCATACTATGCGACTGAAGTTGGATCTATAGGCCTCAACTTATTTTCATTAATCGCATCCAATAGATCCTGATCAATCAATAGATCTTCCATCTTCAGCTTCCACATCTCAAATTTTGTGCTAGAAAACTTCTCTACATCAGTCCTCTTTGATATGCTTGCCATCTTTGCGATCCTACAACACAAAAATAAAAAACCTCTGCACAAGCTCCCACTCAAACCTTGATTAGCTCAAAAACCCTATACCCAGTAAATAGAACTAAAATTGGCTAGGCTCAGATACCACTTGCAAAGAACCAAAGGTGCATAGAATCACTTCCTACACTAATCTTGAGAGGACGATTATGCAAATTCAACTAACTATTGCAGAGATATCAAGAAATGCATAATAATATAATCAAAATAATAACGAATGCTTAACACAATGATTACCATGGGGAAACCCTTCTGGGATGAAAACCCCACCCTCTAAAACCCGCATAATATATTCACAAATCAAGAAGATTATAATACACTAGAACGCATCACCACAACTCAAACTCAAACTTGGACTTAGAGATACTCCAATCTTGCAAACACAACTTGATGATTCAAACACATCCCCAAGCCCTCCTTTTATAGTGATTTACAACTTGTAAACCATTTGTGGTCTTACAAAACCATGGGCCAAAACCACAGGCAAAACAACGATACCACATGTTACCCACTTGTCATTTGTAACTCCAAGAATATCATTTTCGTCCATAATTTTGTCCTCTAGTTTAGACCCCCATAAAAGTAATATAATGAGTTTTTTTAACTCTAAAATAGCCCTCCTATTTTGTACTAGGGACAAGACACATTTTTAACAACTCATACACCTTTTTCCAACTCATAAACATGTGGAAAACTACCACAAACAAATTCTAGAATTTTCTGAAAAAAGCTTGCAAGGTTGAGACAAATTTTCAACATATAACTCTAAAATGAATCTTCATCTAGAAAATGAGAACACTCCGAGCTCGTATAAAAAACTTACTAAAAATAGCAAGTTCCTAAAAATAGCAACCCCCTTGTCTACTAGTCATTAAAATACTAAAGGTTGAAAAGAAAGATACTTTTGGGTGATGCAAGATTGCTCTTACACTCAGGATGCTCTTGCATCACTTTTCCTATAATATCTCTAATATATCTTAACATGATTTGGCAACAATGACAACCTTAGCAAAATTTACTAACTATGATTTTGTCAAGTAATATTTGATACCCACTCTTTTATATAATATTATTTTTAAATACAAGCATACACCCATAAAATAGGCATACCCAACAAAGACTAGACAAAAAATTATGGATGTACACAAATTAAAACTTCTCATTAATTTCACAACAAACTCATTGCATAAATTTATCTACCCTCCCCAAAGTGAAAGGGGACATTAGCAATCCTCTCTTGTTATCTCTCAATTCACAAATCCAAGATTTACTTGTAATGGGCACCCTGGGAATGCCCAAGAACTGAACCAACTGCTAATAAAGATTTTAATGTTTTAGCATAGATTTTGAAACCACATAACATGAACAAGAAGGAATTTATGCAAATTGAAGATTGAACTATTGCTGAAATAATATTAATTTTCAAACTAATAAATTAAATACATAGCAAACTCACTAATTACTCTAGCATTATAACATGATATTCTAGTGATGACTTCCCATCTTGCTACTATAGTAATATGAATAGTGCCATGCTATAGTAAAAAAACTATCTTCAATTAGTCCAAGACCCTCATAAAATCATCCCTCCACAATGGCATAAGTATTGGACAAGGAGTGAGAATAATATGAGCAAACACCCAATCTGCCTGTAGCTACCCATGTTGCCTATTAATGAAACTAATAGCAATGAATTCCAAAGGCCAAACCCCAAGGGAATGATGTCTAGAATGTCATAAGAGAGGATATACATTCTTTAATTACCAAAACAAATCTGTAACTCACACATCTATTTTCTTCTCATATCCAACCTACCTAACAATAGCCACAAGCTCTCCTTTTATTCCTACTTCATAGGGTCGACCACTTTTCACAAGCAATGTGGGATAAATAAAATAAAATAAAATAAAGAAAAAGGCTAATAGTCACAGAATTGGACGATTGCTAAAATGGGGACATTATAGTTTGCCCCCCTTGAAATTGCTTGTCCTCAATCAATCTCAGTCTTGTTTTCTATAACACTTGCTCACTCTCTCAAGTAGCATCTTCCTCTGGCAGGTCTCTCCATCTAACTAAATATTTTTTAATCACCCTATTCCATAGATTCCTCTCCCTGGTATCTAGAATAGCCTCACGAATCAATACGAGCTTCCCCTCCTCATCTAATTGTGGCAAATTTGTAGAAGGTAAAACTCTCTGGTCGATAACTTTCTTAAGCGTCGACACATGAAACACATTATGCACCCAACTGCCCTCTGGAAGCTCAATCTTGTAGGCAACCTTGCCCACCCTATGAATCACTCTGTAGGGACCATAAAACCTAGGCTTTAACTTCTTTGTTCTACTCTTCTTGAGTTATGACTATCTGTATGGTTGTTGTTAGAAGTGCTTTAGAATAACTAAGAGGGGGGGTGAATTAGTTATTCAAGGTGACCCAAATGTTCAATTAAACTTTTTCATCAAGTAAATTGAGCCTATTAAATTGTTCATACATCCAAGATTAAACTTGCTTACTTAGCAAGTTACTGTAAACCAACATGCAAGCATAACACATGAAAGATCAACACATAACACAATGATTTATGTGGAAACCCAATTTGGGAAAAATCACCAGTAACATGCTACTCAACTATCACTCTTCTGAAGTGATGCCTTGTGAAAGGCCTACCCTCTTAAAGGCACCTGGTTAAAGGATTTAACCACCCTATTAGAAGTGCGCCTGGTTAGAGGACTTTAGAACATTCACTTGGAATGCCACCCTATTAAAGGATTTACAAATGGTTGTTAAACCAACCTAAGTCCATAGGATTTTTACCCTAACTAATACAATTGCTAGAGAGTAACAATAAGGGGTTTTGACTTGATTACAGTTCACAACTTATCTTGCAGATTTTAGATCTCTTTTCAGCTCTCAACATTTGCCTGGCTTTTAATCTTTTCAGCTCTGACAGCTTGTCCTCCTTTCAAGCTTTGTCTCCTTGAGTCTTCATGCTCAATGTACTAGTGCAATTTTCCTTCTGACCACTAATTGAAGTAGAGTCTTTGTACTCTGTTCTTCTTTCTCCTTGACACCCTTCAACCACTTCACAATTTGGCACACCAGTAGCTTTAGCTTCTTGGCCTATGACTCCTTAAATATATGTTTGAAATTTCTTTTCCTGCTTGATTCTTCCCTCCTTTAATTTTAGTTTGAATGGATTAGGTAGGATTCATTGAATCTAACCCATATTTTGTTCCTTCTAGAAACATCATGAAGAATCCTCTTGAATTCTCTCAAAAATAGTTTACATAGAATTCTATGCCACCAACTCATCATCCTTATCCTCTAACTAGTTCACAAAATTCAAGGTAACAAACTTGTTAGCTCAGATTTGGTGAATCTTTGACTTTTCAAATAATGCAGCAGCTCGACACTATTGAAAATTTTGGTGCTCGGCACATGCTATGTTACTTGGCATCAACTATGTTTTATTGATGCTTAGAACCTACTGTGGATTCATTCGACATCCACTAAATTTTTTTGATGCTCAGCACTTGTTACTTTGCTCAGCACGTAAACACACTCGGCTCCTTCTATATCACTCGATACATACTAGATTTTTCATTTGCTCGACACCAACTAAAAATTTGCTCAACTCAAACTAGCTTGCTCGACACTCACTAATGAACTTTAGTTAAGCTTTGTAGTCAACCTTGTTGTAACTTATTCCTCCAATGTTTCTAAGTGTGACCAACCTCTGTATCTTCAAGTATGTTATCAATACATCATTTAACCAATGTCTTAACTGATCCTTGCACTTCATTACAAAACCATAACTCAACCTTTCCCTTAGGTGCTCTTGTTACATCTTGTTGATTAAATCCTCTTCATCAATCAACTAAGTGATAGTAGTTGGATCTTATAAGCAATTGTCATTCTAACAAATAGCAAGTTTGACATTAATGAAAAAACAATGATTGAAAATATTCTTTATCAACCATCTTCCTTCTTTGCAACAATCTCCCTCTTTGACAGTATTCATTTCCAATCAGATTTCCAAAAATCTCCCTCTTTGACATTGATGGCAAACCAAACTGATCAACTAGGTTAAAAAAATGCTCACTAGGTTAAAACAATAAATCAAATGCCAAAAAGAAAACTTTATTCAAAACTATGCATTATCAATAGCATAAGTTAACTTATGACTCCCTCTGAATTCTTTAGTTGATAAACTGTCTTCTCCCTTTGAGTTCTACCTCTTTTGTTCTATTATTCCTCTGATTGATTCCTATCTGCATTGTTTTCTCCCTCTTTTATGTGGCTTACCACTATTCACTTTGATCTTTTACTGCTTTTGACTCCACATTATTTCTCCCTCTATATGCATTGATCATGTTCTAGTATCAGCTACTCCTCCCTTTGTTCATTTGATCTTGTAGATTTGATCAATTTCTTGTTACTTTTTCCTCAACTGTTGATCAATTTCTTATTACTTCTCCCTTTTTGACAACAATGCCAAAGACTTATTGTTTCAACATCTTAACATGCAAGTGTAGCATTTGCAGGTACTCCAATTTCTCCTCTATCACTTTTTTTATGACTAATTTGGAACTTCAACACTTTGATTTCTTCAAGCATGATCCTAAAGTAAACATCCTTTGCATCAATTTTTAATATGCCAACAATCAACTCATTTGATGCAGGGCAGTCTTGCTTTATCTCAAGTAGCCTTGGATAGGGGTATCACCCCTAACTTACCTCTAAGATACTCAAAATCATCTTTAGGTAGTGCTTTTGTAAAGATGTCAGCAATCTATTCCTTTGAACTGAAATATTCCATCCTTACTTATTTATCTTCAACCAATTCTCTTACATAGTGATACTTGATTGCAATATGCTTTGTTTTGACATGCATTACATGATTCTTTGATATGTTGATAGCACTTGTATTATCACAATAGAGTATCACAGGTTCAGTTACCTCTTCCTTATGCCTTGCAACAAATGTTTGATCCATACAATATTAGTGCAATTGATAGCAACAAAAACATATTCAGCTTCTGCTGTGGACTGTGAGGTACAACTTTGCTTTTTGCTGGTCCAAGTAATCAATCTTTTACCTAAGAAAAGTGCTTCTCGATTGGTTCTTTTTTTGTCCTCAATATTACCTCCCCAATCTGCATCAGTGTAGGCTTTCAACTCAAACTTTTCATTCCTCTTGTAGTATAAACCAAAGTCATCAGTTCCTTTTAGGTACCTCATTATTCTCTTTATTGCCATCAAATGATTTTCTCTTAGATTTACAAAAAATATTGCCACTATTCCAATAGCTAATGCAATGTCTAGTCTACTATGTACAAATTTATGCAACTTTACAATCATTGATCTATACATTGTTTGATTCACTTCAACTGACTCATCATTCTTGGATAACTTATGTCCTGTTACCATTGGTGTACTAACTAGTTTTGAGTCTTCTAATCCAAATGTCTTGAGTATCTTCTTGATGTATTTTGATTGAGTCACAAATATACTATGCTTCAGTTGATGTACTTGCAATCCAACAAAGAATTTGATTTCTCCAAACATTGACATCTCAAACTCATGTTTCATTTGATCAAAAAAATCTTTGCATAGGGCATCTTTTCCTCCAAATATTATATCATCAACAAAGATTTCAAATATCAAAATGTCTTTATCTTTTTCTGCCTTGATATAGAGGTTGTTGTTGTCATCTATTCTCTCAAATCCAATTTTCACAAGGTATTTATGTAGTCTCTCATACCATGCTCTAGGTGCTTGCTTCAAACCATAAAATGCTTCATGCAATTTTCAAACCATATCCTTGTTGTTGTCATCAACAAATCCCTCTGGTTGTTCTATGTAGACTTTCTCTTCCAGTATGCCATTTAGAAAAGCAAACTTCATATCCATTTGGTAAACTTTGAAACCTTTATAAGCAGCATATGCAAGTAGTGTTCTTACTCCTTCCATTCTTGCAACAGGGGCAAATGTTTCCTCATAGTCCAGTCCTTCTTCTTGTGCATAGCCTTTGCAGACTAGTTTGGCCTTGTTTCTTATTATCTCACCATTCTCATCAAGTTTGTTCCTAAAGACCCATTTGATACCAATTACATTTTTATCAACTGGTCTAGTAACCAGGGTCTAGGTCTTGTTCTTCACAATATGATCTATCTCCTCTTCCATAGCTTTATGCCAATTATCATCTTGTAGTGCATCCTTCACTATTTTGGGTTCAATCTTGCTCAGTAGACATGATTCATTCCTTAGTCTATTCCTCGTCATTGGTCCAACTTCCTTGTCTCCAATGATTTTCTCTGCAGGGTGATGTCTTCTCACATACCTGGATAGTCTTGGTTTTGTCCTTCTTTCCATGTTTGATCCTTTAGCTTTAGAGTCACTTTGCACATCACTTTTTGGTATTTCATTATCTCTTCCATGTGTACTAATTTTAGAATTAGAATGTACATTTTCTTTATTCTGCAACTCGACTTCTGAATGTAGCTCGACATTCACTAGCTGTGACTCAGCTGATACTGAGATTTGTTATTGATTCCTAACTTGATTGGCAGCTTCATCTTCAATAGACATTCCTTCATAGAAGTATACAAAAGATTTATAATCTTCTAGTTTCTTAGATTCATCAACTCGGACTTCTGCATGCTCATCAAAATTTACATTTGCACTCTCCACAATCTTGTTAGTGTTAGTATTCAAACACTTATATGCCTTACTTCTAGTGGAGTATTCAAGAAATACGCCTTCATCACTTTTTGCATCAAACTTGCCATTTCTAGTATCCTTAAGCATATAACATTTATAACCAAACAATTTGAAATGTTTTAGATTAGGTGAGTGACCATACCATAGTTCAAAAGGTGTTGTATTTGTACCTTTCTTGACTTGTACTTGACTTAAGGTGTAAACAACAATACTTACAACTTCTCTCTAGTACTTTAGAGCAACATTTTTCTCCATCATTAATGTTCTGGCATAGTCTATTACTAATATGTTCCTTCTTTCTGTAGTGTCATTCATTGGTGGAGTTCTTGGTGCTGATGTTTGTCTCTTGATTCCTTTGTCATTGCAAAATATCTCAAATTCTTTTGATGTAAACTCTCCTCCTCTGTCTGATCTCAAGCACTTTAGACTCTTTCCTGTTTCCTTCCCAACCCTAGCCAAATACCACTTAAACATTTGAAATGCATCAGATTTTTGCTTTAAGAACATAGCAGTCATCATCCTAGAGTAGTCATCCACAAATAACATTATTTATATGTCTCCTTGGTAGCTTTGTACTTCTATTGGGACACATAAGTCAATATGCACTAGCTCTAGTACTTCTTTGGAAGTGTAGGTTTTGCTTTTGAAACTTGACTTGATCATCTTTCCTAGTTGACATTGTTTGCACATTGTGTTTTTAGGCTTCTTTAGCTTAGGCAATCCTCTGACTTTCTTCTTTGTGCTGATGCTAATTAGATTGTCAAAGTTAACATGACATAGCCTTTTATGCCATAACCAAACATCATCAAGTCTAACAACAAGACAGGTTGCATCCTCCATATCTAGGTAAAATAGATTACTCCTAGTCTGTTCACCTTTTCCTATCATATTTCCATCAGTGTCATAGATTTTGGCAGTTTTGTTTCCAAATTCTACTTTGCAACCTACATTGCCTAACTGTGATACACTCAGCAAATTGTAGTTCAATCCTTCAACATAGTATGCATTGTTACATGAAATTTTCTCTATAAGTTTAGTAGAACCTTTTCCTTTGATTTGACATGGAGCATCATTTCCAAATCTAACACTATTTCCATCATACTAGGTAAAGGTAATAAACTTACTTCTATCTCTTCTCATGTGATGTGAGCATCCATTGTCTATGATCCATTTGTCATTCTTGTTCACACAAGTTACTAGTGTTGTTGTTTCATCTTCATCTGATTCATCCTTCATGGCTACATAGACTACTTCATCATCATTCTCATTAGAGTCTTCTTTAACAATCTAGGATCTTTTGCCTTTGTCACTCTAATCTCTACTATCATCCTCTCTTTTGTTCTTGTACTTGTTTCCTTCTTTGTAGTTCTTCTTCAGTGTACACTTTGTAGCAATATGTCCTATTTCATTGCAATTAAAACAAATGATATGTAGCTTATCTTTGAATTTGCCTTTGCCTCTATGAAATCTTCTAGCCAGTAGTGCTTCCAATTGTTCCACATCCTCTTCATCTGTGCTGCTGTCACTGGATGTATGTTTTCCTTTTCTATTCTTCTTCTTTGATTTCACCTCCTCAGTATCTTTCAATGATAACTTAGCCTTGAAAGTAGATTCAAGATTCTCAGGTCTATAGTTATCATAATTGGACAATTCAAAAGTAGTGAGTCTCCCTACTATTCCTTCATAAGTTAGTTCATTTCTTGGGACACACCTTAGCTCTTGGATGGCTGAAACTCTAATGGCATAGATGGGGAGAAAAGTTCTTAAGTATTTTCTATTGACAATGTCATCTTCCAAATGACCACCCAAACTTTTTATTGCACTTACCACTTCTTTCATTTTGGAGGCATATTGAGCAGCATTCTCACCTTCCTCCATTTTCATGTCATCAAACTTTCCTTTGAGGCTTTCTCTTTTTGCCTTTGAACATATGGATCTCCTCCATAGATATTTGATAGGACTTTCCACATCTTGAATGCAAAATCACACCCTTTGATGTCATCAAATTCAAAATAGCTAAGTGCAAAGGCAATCTCCAACATTGTCCGATTGTGCTCCTTCCTTTTGTTCAAATCATCTATAGAGAGGGGTCCAGCTGGATCTACATGTTCCACTCCAATTAAGGTTTTTGCATAATCACCTATTGATCCGAGGTGTAGTTTCATTAGGCTCTACCATGCAACAAAGTTATCTTTATTGAGCTTGGGAACTTTTTTCTTGGACATCTTGATCTTCCTACTTCTAGTACCTTTAAACTAAATCAGTATATGGCTCTGATACCAATTGTTAGAAATGCTTTAGAATAACTGAGAGGTGGGGTGAATCAATTATTCAAGGTCCAAATGTTCAATTAAATTTTTTCATCAAGTAAATTGAGTCTATTAAATTGTTCATACATCCAAGCTTAAACTTTCCTACTTAGCGAGTTACTGTAAACCAACATGCAAGCATAACACATGAAAGATCAACACATAACACAATAATTTACATGGAAATCCAATTTGGGAAAAACCACTAGTAACATGCTACTCAATTATCACTCTTCTGAAGCGATGCCCTGTGAAAGGCCTACCCTCTTAAAGGCTGCAACACACTGTTAAATGTGACCTGGTTAAAGGATTTAACCACCCTATTAGAAGTGCACCTGGTTAGAGGACTTTAGAACATTCACTTGGAATGCCACCCTATTAAAGGATTTACAAATGGTTTTTAAACCAACCTAAGTCCATAGGATTTTCACCCTAACTAATACAATTGCTAGAGAGTAACAATAAGGGGTTTTGACCTGATTACAGTTCACAACTTATCTTGCAGATTTTAGATCTCTTTTCAGCTCTCAACATTTGCCTGGCTTTTAATCTTTTTAGCTCTTACAACTTGTCCTCCTTTCAAGCCTTGTCTCCTTGATTCTTCATGCTCAATGCACCAGTGCAATCTTCCTTATAACCACTAATCAAAGTAGAGTCTCTGTATTCTATTCTTCCTTCTCCTTGATGCCTTCTCCTTGACACCCTTCAACCACTTTGCAATTTGGCACACCAACAACTCTAGCTTCTTGGCCTGTGACTCTTTAAATAGAAGTCTGGAATTGCTTTCCGGCTTGATTCTTCCCTCCTTTAATTTTAGTTCGAATGGATTAGGTAGGATTCATTGAATCTAACCCATATTTTGTTCCTTCTAGAAACATCATGAAGAATCCTCTTGAATTTTCTCAAAAATGGTTTACATAGAATTTTGTGCCACCAGTTCATCATCCTTATCCTCTAACTGGTTCACAAAATTCAAGGTAACAAACATGTCAACTCAGATTTGGCAACTCTTTGATTTTTCAAATAATGTAGCAGCTCGACACTATTGAAAATTCTGGTGCTCGATACATATTGTGTTACTTGGCATTAACTATGTTTTATTGATGCTCGACACCTACTATGGATTCACTTAGCATCCACTAAGTTTTTCTAATGCTTGGCACCTGTTACTTTGTTCGACACCTGAACACACTCGGCTCCTTCTGTATCACTCAACACACACTAGATTTTTCATTTGCTCGGCACCAACTGAAAATCTGCTAGACTCGAACTAGCTTGCTCAACACTTACTAATGAACTTAGTTAAGCTTTGTAGTCATCCTTGTTGTAACTTATTCCTCCAATGTTTCTAAGTGTGACCAACCTTTGTATCTTCAAGTATGCTATCAATACATCATTTAACTAGTGTCTTAACTGATCCTTGCACTTCATTACAAAACCATAACTCAACCTATCTCTTAGGTGCTCTTGTTACATCTTATTGATTAAATCCTCTTCATCAATCAACTAAGTGGTAGTACTTGGATATTATAAGCAATTGTTATTCCAACAAATAGCAGGTTTGACATCAATGGCAAAACAATTATTGAAAACATTCTTTATCAACCATCTTCCTTCTTTGCAACAATCTCCCTCTTTGACAATATTTATTTAAAATAGTTGTAGCCTCAAGTAAACCATATCCCCAACCTCAAAGATGCACTCTATCTGGTGCTAGTCAACATACAATTTTTGTTGATTTTGGGCTTGCTGTATATTCTCCTTGAGCACCCTCAAAATATCCTAATTATCCTGCAATAAGTTTTTTTCTTTGGGCACTCTACTATTCCCTAAAACTAGATCCATGAAACTAGGTGCTTCATAACCATATAGTGCCATGAATGGAGTCATCTTGATGGACATATGATAAGTGGTGTTATAACAATACTCTCCCATATGTAACCATTTGATCGAAGCCCTATGTTGTGCAGTAATCTCCATCTGCCCATCTGTATGTGGATGATAACTAGTACCAGGCATAAAATTTGTGCCACACAACCCAAATAATTCCTGCCAAAAAGCACTCATAAATTTATTGTCCTAATCACTGAAAATGAAACTAGGTAACCCATGTAGCTTGAATATCTCTTTGAAGAAAAGATCGGCCACCTGTGTTGTTGTGTAGGCAGATGGAATAGAAAAGAAGTGAGCCAGTTGGTCAACTACCACATAGATGCAATCTCTCCCTTGTACTCATGATGAAGTCCATAGAAATACTCTCTCATTTCCTACTTGGAATGGGCAAAGGTTGTAACAAACCTATAGGATATGTGTGGTCTCCCTTATTTTGCTGACAAATTGCACACTCCCTAACATGCTTCTAAACATCATCCTTGAGCCCTTCCATGTGAACCGCTCACGGATCTACCTGTATGTCTTAAAGACCTCGAGATGTCTAGTTGTAGGCGCATCATGAAATGCCTTTAATATTACTTCCCTAAACTGTGATGAAGGAATCAAATATATCCTACTCTGGAATTTGATCAATCTATCCACCACCACATAACAATCATCCTGTATGGTGCTTGCAATCACTTCAAAAGCCCAACTGTCCCTCGCATACTCTGCTATAATCTTATTTCTCTAATCTCCTATAATCTCAACTAGAGCACAAATATGAGGTCTCCTGGATAAAGCATCTGCCACCATATTCTTCTTACCTTTGAAAAACTCAATGTCAAAGTCACAAGCCTGCAATTTCGCAATCCACTTTTGTTGTCTATCATTTAAATGACACTGACTCATGAAGTATTTGATGTTGTTGTGATCAGTCTTGATAACAAACTTTCCCCAAACTAGGTAGGACCGAAACTTGGCCAATGCATGCATAATAGCCAACATCTTTGAATTGTAGATGGAATAGCTCCTCTCCACTCCACAGAGCTTCCTACTCTCAAAAGCAATGGGATGCTTCTCTTACATCAAGACTGCCCCAATCCCATCACTTGACGCATCACAATGAAGCTCAAATGGCTTCGTGAAGTCTAACAGAGCTAATACTGGACATGATGACATCACTTTCTTGAAATGATCGAAGCTTCTTTAAGTTGTCCTTGTCCATCGAAGGCCCCTTTCCCGGTAAGGTCTATTAAGGGTGCAACAGTCAATGAGAATCCCTTAACAAATCTCCTATAAAACCCACAAAGACCAAAGAACCCCTTAAGCTATGTAAGGTTCTTAGGAGTAGGCCAATCGACAATAGCTCTAATCTTTTTGGGATCTACTCGAACTCCATTTGCACTGATGATATGCCCAAGGTATAGTAACTCGGTCAACCCAAACTCACACTTAGATTCCTTGGCATATAGTAACTCTTTCTCCAAAATGGACAACACCATCTCAAGATGTTGTAAATGCTCCTCCCAAGTCTTATTGAAGACCAAAATATCATCAAAGAAAATCAGGAAAAATCTCCTAAGTTGCCCCCTGAATACCTGATTCATGCAACTCTGGAATGTAGTAGGAGCATTGGTTAGCCCAAATGGCATAACCAAAAACTCAAAGTGGCCATAGTGATACCAAAAAGTTATCTTCTCAGTTTCCTCCTCTCTCATCCTAATCTGATGATACCCTGACCGTAAATCAATCTTCGTAAAAAACATGCACCATGCAACTCATCAATTAACTTATCTATCCATGGCGTGGGATATCTATTCTTAATGGTCTTCTTATTTAATGCCCTATAATCAATGCACATGCCTATCGTCCTATCCTTCTTCTTTACCAACACTACTGCTGAAGCAAAGGGGCTCTTACTAGGCTAGATATGCCCCATCTCCAATAAATCCTTAATTGCCTTTTCTATCTCATCCTTGTGTTTCTTAAAGTGATGATAGGGAGTAATCATAACTGGTTTGGCTCCCTCCTTGAGTTCAATAACATGCTCCATCCCCTTGTCAGGAGGAACCCCATGCGAAATCTTGCCAAAAACTTTAACATGCCTATCAAGTATCTCCTGGATATCTATTGGATGACTCTTCACCTGTGATTCCTGTGAGGCTAGCATAGTAAAATATTCCCACTCTACATCATCATGCCGAAATAGTCTCTACATTCTTCTCAAGCAGATTACTCTACAGCTCCCATTTGAAAGTCCTCTAAGTACAATAGTTTTGCCTTCATGCTGAAACCTCATCTCCAATTTTGCTAGGTTGAGTGTGAACTCTGCTAGCAAGGCCATCCACGCCATGCCAAGGATGACATCATAGTCTCTCATTTCTACTACATAGAACTCATCCTCCAACTCATAGCCATCTCCAAACCTGATGTGAAGATTCGATATCTTCCAAGTGCATAATAATTTGTCACCATTAGCTACCATGACTCTAAACCTAGTGTGCTTCTCGATCTTTAAACCTCTCTTGGCTACAAATTGTGCATCTATGAAATTATGTGTAGCCCTATTGTCAATGAGTGAGATCACTTTCTGCCCTTGGATAGTACCCCTAACCTTAAATGTATTGCCTTCTGAGCCCCCATTAATTATGCCAATGACTTCTCATCCTCAAGAATGCTTCTCTCCTTTATAGTGCTATACTCATCTGAATCAGAGTGTTGATCCTCTCTCTCTAAGTGTGACTCCTTTATTGAGAAATACTCCATTTGATTTGCCTTAGCCTTGAGAGGACACTTATGAGATAAGTCCTAAGATTCTCTGCAATGAAAACATAGCTTCTTCTTCCTCAACTCATTTAGGGTGTCATTATCCAAATTATTATTCTTTTTTGGCTGAGCATCCTTTTGAAAAGATTTAGTGTCCTTCTCCTTGTCCTTTTTCATATATGAATCCCTGTGCTAAAATCAGCTCCTAAAAGAAAAAGGTGCTAAATCATGAGCCCTTTTAGTGGCCTCCTATAACGTAGCTGGGTCATGCCCCTTGACCCAACCCCTTAAGGGATTTGAGAGTCCATCCATAAATAACACTACTAACCTCCTCTCTGAAATATATGTGACCAACACAACTAACCTCTGAAATTCACTAATATATGTCTCAATTGATCCCCACTGCTTGAGTTATGTCAATTCCTTAAACTATAACTCGAGATCTTTAGTATCAAATTTCTCAATGAGTCTCTTAGTAAACTCCTCATAAGATGTGATTTTATTATGTCCCAAGGTTATCATGCAATGGTGCCACCACTCATGCGCTGGACCATCCAAATGAATAGCCACATACTTGATAGCCTCCTCCTCAGGCATAGGATTCAACTAGAAGTATGTATCTACCTTCTTCATCCAAGCTTGTACATTCATCTTCCCTGAAGCATCATAATAAGGTAAAGAAAGTTTCCCAACTTTCTTTCTCAGTTTAAAGTTTTGATTTCTCCCTCCTAATCTGGGCATTTGTCTCATCCCCAAGTCCATATAATCTCTGAAGGAAATATCCGCCTGCAACTTTGGTCCACTAGCCTCCTAGTCCCTCTTGAACTAATCCTATAACTCAGTAATTTGCGGTTCATTAACTGGTTAAACTAAATCTCTAGGTGGGAAGGTGGGTAGAAGAGGTCTTGAGCTCGTTGTTTGAGCTGGGCGTGCAATATGTCTAAAGTTATCAGCCTCATTCCCATTGTTGCCATGTCCACTATTACCATTAATGTTATTCTTAGCACTATTGTTGTTACCTTGGCCTCCATTATTATCATTTCCCCTATTGTTATCATTTCCCCATTGTTATTGTTTCCATTATTAGCATCGCATAGATTAATAGTAACACTCATCTGTCTAGCCATAGCCTACAACATCATATCCATTCACCTATTCTGCTCCTATTGCATACGTTGCCCCTCCTCTAATGTACCCAATAACTGTCTAAACATTACCTCTTCCTGATTTGGACCGGTATTCCTGCCTCCACCTAATCCTGTATTCCTGTCATCTCGATCACCCATACTACTATCTTGTTCAAAGAATATCTCGTCTGTGTTTGTATGATTGGATTGTATACCCTCTACACGAATGAACTAGATTGCTTGCTCTGCAAGTATGAACTCCTACTTTGTCTTGCTCTGGTATTGCATAAATTATAAAGCCACTATTGCATTGCTCAAACATAAATGCTCAGCCTTTTTAATTTCTATTTTTAGTGTTTTGACATTTTGTCAAACACTTTTCCTTCTATCCAGCTATTCCAAATTCCCTATAAGACCTCTACAGGATGGTAGGACTTATGGCTCTAATACCACTGTAATGGGCACCCTAGGAATGCCCAAGAACTTAACCAACTGCTGATAAAGATTTTAATGTCTTTGTATAGATTTTGAAACCACATAACATGAACAAGAAGGAATTTATGCAAATTGAAGATTGAACTATTGCTGAAATAATCAATTAAGCATTGGCTATAACTAACATGATATAACAATGGCTATAATAAACTAATTCAATTTCATATGAACATAAAGAAATAACTTGGTTCAATGACTATAATCAATTAAAATTTTAGGGCAAAAATTGGGATGTAACAATGTCTTTTTATAGATTTTGAAACCACATAACATGGACAAGAAGGAATTCATGCAAACTGAAGATTGAACTACTAATGAAATAATATTAGTTTTCAAACTAATAAAATTAAATACATAGCAAACTCACTAATTACTCTAGCATTATAACATGATATTCTAGTAATGACTTCCCATCTTGCTACTATAGTAATATGAATAGTGTCGTGCCACGATAAAAAATAAATCTTTAATCAGTCCAAGACCCTCATAAAATCATCCCTCCACAATGGAATAAGTATTGGATAAGGAGTGAGAATGATATGAGAGAACACCCAATCTACTTGTAGCTACCCACATTGCCTATTAATGAAATTGATAGCAATGAATTCCAAAGGCCAAACCCCAAGGGAATGACGCCTAGAATGTCACAAGAGAGGATAGACGTCCTCTAATGCCCAAAACAGATCTGTAACTCACACATCTATTTTCTTCGCATATCTAACGTGCCTAACAATAGCCACAAGCTCTCCTTTTATTACTACTTCATAGGGTCGACCACTTTTCACAAGCAATGTGGGATAAATAAAATAAAATAAAGGAAAAGGCTAACAGTCACACAACTGGACAACTGCTAAAGTGGGGACATTACATTACTTAACTCATAATTTATCTCTAAAATGCTCTTTTTAAGTCTTGCCTTGCTCTCTTAAAGCCTTTCTCTAGAAATCAATAATATGTCTGCATATACGAACTCTCATTTTTAGAGTATTCTAATTACTCATCACATCTAGTGTAATGTAGGACTTTAATTTATTAAAAGATTACCAGGTCTTAATTAGTTACTTTTGGTGTCAACATTCTCTTAACATAAATAATGTTCTTTATACTTGATAACTAGAACAAATATATGGATGCTAAACATTACATGCTTAACAACGATGAGTGTAGGTGACACATCTCATGTAAGGCCGCTCCTTGCTCATCCAAACCCAACCAAATAATCTAGATTGGAATAACATACCAAAAGCTCCATGAGAAAATAAATTACAAGTTCAATGAAAATGAAGCAGACAAAACAAACCATATAAAAATATTCAAAAGTATTATATTAATTCTAGAATATATTATTGTCATTAATTATAGAAATGTGGCTTACAAATGAATTTGTAAATTTCTTATGTTGCATAAAACATTTTTTATAATCTAAGTAACCATCTATTTATCATACAAATAAAACAAATTCGAGCATGAAACACAATCATATTGGTCGGTTGCATCATAAATATTATGCACAAACATAGTAAATCTATTAGTTGATTTGTTTTGTAATTGTCCATGTAACTATTGAAGAATGAACAACTAATAAGAGAATCTAAATAACCAAAAATCAGGAATAAAGAACACACATACCAAATATACCAGACCACATAAAAACTCAATATTGTCTAGAATGCACAACACATCTGTGCAAAACTTATTATTATTATTTTTTGTTGAAAACATGAAGCCCCTTATTTTGTTCTAGAAAAGAAACTATCCACACAACCTTTAGACTCTATGTACAACACATATGAAAATGTACCTATTGCAAATTTTATTTTAGGCAGTGCTTGCAATACGTAACTAACCTAATACATTCCCCCTCCCCCTCCTCTCTCTGTAAAAAGGAAAAAAATAAAAGTGGTTTATTTGACCTCCATGATCAAGAGGAAAAAACGATTGGTGGATCTTAAAGTGAAGCAATAATCAATTTTTTAAATTTTTTTATATTTAAACAAATGTTTAGTAAATTGTGAGCAAAAGGGATACATTGCAAGTTCTAAGAGGTTGATACATGACACCTTATCCTAGGGATGCTAACCAAACTTCATAGTTTTACATTCTGTCTCACAAATTTGTTTCAGGAGTTCTTGTCATACTACACTTGTCATGTGGGCCTGAATCTTGGGTGTCAATAGTAATAAAGATGTAGAAATTGAAATTCAAGATGACATTTCTCATTAGAAAACTATGATTATTAATGTTAGATAGTTGAATGTTTGTAGTAATAGCACATTATCAAGGCTAGAGTTTTAGAACTACAATCCCATTTAAAGACTTATAAGCTTCTCTTGGAAAACATATGATCTTGTCCATAATAGAGATGACTTTTTTACTTATAAAGATGATCCACTTATTGCTATTTTTATAAAGGAAAATAATCGTAAAATTAAAGAATATTTTACAACATGCTATGTTCAGGTGTATAACAAACTATGTTAAGGTGACACTTGTGTTGAATTCTCCTTCTATCTTGGTCATACCCATAGATCACATCAATTAATAAAAATAGAAGAGACAACATAATTGAATGTGGAATGTTAATATAATTTAAAAAAATAAAAATGGTTGGAAACATAAAAATATTAGAAATACGTGCAACTATGTTATAATCTTATAATATTAACTATGTAATGATGTGACATTTTTTAAATGACTTTAAAGTGACTTGTTTAAATACATTGTTGGAGTCTTAGAAAACTCTGAAAATGTAGAAGAAAATTATATTGGAAGTAGAAGAAAATGATCAACGATGAGCTTGAGGAAAACAACCTTAAGACAAAAGAGGAATTATCCCCGTAGTGGTCACGTTAGGGGTGGATAGAGATAACACGCGTTCAACATCTACACCCTCAAGTAACCGCCATTACAAAAAATTAAAAATGCTCAGACCATCCTGAATTCAATTGAAGACGCTATAATTTTGTTCAATTTTTCCATCTTTTGTCCTAATTGGTCCAAATCATTTTCAAGCAACGGGTGCATTGGAGTCGATTTGGCGTGAGCCCCAGTACATGCAATCCCCGGAGATGGATTATACGCGGAAGCAAAGAGGATAACTTCAAATCTCGAAATTTCCCAACTTCGTCCTGGATTTATTTATTTAATGCCATTGTCCAATCCAATTCGCTCATTCACCTTGTTATACTGTGGTTAGATCATTTAATTTATGAATCCCAAGACGATAGAGGGAGGAGGAACGATGTTGCCGAGGGTAAGGAAAGTGGCTGGAGGTAGAGCAGGTGGAGCTTCGATACGCCAGAGCTGCAACGCCAGTAACAATTCTTCATTGAAGCTCAAGACTGACTCCTGCTCTTTCACAGATGAAGATGATGATGCTCGGAGTATTTCTTTGTGGAATTGGGGTGAAGAGGAGGCAGAGAACTGGTACGAGGACCATTTTGTGTTTGGAGGAGAAATTTGTCGGGCTTTTGATTCTCCTCCCACCAGAGAGGAAGTGGAGGAGGCAGTCTCTGACTTGAAGTAAGTTTTCGAATTAGTATTTAGTAGAACCAAACGGATGAAATCATTTTGTAGTTTTTGATGTAATGTTGCCTATTTGAAGTGTACATACTTTATTTACAACCTTGGTCACCAGGAAATTTCAGTTTACCAATTGAGACCCAGTTGCTGCGCCTGCGGTTTTTGGGGATTACACTTTGATTATATCTATACATAATAACGTATCTTTACCCTTCCTAATTATAGATTGCATCTCATTACCCTTATTCATATGCTCGAGTATCCTAATTTTAGTGGCGTTACCGTCCCCGTACCCAGTCTCCAGGTACCATGCCTCCAACTCAGCAAAACTGAGGTGAAACTTTGGGCATTATAGTTTCTTTTTCTTTACCTGTTTAGAAACAGGAGTAATACAATCTCAAATAGGTGTACATACAGAGTATGTAAAAATCCTCACAGCATTGTATAGGTATACACACAAAATGTGTTACAATCTGGATAGGGTATACGCAGAAAACGTACAAGGATTTACTGAATAATGTTCAAAAGGCATTACCTTACAATATTGGACAGATATACATACAAAGCATTTGACGATTTTACATATTTACGCATATAAACATTAGATCAACATAGAAACACCTGCAATTTAAATTATAGTTTTGAGACCCAGACCGGCAAAATCCAAGTGGAGTTCCGACGTGGGCTCAAGAGCTGCACCCACGATTTATTTCTGGTTAACATGTATATACAAGAATAATTTTTAATGGTTTCAACAAAATATGTTTTTCTTTTTTTGTTGTTCTGATTGATTTGTTATCTGGTAGAATTCAGTTCACCATCCAGTCTAAACTCACCAAACCTTTACTCGAAGGGGTCCTTCAATTTTTTTTGGCAGACAAAGCTAGGCTAGGTGAGTGGTCACCCTTAGCTTGGTACAGCTTGTACCCATGGAGTACTGAAACTCTAGGATGAAAGGCTGAAAGGTTTAGTTTATTTTCCCCACGACTCTTAATAGCAATCTTCAATAAGTAACTTAGCTTGATTTCATACAGAATGCAATCAATTTTGAAGTGGCACTCTGTCTCTGCTACCATCGAAGTCTAAAATAAACATATAATATCCTCCCGTTTTATCTTAGTTTTGTTTTATGTACCGTTCCCTTATCTGGGTTCATGTGAATTAGTTCTTATTCAAGTTTTAAGCTTCTATTATCTTTAATTGATTTCCACACGCACCTAAACAGTATGATGGAGTTTATATGCATGAGCGTTGAGGTGGATTCGTTGTTGCATTCGTAGTTTGCCTATCTTTTTTCTCTGAACTATTATTATTATTTTTTAATTGTACGTGCATCCTTTCTTTAGTTTGTATCTGTATCCTCTTCTCTTAAAGACTGACATTCAAGTCCATCATTTAGTTTCCAAACATTGCATTTACTTTTATTAGCTTACAGACAAATCACGAATCATATTACTAGATTCAACTGTGTAGTATTAGTATTTTATTTATTTCTTTCATTGTAGTCCAGAAATAGTCTCCCTAATTATTATGGATTGTGGAAATATTGTGTCTCTTAAACCATAGTAGTTGCCTCTAAGAAAATAAAAGGTGATTATTGCCATCAACAAATCTCTCAACAAACTTAAACTTTGATTCTGAAACTGCTTGATTTCTTTGTATGTTTTGTCTCCATTTCAGATCTGAAGTGTTGATGGTAAAAACCTAAAATCTGCGAAGCAAAACTGAAGTTTGCAAGCAACCCAAATAAAGATTTGGTGGTCTTTTAATCCTACAATTCTGTTGAAAGTTTTCAATAAATTTATCTACGAAGTTTATGCAAAACTGTAATTGATTTCTTAATGTTGGACGGTAAAAGATTATGTGAAGATGCACAAATCAGCAAGAGCAATACAAACAGCAAATCATAGTAACACATAATTTATGTGGAGAAACTCTTTTGAGATAAACTTCACCAGGGGAAGAGGACAAGCATATACTAATCTTCAGTGTATACTGTACACCAATAAATATCAATGCATTACACTCTGCACTCGGACAATATTTTGGTAACACATTTTTACCTGTAAACAATGATATCAAATCATTATCTCATACCTCCAATATACAGGCAAATGGAGGCTAAATCCATAAATGCTACAAAGAAATGGATACCAAATCCATAAATTGTTCAGTCTGAGACAAATCTGGAGCTGGATTAAAATGGTGTTGATAAAAACCTGAGTGCAAAAAATCGTGTTTGGGGAAAAACCTAAACTGAAGAATTAAAATTCCATAACCCAAATCCTTACTTAAACCATACCTTTTTTCAAAGACTGAAAACTGTACGAAAGATCTAACTGCTATAAAATGCCCATTTTATATATTATGCCATGTAAACTTTAATAAAGGCCAGGAATGTTAATATAATAATTGATTGAGGTAAGCGGCTGTATTATATATGATTTGATGTTAGAATATTTATATACGTGATTTAAGTTAGTGATGTAATGACATCTTTTAGTTATATCTAAAAGGTAAGGTATAACTACCATGGGACTTCTCCATTCAATAATAAATACTTTCCCTTGCTCATTAAAGTTTGTCTCATCCAATTCTCTCAAACTGCATGCACTCGTTCTTCCAAATTTGGTACTAGAGGCAGGAAGCCTTGGCAAGGGTATAAGGGTATGCTAATTCAGAGTGAGAAAGACCTTGGAGAGGGTACACTAATTTAGAGCAAGGAAGGCTGAAGAAAAGGTACGCTAATCCATTCCATGGAGAATGTGCTGAAGGAGTTATTGTGAAATATATTTCAAACTGCTGTCCAAGAATACAAAATGCTGTCCAAATAAAAAAACAAAGGTAGAAATTAGAAATTTGTACAAACCCAGCAGTAAACTGTGGTGATGAACAGTACAGAGTATGATACAAATGAGTAGTCATATAAAAAATTTCAGGTAAGGGTTTTGGTTGCCTGGATTGCAAGAAGAACAAACCAGTAGAATTGGAACAATTAGTTTGCTGTCATGGAAAAGGAGGGGAATTCAAGGTCTGTGTTATAGGAAGATTGTGACAGTGATAAAAGTTTTGATGATTTTGGGGATGATTTGGACAGGGAGGTTGATTACATGATATTGGATGAGAATGGTAATGCTAATACTAATGGCGACAGAGTAATTCTAACAATGATAAGATACAAGGAACACACGAAGGGGGCTTTGAAAACGGCTAAGGAGGTATTTACAAGGATGATTTATATTACCAGCAGCGTGCATCTCTATGTATTTTTTGTTAATCAGAAATTTTAGATAAGGGTTTTGGTTGGCTGGAATGCCAAAACGACAAGCCAGTAGGATTGGGACAAGAGGGTTGCTGTCATGAGCAGGAAGGGGAGTTTAAGGTCTTTGAGAGAGGGTGTTGATAACAGCGATGAAGATATAGATGACATCGAGGATGAGTTGGACAAGGAAGTTGATTACATGGTATTGAATCTTGATTGAGAATGCAAATGCTAATATTAACAGCACTCTAAGTCTAACAATGATAAGGAACACAAAAAGAGGACTTTCAAAAAGGCAAAACAGGTGTTTAGAAGGGTGATATGCAAAACCAATGGCATGCATCTCTATGTGTTTTTTGTTCTGTCCATTTCTAAATTCCTTCCCATCTTTGGCCCAAGCGATGCTGCATGGCTTGTTCGTACAATAAAATGAGGGGCATTTACACGGAGGCTGATTTGAACAAGGAGGCTGATTATATGGTATTGAATGAGAATGGTATCTTAACACAAACAATAACATAGTAATTCTAGTAATGATAAAATACAAGGAACACAAGAAGAGGATTGTAATGTCCCCAATATGGAGTTTCATGTGTTTACATATAAACAACAATTACATTAATAGAATGCCAAAATTAACTTTGTTAACCATGCATAATCTGAAGAAATAATGTGCATATACATTAGCTAGAGCATAAGGAGTTCTTAAGATAAGTAGTATGACTACTCCATAACCAATCACAAAATCTTCTCGCTAGGAACTTAGAGAGGACACCAGTAAACTTCCCAGCCTAACTAAGCCCAAGAGCATGTCACATTCATATTATGAAAAACTTGCCCACATCCCACAAGTGGTAGGAATGGCCAACTATGATTTGTACACCCTTGGGAGTATCCCACAAGTGACAGGGTTTTCCAATTATGACGTATTCCATCCCTTGGGATGGCATACTTAGTCCAACTAAACCCAAGAGCACGTAACATTCACATTTTCGGAACTTGCCCTTATCTCACAAGTAGCATGAATGTCAACTATGACCAATTCCTCCTTCAGGACAACCAAATCACCTCTCAACTCGTAAGAGGCAATAATCTTCCCCCTTTAGTTTCTTGGGGCATTTTAATATTATTTCTCATAAAATTTACCCATTAAAAAAATTCTATGCACTAAATGGAGCATGCTTTAGTATCATTTTTTGAAAAACTTTATAAATATTTCATGCATCAAGTGGAGTAGGTTGTTGAGTACTAAGAAGGGGCATCCTTACAAATCCCCAAGTCCTTGGGATGTTGACGAATTTGAGAACATTTGGATCCCTAGGGACATGTGCTTGTGGAATGTTGATCTGATGGATGATGGAACCAATGAGTTATTACCTAAGTTGCTGATTCGGATGCGGATGCAAGAATTGGGTGCTATGCATCAATAATTGGGGTTTTCTACTAGCTTATATATACTTTTATATATAATATGCCGAGAGTCATCCTCCTCGAGGCACCTATTTTAATTCAAATCCTATGGATTTTTTTGTGTGGGTTAGGATTTGAATTAAAATAGGTGCCTCGAGAAGGATGACTCTTGGCATATTATATATAAGTATATATAAGCTAGTAGTAGTCGCCGTGCACCATGGAAGACATTTTTGGAAAACTTTAATCGAAGTATATACTTCTATTATATTAATATTAGCCTATCCATTATATGAATTATTATAGTATATAATAAAGTAACAATTACTATTTTTTTTAATAATTATAATTAAATGTTATTTAGGTTAGGGTTATAATTATAATATACCATATAAATATACCCCCCCTCTCTCTATTTGTCTATCCCCTACTACTAGTCTCCCTCTCTATAAATAAAATAAAATATTAATGTCTCTCTCTCTCTCTCTCTCACACACACACACACACACACACACACACACACACATACACATACACATACACACACCCCTTTATACTCTCTCTAGATATGTGAAGTAATCACTTGCTCTCCCTTTCAACCCTCCCTCATCTCGCCATCCTATCCCTCTCTACCCCCTACCTCTAATATTATTGAAAATCTCTCTCTCTCTCTCTCTCTATCTCTCTCTCTCTCTCCCCCGATATATTGCCTAATATCTATGCCCCTTTCTATACCCCTCCCTTACACATTCCCCACTCTCTCTCAATCTCTCTCTCTCCCTTCCCTAACCATTTCCTCTCTCTCTCTCTCTCTCTCTCTATATATATATATATATATATATATATATATATATATATATATATAACCCCTAATCACCTCCTCACTCACTCTCTCCCCTCTCTTATCTTGCCATTATATACCTCTCTCTACCCCTATCTCTAAGCTCTCTCTATTGAAAACATAATAGGATCCCTTACCTCACTCTCTAGATATTCCACCTAATCATCTCTCTCTCTCTCTCTCTCTCTCTCTCTCTCTCTCTCTCTCTCTCTCCTCCCCCTCCCCCTCCCCCTCCCTCCTATTATCCACTCCCTCTCTCCCTCCCGCTCCCTCCTATTATCCACTCTCTCTCTCTCTCTCTCTCTCCCTCTCTCCCTCGCCCTCCCTCCCTCTCTCACATTATGCCATCTACTCTTACTCTTCCCTATTATTTCACTATTACTAAATATATTTTCTAATATCTATCTCCCTTTCTCTCCCTCTCTTTTACCCCTTACCCACTCTCTCTCAATCTCTCCCTCCCTCCACTACCTCCTCTCTCTCTCTCTCTCTCTCTCTCCATCGTATCACTCTCTCTAACCCTATCTCTAAGCTCATTCTCTATTGAAAACGTAATAGGGTCCCTCATTTCTCTCTAGATGTGCCTCTCTCTCTCTAGATATGCTCTCTAATAAACCTCTCTCTCTCTAGATATGCTCTCTAATAAACCTCTCTCTCTCTCTCTCTCCCCCCCCCCCCCCATTATTTCACTATTATCCCTCTCTCTCTAGATATATTGTCTAATATCTATCTCCCTTTTTCTCCCTCTCTCTTTTACCCCTTCCCAACTCTCTCTCAATCTCTCCCTCGCTCCCCTATCCCTTCCCTCGCCTCTATATATGACCCCTAATCACCCACTATTATCCCTCTCTCTCTCTCTCTAAATATGTTTTCTAATATCTATCTCCCTTTCTCGCCATCTCTTTTACCCCTGCCCCACTCTCTCTGACTCTCTCCCTCCTTGCCCTACCCCTCCCCCCCCCCCCCTCTCTCTCTCGCTCTCTTATTTCACTATTGTATCTATCTCTCTAACCCTATCTCTAAACTCTCTCTATTGAAAACATAATAGGGTCACTTATGTCCCTCTAGATATGCCTCTCTCTCTTTCTCTAGTTATGCCCTTTAATAAAACTCTCTATACCCCATTATTTCACTATTATCCCTCTCTCTCTAGATATGTTGTCTAATACCTATCTCCATTTTTATCCCTCTCCCTTTTACCCCTTCCCAACTCTCTCTCAATCACTCCCTCCCTCCTCTACCCCTTCCCTCGCCTCTCTATATATGACCCCTAACCACCACCCCCCTCTCTCTCTCATTATGCCATCTAATAAACCTCTCTCACTCTCCCCCATTATTTCACTGCTATCTCCCTCTCTCTCTAGATATGTTCTCTAATATCTATATCCCTTTCTTTCCTTCTCTTTTTTACCCCTTCCCCACTCTCTCTCAATCTCTCCCTCCCCACTCTCCCTCTCATTATGCCCTCTAATAAACCTCTTACTCTTCCCAATAATTTCACTATTATCCCCCTCTCTAAATATGTTTTCTAATATCTATCTCCATTTCTCTCTATCTCTTTTACCCTTGCCCCACTCTCTTTGAATCTCTCCCTCCTTGCCCTACCCCTCCCCCCCCACCCTTTCTCTCTCACTCATTTCACCATTGTATCACTCTCTCTAACCCTAGCTCTAAGTTCTCTCTATTGAAAACATAATAGGGTCCCTTGTATGCCTCTCTCTCTCTCTCTCTAGTTATGCCCTTTAATAAACCTCTTTCTCCCCTATTATTTCACTATTATCCCTCTCTCTCTAAACATGTTGTCTAATACCTATCTCCATTTTTCTACCTCTCTCATTTACCCCTTCCCAACTCTCTCTCCATCACTCCCTCCCTCCCCTACCCTTTTTCTCGCCTCTCTATACATGACCTCTAACCACCACCCCCCCTCTCTCTCATTATGCCCTCTAATATAAACCTCTCTCACTCTCCCCCATTATTTCACTACTATCTCCCTCTCTCTCTAGATATGATGTCTAATATCTATCCCTCTCTCTTTTACCCCTTCCCCCCCCGCTTTCCCCCCTCTCTCTCTCTTTCAACATCGTGATCGCTCTCTAACCCTATCTCTAACCTCTCTCTCTATTGAAAACATAATAGGGTGCCTTGTCTCTCTCTAGAAATGCCCCTTGATCTCTCTCTCTCTCTCTCCCATTATGCCTTGTAATAAACCTCTCTCACTCTCCCCCATTATTTCACTATTGTCCCTCTCTCTAGATATGGTGTCTAATATCTATCTCCCTCTTTCGCCCTCTCTCTTTCACCCCTTCGCCACTCTCTGTCAATCTCTTCCCCCCACCCCTTCCCTTGCCTCTCTCTCTATATGACACCTAATTACCTCCCCTCTTTCCTCTCTCTCTAGTTATGCCCTCTAATAAACCTCTCTCTCTCTCTCCCCCATTATTTCGCTATTATCTCTCTCTTTCTCTAGATATGTTGTCTAATACCTATCTCCCTTTCTATCCCTCTCTCTTTTACCCCTTCCCCACTCTCTCTCAATCCCTCCCTCCATCCCCGACCCCTTCCCCCCAACCCCCCTCTCCCCCTCCCCTTATTTCACCATCACGATTACTCTCTCTAACCTTATCTCTAAGCTTTCTCTCTATTGAAAACATAATAGGGTGCCTTGTCTCTCTCTAGATATGCCCCTTAATCTCTCTCTCTCTCTCTCGCTCTCTCGTTATTCCCTCTAATGAACTTCTCTCCCCCCCTCTTTATTTCACTATTATCCCTCTCTCTCTAGATATTTTGTCTAATGTCTATCTCCCTTTCTCTCCCTCTCTCTTTTACCCCTTTCCTACTCTCTCTCCCTCTCTCTCCCCCCTTATTTCACCATCGTATTGCTCACTAACCATATTGCTAACATCTCTCTATTGAAAACATAATAGGGTCCCTTGTCTCTCTCTAGATATGTCCCCCTCCCTCCCTCCCCCTCCCCCTCTCCTCCACCCATATTTCCCTCTACTCCCTGTTCTATTAGAAACATTATATGGGTTTTTCTCTCTATTCCTCTACCCAATTCTCCCTCTATCCTCACTTTATTAAAAACATAATCTCTCTCTCTCTCTCGTCCCTTAGCTCACCCTTGTGTACCTTCTCTTTCTCTCTCTATCAAAGTTAGTTAAACATGAATTATAATATCTAATATATTAGATAAATAATGATTAATATTTTATTAAGATTACAAGTGGAGTTATAATTAAATTTAGATTTCAACTTAATCTAGTATTAGTGCCAAGTTTCAATTTTATTGGGTAAATTTCAATTTATTTAAGGTAATATTGTGATTTGAAACATGAACATTTATTGTTAGAGTTCAAGTCTCAATTAAGGGAGAAATTGCGATTTGAAATATTAAGTCAAAAAGTACAACACAATTATATTTGAAAAAGAATTAAAAATACATATACACAATAGATTATAGATTAATATTAAATTCAAAAATGTGATGATTGCTTTGTATATTTCATATTGAATTATTTTTTTCTAGGATTTATCATTCATGGTATTCCTATTACTTTCAAAGAAATCATTAACTATGATTAATAATAAAAATCAATAGTTATCATTAGAAGACTAAATTGTTTCTGTATTATTATATTTGCTTTTCTAACTAAGTATAATGACATTTCTTATAGAAAAATATAAAGAAAATATAGAAGCATCCTAATTATAAAATAAGATGTATCTAATTTTATATATATATATATTTACTAAATCTACCTGGATACACTTTTCTAGCTTCTAGTATAGAAAATCTAGAAAAAAAATTATAAAAAAAATTTGAAAAATCAAATCCGAAAAAGCAAAATGCCACTTGGCATAATTAATATTGATTTTTATCTATTTTATATTTGAGAATCTTATTTGACAATTTATCTTTAAAAAAAAAGTTTCTTGAATGTCCAAAGACATTTTCTATTTTAAATTGATTTAAAAAAGATATTGTAACACACATTAAATTTGTTTTCTATTTTGTTTCTTAATAGTTATGATTGTGAAATGGCATTGCATATTTAAATATAGTTTAAATATAGTTTTTATAGTTTTTGTGAATGCCAAATGGCATTTGCTTTTTGAAATTGATTTTGAAAAACAAATTTAGTTTGTAACTCCCATTAAATTTCTTTTCTTTTTCTATATGTTAATAATTGTGATTGCCAAATGGCATTACACATTTTATTAAAAACAAATTTCGTTTGTAACTCCCATTAAATTTCTTTTCTTATTCTATTTGTTAACAATTATGAGTGCCAAATGGCATTACACATCTTAATTTGTTTTTAAACTGTTTTGTGAATGGCAAATGGAATTTGCAATTTTAAATTGATTTTTAAAATTAAATTTGTTTTGTAACTCCCATCAAATCTTTTTTCCTTACACGGATTATTCCTTGGAATATTCCCGTGCTAGGATTTGCTTCTCCCATTGTATATGCCTCTCGGCATAATAATCAGTTTTCAAAATTTCAGCTTCTTTTGGCTTGTTTATGTTATTTTTAAGGTATTTTTGATTAGTTATATTATATAAACTTGACTATTCATTTATATCATGAGAAACTATTCATACAGGCATCTAAGTCAATGTCGGATTGAATTAGTTTCAGTAATGGTGTTGGTGAGTTCACTTGTGTGTTTAAACTTTTCTAGTCTTGTAAACATATTTAAAGCATTACGTAACACAAAATTAGGTTATGATTGTTCAATTTATTTATAGTGGAAGGCGTAGGAAAAGGTTTGCTTCTTTTTTTTTTTTGGGATACCTCAAATCTATCATAGTTTAGTGTTGACTTAACCTTCATCTAGTACAAGGCTCTTAGTCACCATTTGAATAAATTTTCAAACACCTCTAATATTATTATATCATGAGATTGCATTCAATTCAGTGGGTCCCAAACTTTCATTAATGTTTGATATCTTATTCCTTGCTTCTAACCAACAACGACATCCCTTATTTATGTTCTTGCTTTGTATAGGAAAATTGATTTTAAAGAGTTGACGGTTTTATGTTTGTGAATTAATTTTTATTTGATTGAAGCTTGGGTGAATAATGAGTCTTTGTAGTTCTAGTAATAATATACTAGAGTTACTTGTGACAAATCTTAGGTGGTGATCCTTGTTATCTTAGATTTGTTGTGTTTGGTTTATAGGAATGCCTTAATGTCCCTAGAATGGTTGAGAGATCCTTTATCAATTGAGGGATACTTGGATGCTTTTGGGCAATAAGATTTCCCCATGTCATCTTGGGAACAAGAAGTTGTCCCTAAATACCTCTCCAATATAAGAATGCCCTTGTGTATGTCTCTAATCCACAAAGTGACCCTATGTGGGTGCACACTTTGTCCACTTCTCACTAACTCTAGTTGTCTATCTCATAGTTTTGATGTTTAGTATGCTTCCTAGTGGAACCCTAGATAAAAGGTTGTGCCAAGTAATTGAAGTAGAGAGGTTTTCTAATGTAGAATGACAATTTCTATAGAGGATACTTTAAAAACAATTATTTTTCATGTCTTTGAAGGTTAAAAGTGCCTAGGGAAGGCCATGACGGTCCATTTCTTGAAAATGGCTCTTTTGTGAACTTCTAATATTGAAATGAGCATCTAGGAGTTTCTTCACTATGCTATATAAGGTAGTCATTTGGTCCATGGAAGCAAAAATCTTCAAAAAATCTTGATTATACCAATTTTTGCAAATTGGTCTTCAAAATATTCATGTTTAAATTGCTTTTGAAATTGTGGATAGGTTGTCAAACATGGTTTAATTTTCTGTCTACTTCTTATGTACATCAAATGTTAAACGTGTAGTTTTTGAGTCAAGCTCACTGTCCAATGTTTCATGAGTAGTGTGGTTCACAAGAACCTATCTCTCATTAGAATGAGTGGAACACTTGTGCTCATTGCATCTAGGTGATACAGATGTAAAGCATTTGGGCCTTCCCAGGAGGTCATATGCTTAACAATCGAGTTATCTCCAAGGTTAAAACAACTTAGCTTGATACCCCACTTCCAAAACCTTAAGCAAGTGTCGTGTCTTATGAACCAAGCTAAGTGGGTTTTACCTTGGAAAGATACCACGGTTAAGCATGATTAAGTTGGCACCGTACATGGATTGGTGACCTTCCTAGAAGGCTCAATACTCTACTTCTGTGAGCATCACCTAGATGCAATGAGTGCTAAGTGTTCCATTCGTTCTCATGAGAGATGGATTCTTATGAACCATTACTCATGAAACATGCGTCAATGAGTTTGTCTTGAAAATTACACTAGTGAATGGTGATAGCAATATCACAATTTGACTTGTTATGGAAAATATCTCCTACTTTTCAAGATAAAACACGTTAAATCTATTGTATTTTAGAGAGGCTTCCGTCCAGTGAGATTGTATTTTACTGTTATGACATGTGAATGGTCTATATGCTAAGGTTATTTTTTAGCTTGTTGTGTCTTCTTCATATTTTCTCTACTTTGTCATGGTTTGATTTGGTGCCTAATTTTTTATCTCGATTTTCTACACAGCTAAGTTTTTATTGTGAGAATTGGTTGGTCATTTGGTCCAAACAACATCTGATGTTCTATCTTTTAAATAGTGTTAGCCTTGTAAGTTAGTACTCTAGAAATAAATAATCCGTTTCCTTGGACAAATGACTTGAAGTTGATGCTAATTAGTCCCTTTGTGATATCACTGCCTTGATGAATATGAAAATGCTAAAGTTTTATTTCTTTATAGTCTCATTACTAGAAGTGAAGAGGTATTGTATTTCAATATTGCACCAAGATTCCCAACTTTTGTGACATCAAAATCTTGGTGATTGTGATTTTGTATGCTTATTTTGATATTATGCATGTCTATCCTAAAATGTTTTTACATCTTCTACTTCTACTTTATATAAGCTAGCACTTCAACTAATTTGAAGGTTTGGTTTAGTGGCAGTTGTATTGAATTTGACTTGGTTTTGTATCTTGAATCTTTTAAAAGATAATACATGCCCATTTGACTATACTTTTAAGGAGAACAGTTTCTCAATAAATAATTGAATAGATTTTAATTTTAATGATAATTCTTCAAAGTTACATATTTGAAAAAATAAGAATGGTAAAATAAAAATTTCCTCTATCCTTTTGGGATACAAACATTATTATTGTAGTTGTTTTGAGATAGCACACTCTCTATAAAATTTATTATATTTGTGGTAAAATAAAATTCTCTTCAAAGGTTTCAGAATGTGTTATGATAGGTTGCTCTCTATGATTAAATATTCTCTTGATATCAATAATAATCTATGTTACCCCAGGTTTCCGAGACGGGGGGACAGGGAAACGGGTTTCCGGGACGGATTTGTTTTACTTGGAGCAGGGGACGGCAGTGGGAACAGCTATATAAAAAGTAGGGAAAATTTAAAATATACAGTGAAATTTTAAATATTCATATAAAAACATGGATAACACATGCTTATATAAATTATAGAACCTTAACATATAATGTTTGTGTTAAATAATTTAACTTTAGAGTTCACATGAGTGGAAATCAAACAAATTATCAAAACTGAAACATTAATTTTATGGGACAGCCAAGGGAAAGGTTTCCAAAAGTTTTCGAGTTTCCGGGACGGGGAGACGTGGGGACGATGTCAGTTTTTGCCAGAAACGCGTCCCCGGGTAACATAGATAATAATTTGGAAGGGTGTGTTGTTAGTAGCATTTTACCATCCATGCATATTGTACAACAAGACTAGAGGTTTACTGACATATCATTTAGTGAATTTTTTTATTGTTAACTTAGCAAGAACTTCATCAACTTGATTCAAAAATTACTGTAGAATTATTTACTACCAAAACCTCGTTACACTGAACTTTTTTATTTTAGACAACTTTTCGTTTGTGTTAATGGTATTGCAGTTTCAATCATATAAGACTCATTGAAGAGATATATATATATATATATATATATTTATGTATGTATGTATGTATGTATACACACACACACACACACACACACACACACACACATATATATATATGTATATGTATATGTATACACACATAGACATATACATATATATACACACACACATAGACATGTCCCTTCATGGGACATGTCTCTCCTTGCCTCTTTCTCATATAAATGCAAGAGAGATTGCTGCTTTTGAAACACATAGAAATAACAAATAATGCTATTACATTTGCAGTAATAGCAAATTTAACATGGTATCGGAGCAATGTTGCTTTCCTAGGGTTTGTGAGATTTGGAGACATTGAAAACAATGCATTGGCATTAGAATTCATATTGGCTGTGAGATGAGGGAATCTATGTTGTATAGAGAATATACTTAGCATATATACAATAGTTTGCAGACTATACTAATTCTGAGACAAATGTGGTAATAAATATCCAACGACGTTAAGAAATATTACTGACAGGCACAAAAATGGAGTGTAAGACATCAGGATACCATGTGATAGGAAGTCATTTGGAGTTGCAATTGGAAACTTAAATTTGCGATCTTAACAGTTCCTTGAATAACTATTTGCCTCCAGTTGTGTACAACTGCAATGCAGTTGTTTTCACCATGCCAAACTCTCTACAACAGTAACTTGATTCATGAGTCGACTTTCGCTGCAGTCTGCATATTCTTGAACATGCACCTCTTCATCCCCATTTAGTAGGTAGTGAAAACGTTATCTTTTTTGTTTTTTTTTTCAAAAATGGATAAAGACAAAGATGAAATCTGCGGTGAAATGGAAGGATGTTTGGTGAATGAGTACAAAATATGGAAAAAAAAAACGCCATTTTTGTATGATCTGGTAACCACTCACAGGTCCTGGAATGACCCTCGCTTACAATGCAGTGGCTTTTTGAGAGGGACGAACTGCTCAAGAAAAATGGTTCCATTTAGAAAATAATATCGAGGACTCACTCTTTCGACAAGCCCACCTACCAGATGTGGGCAAAGATGATGCTGAGAATGATGCTAGGTAGTATGATGATGAACGTAAAGAGTTTTGAGGATTGGGCAGTGCTGATGACAAGATGAATTCACCTTCTCATGTACCCAAAAATGATGATTGGCACAAGGATAAGAGCTGTCAGTAATGGAACAAGCATCATGATAGATGCTTTGGAAACTATGTGGAAAAGGATCTTTGTTATGAGATAAACTTCATACAGTTGGGGTGACAAATAAATTGTTGATATTGAGTATGCAAGAAGCAACTTTAGTGCCGATGGTGCCATAATAGTTGATGCTACCTCCCACATATATCAACACAAAGACATTATTTGATCGAAGAAATTTATTACCCTTCTTCTAGTTAACACGCCATTATTGCACTTGAAAATCCCTAGATTCGATGTGTTGTTCTCATGCTAGACACATTGAGATATTACTTTACATACTGCCATTGGGGCAAGTATGGAAGGAGCATTGTCCATGTTGAAAGGTTCATAGGGGTGATATAAGGTAGCCAAAATAAATTGAATGTTGCACATAAGACAAAGTATACAAGAGGTGAAGATCCTCGTGTTTTGACCTAATACTATTAAGTGAAAATTATTTTTGGAGTGTTATACCTCTTTGTGGAGAAGATCTAACGAGATACTCCCACCTTGAGAAGACCAGCAGAAACCATGGGGTATGTGGAGTATGACTCCACCATGTGTTAATATAGTGGCATCGGCAAAAAGATTGGGGGTTGTGGCCTTTTCTTTCCCTTGCTGAATATGTAACATCATTGAATGTTTTCAACTTTGCTGTAGATGTAGTGAGATGCCCATATGTGCAAGTGTGTGATGGACTCTCATTGGAGCAACTTATATCAAGGATATTGATGTGCAAATAAGTATTCATTATCTTGAGCATTATAATTATCTACTCATTGTAAATCTCTTTCTTATTTGTATTTCTCTGTGTTATAAGAGCTATTTGCTTTGATTTTTAACTTTTCTTTCCAAGGATGTTCTTGTAGGAAAAGAAAGATTAATAGTAGATTCAAAAGGAGTTTGACACTTCATCAGAGGCAACATTGGATGAGGAGCTCAAAAGATTATTATGCAGAGGGAGTTTGAAAATTCACGTGTGCGACTGCATGATTTTGATGGGCCTACACCTTGTGCACATCATGAGGAAGTGACGACTTCCAATTGATTATCACTTGTATCTATAGAAGTTATTGAAAGGTGACAATCTTACAATAACTTAATCTATTATTATAATGGACATCCCCGATGTCTAAGTAGATCATGATAGACTATAACTTGCATGATATATTAAGTTCCTTAAACAGACCAGCCTTCTATTGTGATGGACATTGTTGACACAAAAGTCTGCACCCTTGCTTGAGGTATGACCCTCAAGCAACTTTGTGTAACATGGAAACGACCTCCAAGTGTGGGACTTGCACTCTGAGGTTGAATCTCTAGAGAAGGCCAACTTCCTTACTATTAGTATGCACCTAAATTGCTGCTTGAGAGGAAAAGGGAGAGGGAAACAAAAATAAATTGTAGAAAGGGAAAGGGGGGGTGATGCACCAAGATAGAAACATGGTTACAACTCTGCCTATAGCTACACAAAACACAAAATACACTAGTCTTGACTCTATTCTATTTCCCAAGGAATCACATGCAGGTTTGGAACTGATTGAACTGTTGAAAGGAAAGATATTTCACTATGCAGCAACTGCTAGTAGACTTAACACATCTAAATCAATAAAAGCAGAAAAGAAACATTCAAAACAAGGCAAGATACATGCACAAATAATGAATGGCAACAAGAGGTAAGGAAAAGAGCTATTTCATTAATGGAAGGCAAAAGTTGCAGAACATAATGATGCTCAAAAAATACAACAGAGAAGAACCCTTAAGAAATATTTGCAACTTGCCTTTATAGATTTCATGCATAACTCTGATGTTTACATTGAGTTCAAACCCCAACTAGGTGGAGTTGGGTTGCAGAGGAGAGCAATAACTGAGAATAAAAAAGAAAATCTGATCATGAAGTGCAATTGCCTGTTGGAAGTGATAGGATGAGACCAAATTAAGTGCACCCAACCGCAAGAGATCAAATCATTGTAATTTGATCATTTCATGCATTAAAGAGGCATTTAGTGCAATAGTGTTGTGCAAACAGGGCCTAAGAAGTCGTTGGGCATTGAAGAACCGGCCTTGATGGCGTGTCATGGCCGTGCAAAGCTGATTCATGCCGCTAGCAAAAAACCGCGGGAAGGGATAACATGACGTGTTATTCGCCCGTGACATGCAGGGTTGACTGCGGGAGGGGTAACTGATTTCCCCGAAAACAAATGATGGCCTTTGATGAAGGTCTTCATTCAAAACAGATGGCCCAAAGGTGGTGAGAATCTTCCCAACGAAGGATTTAAACACAACCGATGATGTAGATGAGCTTCATTTTTGGTAGAAGGCCGAGATGTCGTGAGGAAACCCCCAAGATATGCTGGATCCAACGACTGTCATGCACTTTTGGTCTTCAGAGCCTCACGGAGACTCTGTAGTATGAAGAAACGCTAGAATGGCAACACAAGGCAACATCTCGCACTTGTGAGGCAAGAAGACCATCTCACGAAAACACGTGGGTCATTGATGAAGATCCTCCTTATTTACAGCGGATTAATTTCCTTAAACACACCATGGCCCTCTACTGTGATCAACATCTTATGATGTCTAAGAAGATCATGATAGATGATAACTTGCATAGTATATTAAGTTCCTTAAACAAACCATGACCTTCTATTGTGATGGACATCTTATGATGTCTAAGAAGATCATGATAGATGATAACTTGCATGGTGGAATAAGTTCCTGAAACAAACCATGAATGTTTCTATGGTAAGTATTATTGAGGATACATTACCTATGGAAATTCTTTGAGTACTTGGTGAATGTTATGTGAATTGATATTTTGAGGCCATTACTCTTGATATCATGAGATGATATCTAAATGGTGGATATCTTCTGATCAAAGATATCCTTAAATTTTCCATCACTGGTATCTCGTTGAGGTAATATCTAGTCCTGTGTTTATCCTCCCTAACTAAGAGGGGGTGTTAATGTTATTGTATTTTTAGTTGGATAAAACTCATTGAATATATATATATATATTCTTAACTTATTATATATATGTAGAATAAATTAATGAATAGACATGTCCCATGAAGGTACATGTCTCTCCTTGCCTCTTTCTCAATATAAATGCAAGAGAGATTGCTGCATTTGAAACAAATAGAAATAACAGAGAATGGTATTACATTTGCAGCAATAGAAAGTTTATCAGTTTGGACAATTTATGGTCTAAACTCTTTAATTTAGATAGTTCATAGGCTAAACTCTATTTTATTTACTCTTTATACCTTTTTGCTTTGGAAATGTTTTTAAAATTCAACAAGAAGAAAATCTTTCATTTATATAATTCATGGGCTAAACTCTTTTATTTACTCTTTATGCCTTTCTGCTTTGGAAATGCTTTTAAAATTCAATAACAAGAACCTTTTGTTTCTATTTCAACAATTTTACCTTTTTTCAATGTTACCCGAAAATGCGTTTCCACCCCTAATGCACCCCATTTTGGAAATGGATTCAATTTTGAGGATTGGGGGGGAGGGGGTAGCCCAAAAATGTTTCCAAGCCATCTCCCATAAAGCAAAATTTTTGAAAACCGTTCCGGAAACTTGGGGATAGTCAGTGGAGGTTTCGAAAACCGTTGATCATCCTCGGGATGGCTGGGGAGTTAAGCTGTCCCTTGACTGTATCGGGAACAAACAACCATTTCTGGGGTTGGAAGGTAAAAAGTAAGATAATTCTATAAACATTTGCGATTTTCTTTAATCTTGCATGGGGCACACACCTCAAGGCAACCCTAAATATTAAAATATGATTGTATGTTATTACTAATATCAATCTTAAGCATATGATCTAAAATATCAAATTGTGTAATACTTAAGCTAAATATAGTTTGGCCCAAGTGGACAAAGTTATGCCCGAGTGAATAATCATTTGCCCTTGCTACTATTAGAATGTGAACAAACAAAGTTATCTGTGACTTGTGGTAGTCTTTGGTGAAAATCTGCAGATTGAGATTGTAAATCTGAGAAATATTTAATTATTTAATATTCTCAGACCAAATCTTAAGGGCAGCAACATACTAACATTGTTTTCATTTTAACTTTTCAAAGTCTGAAACTTTGTGTCTTCTGACCTTATATGACACATTGATGCAATGACAAAATCTTGATATATGATATGGTACTTTAAGTCTTTAACCTTCCATTTTGTTGAAACTTGCAGCTTTTGTGCATTTTGATAAACGATATGACACTTTTCATTGTTTCAATGAATTATATCTATGAATGTATGAAATTGAGATTTGAACTCTGGTTGGTTCTGTTTGATGCTATGTACTAAATGATGATTTGATGAACGATAATCTATTTTAGATTTACAATTGTTACTATGTTGCTATGATTTTATAATGTTAATTTAATTCATGAATATATTTGAAACCATGTTACACTGGGTTTCCAAGATAGAGGGATGTGGAAATGGATTTCCAGGACATAGTTTTCCCCAAAGTAGGTGATGACAGGGTATGGTAGTGGGAATAGCTATATGGAAAATTTAATATATATTTGAAAATTTTAAATATTTGTATGAAAATATGGATAAAGCATGATTAAATACATTATAGAAGCTCATCATATAATGCCTGCCCTAAATAATTTAAATGGGGAGTTCACATGGAATTTAAACATCAATTCTATGGGACAGCCAGGGGACAGGTTTTTGGAAGTTTTCGAGTTTCCTGGACATCCTTGTTTCCGGGACAGTCAAATTATGCTGGAAACATATGCCTAGGTAACACTGATTTTAAATACATATACATATACATAACCAGCCCTTGTTTTGGGGAAAAAAATCTCGGAAACCTGTTTCCTCATCCTCCCCATCGTGTAAACTAGCGGTAACATAGTCTTTCTTCAATTGATTTTTTCCCCCATTTTTTCCTGTTTAAATCTCGATATTTTTCAAAAAATCTTATATTTTTAGTTTGCTGGTTTTTTCCCCAAAAGATTTCTGCTGCTATTAGCCTACAGCCTGTGCTACTGTTTCTTAACCCTTAGGATCAGGAAAAACTACTGCAAGAAATACAGGATATAAAATTGTCAATGAAGGAGTGAAGGCTATTTTAGGATTTTGACTTACCAAGGGAAGATGATACAGAATAAATATTGTTACAAGGTGAACTATCTAAACAAACTCATGATATTGAAGTGATAAAGGACTCTTTACGAACTATTGTGACTTAACTTTTAGCTTCCCAGTTTAAAACCTGACATTTTTTTGTTTGATATATCCACTTTACAATCAAAGAATGTTTATCTAATTTGTTACATAAATCTATTTTGGTTTTGGATCACTGCAAGTGTAATGACATTGCTTGTAAGGTATGTGCTTTCCAAATGGCAGCCATCTCTCTAATATATGATGAAGTATGGATAGACACGTTCCCTCATGGGACATGTCTATTCATTAGTATTTAATTAAAATAATGACAAATAAATATCTCATATGTTTAATATATTAATATATATTATATCTCACATTTTTATATATAATATATATATTTGCGCTAGAGTTTATCCAACTAAAGCTACCAAATATTAACACTCCCTCTTAGCTAGGGAGGATAAACAAGATTCATACACAATATGAATAACATATTACCTCAACGTAAAAAATGGTTTATTGAATGTCAACTGATTTAACTTCCCGGTTTATTGAATGCCAACTCATTTGACATTTGAAAGTCAACTCATTTGACTTTCTAGTTTCTTGAATGTAAACTCATTTGACATTTGAATGAAGTTATTGTAAGATCGTCACCTTACAAAAACTTTGCAAATACAAGTGATAATCATTTGGAAGTCGTCACTTCCTCATGATGTAAATGGGGGATAGGTCCATATGGTTATGTACAATATTCATAAATCACAGTCCTCTTAACTGTTTAGAATTTATTGATCCTTAAAGAATCCTTCTCAACATGATTTACTCCCTCTGAGTCAATACGTCCGAGATCACTTAAGTTTGACGAAACCATATCCTCTATCTGCTCCCTCTCTTTCAAGGTTGCATGTAATGAAATGTCAAGCTCCCTCTGAGTCTGAATCTTCCTCTGAATTGGAAATCGATCTTCCTTTTTCCTACAATAAGATTCTTGAGAGAAGATCAAGGCGAATAGCTTTTATAGTAATAAAAATTACTTTTAATAACTATTCTCAATAATTATATTTTAACTTAAGAACATAAAAAATTTGATTGATTTCACAAGATATCAATTATTATTAACATTACTTTCATATTATTCACCCTAATGCCTTTGTCTTCTTTTTATAGTTCTCCACGAACTATTGATGGGAAACTCACATGGTTACCCCACAATCCTCATGTGGTTCGATCATTACGAGCTTGCTCTTTAATTTCCTCTTCTCTCATATACTGATGCCTAGTTGTATTCGCCTTTACACAATGCTTTCTTCATGAAGGTTGAACTCCACTTTTACTTTATGGATGTATTACTTCTTATTTCACCCTTCCTCATGTGTGCGATCTGATGAACCTTGTCCCACATCACTCCTATTGTCTATTCATAAGCCTTGTCTCATTTTGTGTTCGAAAGGAACTTGTTAACTTTGACTGCCGCGTTCGTCTTGATTGGGTATAGTTACCTTGCTATGTCTTTCAACAATGGTGTCCTTCGTACTCTCTTCATTGGTCCCTTCGTATTTGGGTAGCACGTGATTGCAGACAAATGGTTTTAATTTAATTCCGTAATCCTTTTGTCCATGTACGAGTGTATCATTAATTAAAGGGCTTCATCCTTTCATACCCCAAAATGTCTGTTCTTCCTTACATTTAATATATTCCCCTGTCCTTGTTTTGATTTGCTGTCTCTGTTTGCGTGCGTTGTTTTATCACTTGCGAATCCCATATCTTCATTAACAAGGGTCCCTTTAATTATGGGATCGGTACCCAAGGTCTTCCTTAATTCTCCTTTAGTAGGGATAACATGAATCCACCGCTTTTTCTACATTTATGTGTGCCATTTTCTAATATAGAGATTTATGTGTTGATCTTATTAAAAATAATTTTCAGATAATTGTCACATACAAGCTTGATGATTGGCTCTGATACCAAGTTTGTTTTGGATCACTGCAAGTGTAATGGCATTGCCTGTAAGGTATATGCTTTCCAAATGGCAGCCATCTCTCTAATACAAGATGAAGTATGGATAGACAAGTCCCTTCACGGGACATGTCTATTCATTAGTATTTAATTAAAATAATGACAAATAAAAATCTCTTATATTTAATGTATTAATATATATATATTATATCTCACACTTCTATATATAATATATATATTCGCACTATAGTTTATCCAACTAAAGCTACCAAACATTAGCAATCTATGATCAATTCCTTTGATAAGCTATAAGTTAAGGATGTAGAACTAGCTTCCGAGTATAACGTTGAATAAGCTATCAAAAAAATTTGTGACCTTTATTTTCCCACTTCAAGATTAAATACATACCAAATCATCTAGATGTCCAGTAATTCCATTTGCTTGTGCTCCTGCAAACATCCCCTTGTATCTTATATTGCTATATGCGATAGAAGGCAAGTTAATGTCCAATATACATGTCAATTGTTTTCTCTCTCTACATTAAATGATGGTTTTATTCACTTTGAGTAGCATCCAAATCTATCCGAGGATGTTGATAAGGCAAACTTGGATTTCTTGATTGCCTGAATTTGTTGTTAATTTGAGCTTGATTGTATCAAGCATGCTATTATCATTATTCAAGTCTTTGTATTCAGGGACAAATACCAACCATCGAAAATTTTAGAGTCTCCCTTATGCTAAAAAACTGAATGGTACTGTGGAGCTACAGAAGGGTTTGGTTGACTCCATGGAGTTTCTAAACAAATGGAAGTCAGATTGGTCAAAGTGTAGCCCCCAAGCATAAATAATTTGAGAAACCAGTTAACAGGATAGTTGGATGGTCAATCCATATTTTACCCAGATCATTATCACAAAGTTCTGTATTCCATTCCTCAAATAGAGCATCTTTTAGAAGACCCAGCTCTGTCTCTATCACCCAGCTCTGTCTCTATCAATATCTGAAGAGGAATTTTTTTTTCTAGAAATAGAAGCTGAACAGGTAAACCAAGGACCAAATCCTGAAAAAGGAAAAAAATTACCCTGCACCATGTCCGTGTTCCCTAGAGAAAATTCTTTGCAAATGTAAAATTCTATATTTTATTACTTTTCAAAGGTAGAAAAAAATTTGTTTCAGAATATGCAAGTAACGTGTTTGCAAAAGATGCTAGAAAATGAGTTTTTCCAATGAAAGAGTCTATGTTGTGAAAACAATGCCTAGAAAAACTTGCTTTGAAGCCTGTGGTTGAAACATTTTTACTATCCACACCGATTTCACAAGATTCTTGATCTCTAAAGATGAAGATCATGGAAGGAACGGTGGGAGAGGAAGATATGCCAGGTGGAAAGATTGTTTCAATTTTCAATAGATTCAATTGTACTGCTGAACATTATCTAGATAAGATAATTCTGCTGTAGATTGGTTTAGCCAAACCTCTCCAGCTATAATGATGCATCAACTGGCTTGTTTTTTAAGACATTAATCAAGAATATCGATTTATCAAGTTAAGTTGTCTAGTCAAGGGGAGGTTCTCAGAGAAGGATTAGTTCCCAAGCACACAAGATTTTCTAGAGGTGCATTCTAGATCTACAACACACTGTTGCTGTCAACATTTTTGCCATCTAGATGTAAAATAGAGGAGCATTTTCCATTTATCGCCTGAATATTGATCTGTTAGTGTAAAAGTATTTTGATCCTGTACAAAGGTGAAATTGGACATGGACGATTAAAATCAAATGTAACTCAAATGAATTTGTACAGATTTGTGAAAATTGTTGGTCATCCCATTATTCACGAAGAAGAAAATAACTCCTCTGCATCATCATCATAAGGAGGTTAAAATGGGATTACTTCTTCGATCTTGAGCTCCAGCACATTGACGCCTATGTTGCCATATTTGTTCCTGCAACCCTTAATGTCTGGTTCATTTCTGTGCAAAGTCAAGTCCTTGTCAAATTCTGTCCAAAATCTGCTGCAGAGCTCCAAATTTGGCCCAAAGCCTGTCAGATGGAACGGGGCTGAATTGGGCGATTTTACAACGAATTTGTTGCCAAGCGGTTGAACCCGGGTCAATTTTGTGCTCAAAACAAGTTCTTGTTGACTTTTTTAGTGTTCTTTTGGGCCTAATTTGGTCTTTTTGATCCTCCAACCCTAAAAATGACCACTAAAAAGGCCAAAGAGGATGTATTTTGCTATGTTGCTTTACTATTAGCATAGTGCTTTATGAACTTATTTGCTGCTATATATACATACATACATATTATATAACATATATTTTTGTATGGATGATATCATTGTTGTTTGCAAGTTTTCTTTCCAGTGTAGAAGGTCTATGAGGAAATGGAAATGCCTCTGTTGGAGACTTTAATATATTTAGCATAAGGCAGATATTTTCAGAGGGTCTAATATGGGGGAAAATTGGAAATGATGCCAGATAACTATTGAGAAATAAGATACCATGAGGGAGTTGGAAATTGGAAATGATGCCAGGTAATTATTTAGCACAAGGCAGATATTTTGACAGCCCATGTAAACAAATATGAATGCTTCCGATTATAATTGTGTAAGAGTTTTTTTGAGTCATGCAAATCTTGCTGACACCTAAAGAATATTCTGATAAATTTAATCTTGTTGAAATCATTGCGCTCATTACTACTTTCTATATGGTGCCTTAAGGTGGCATTTCAGTTTTATTTAAGGGCTTCACAATTTTAGAATATTATTTTGGTGCCTCTGATATGTTGAGATATCTTGTTATTTCCATCTAGTAAAGGAAGTCTCTTTCTAGCGGTTGTGGTCTCAATGTGGGAACCTTTGAAAAGAAGAATATCTCCTTTATATTTTATTTTTATTGCAGGTTCCTTTGCTATCAACAACAATATAAATGACCACTCCTTTAATTGTACTTGACAAATTTGATGATACAAAGTTACAATCTGTCCATATGGCAGTGGTAGGCTTCCATTTTCTATTGAGGTGTCCACTAGTGTGCATTTCTCTTCATACTGTCTTGTTACTGTCACAATCATTACTAATTTTAAATTAGTTATATATGCAATATATTAAAATAGCAAAAGGGTGATGCATGTTGACTTTACTTACAAAGCTTGAGCTTTAAAAACATAAATATTTATGACTGCAAAATCACAATCCTGGTAGTTGCAGTGGCATAGTGAGATAGGATTCTGGTAGTCAAAACTCTTTCTGAGTAGCTGAAAACATGAAGTTCTAGAAGCACCTAGCCAATAACAATGCCTAAGAATAGCAGATGTCAAAGATGGGTTCTACTGCCTCTTTTTATTGTCTTATTTCTATGATTATACCCTCAAATGGCATGAATTGCCAATAAATTTCAAAAGAGTTATTGCAAAATATTGTGCACTTTTGTGGACATGGATTGTATGCATTTTCCTCCTTCCATTCATTTCCACCTTCCACGCCCAATTTCCTTTGCAGAAAGATGAAGGGAGTCAGCTGTATAGTTTGATTTCGAGCCATTTATCTTTGATTTTTTGAATTTTGAATTTGAATTTTGCATCTAATTGATACTTCATTTCTAAATATTCCTGTATTTATTACTCTTTGACCTAGGCAGTCAAGATGGCTTATGATAAATGTCTTTGCAAGTATCTATTACTCTTGAAGGATGCTTTAGACTTTTTCTGCACTTTTAAAGTTTTATTTTTTCATCATTTAGGCTCGTAAAAATGGGCTTCTCTTGGAGGCTATTGTGTTCTTTCTTTCATTGTTAAGGTTCACAAAGTGGATTCCTCTTTGAGGCTATAGAGTTCTTTCTTCAAGTCCAAAGACCGCATATTCTCTTGCACTATCTCACTATTATTATGCATTGCAACAAAATAAACTTCAATGGGTATTAAAAAAGATCTGGAAAGAGAGGTTATATTCGTAACATTTTGGGCTTTAAAGTTAATTGTGATTCTGAGGTATCGTAACTATTGTTGGCCAGTATGATACTTTAGTTGACTTATGTTAAATTCGTCTATGAAGATATAATTTTCTATAACAAGTTTATATGTTTGTCTTCAGGTCTGCATTCCCCTTTTCTGGTTCAGAGGATTATCAAAATTCATTGCCACTTGCATCAGCTGAGTGCAGTAATGAACCAGCTGGAGTTTCAGAGTCCTTAGAGGGCAATACAAGATCTTGTAAAACTGTGTTTGATTGGATAGAGCCAGAATTGAATTTCAGCAATCATGGAGTTGTGCAACCACTTGGAAATAAGAATGTACTAGATGCATTTCAATTACTGCAAAACAACCCTACTGTCCAGGTTTTCCCTTTTCTTCTTTTCTCGTTGTTTGGTAAAACAATCAGCATTATAACTCCTAAAAGTGTTTTAATGTTTTTTTGGATATGTTCTTGGTCCTTGTTAAAACGAATTGTTAACTGCTCATTGTAAACCTGATTTTCTTTTAGTTCTCATATCTTTATAAGAATTTTAGAGGATACCTAATTATCTTTGAGCATATATTAATGGCTTTGAGAGGATGTGGGGCATCACTATGCATCTAGTATTATGGAGGACAGTGCGTTTGCATATTATTGAATGGTAAGATGCTTTTTAATGCTGAAGCTCTGTCCAAACTTTGTGGAATTATGGGTTTATATAGGATAACAAAAACATAAGCAGATTGTTTTATGTACTATTTCTAAATTTTCTCTGACTTAGTTGATGATTTAAAATTTTCCATTTATAGTTTCATACGGTAACATGGTTCATATGTTCGCAGTGTATCACTGGCACGAGGGTATGCTGGAATGAGGGGATGCTGGGACGAGTTTTGGGTACAAAGAAAAAGGGCCTCAATTTCAAGAGTTGGGGTGGGGGGGGGGGGGGGGGGTGTGGAGCTGCATACTATACATATAGAACTTCAAATGCTAATTATGAAATGATGTTTCAATATAAAATATGTTGGAAAGAGGATGCTGGGATGAGTTTCGGGTACAGAGAAAAAGGGCCTCAATTTCAAGAGTTGTGGGGGGGGGGTGGAGCTGCATACTATACATATAGAACTTCAAATGCTAATTGTGAAATGATGTTTCAATATAAAATGCCAAAATGGTTCTTGAAATACTCGAACATAGAAAAAGTGCAATACGAACTGGAAACATTGAACATTCAACGTAGTAACATGATGCAAAAATAATATTAGTTCTATGAAAGATTCAAATATCATAAAGATGATCGTGCTTACAATGAGTAGCATGATATGAATCATGATTGATAGCAAAATGAGTACAAAATCATGTCAAAATGTAAGAAAGGGAGGCCTCTAGTCATCCCCCAAGCCAAAGTCCTCATCACTAGAAGTACTAGACTCCTCTCGGTCACGTTTCACCAAAGAACACCAACCAGCCCTACATTGGCTTTTGCTGAAATGTCGTCCTCTTCAATCTGATGTGGATGCTTTGGCTCTACATTCCAGCGTGTTGTTGGGTTCTCTTTGTACATGCATGTCTTGCGATCTGTGATATGCAGGACACTGTGTACAACAACAAGCTTCTTCGCTCTCTTAGAGGTAAGTCTGGTCCTCTTAACAAAATGAAAGAAGCGATAAGTAGACCGGTTCCTCTTTGCAGCCGAGGAACTAGAAACCTAAGATAGCAAATAGATGAACCTTGTGAAAAAATTAGAAAAGTAAAACTCTTAATTTACTTAAATATTTTAAAAATAAAAACCTGAATAGGTTCTAAAGACGAGGAACTACAAACCTGAGATAGCAATCGAATAGCCGCTGTGGTAATCTTTGGTCTCTGTGATCCATGACATTTTCACCACAAATTCGATGGTTCTGTGCCATAGTTTTAATGCCCATCTTTGCCAAATTTGAAAAACCTTAAACATAATAAGTTGTAACATAATGTCATAAACATACCCAATAGTAAAACTAAAGTTACTAAACTTTAGATAATAAATAACAAATATTGAATTAGCAATTACTTGTAAGAGTAGCAAATTCTGTCCACTAAGAGCGAATCTCACCAACAATATCAACATCATACATATTACCAATGCACCTAAAGAACCCAACCTTCACCTCATCTGTGGTGAATGATAGGCTAGATGTGCTCATTGTAGAATGCTATAGTGGGGTCTTCTTCATGCAAAACAAACCTCATTTGGCCAAGCATAGAATCAATGTGCTCATAAACCTCTCCAAGGGTAGGTGCATCCCCATCACCATATCTGATCACATGGAAAATTGGAGTGATGATGGTGGTTGTATTTTGCATGAGTTCAAAATTGATCAGTCTTCACTACCTCCTTCATCCTCTTCCCCTGCTTTGTTTTGGACTTGGTCCACCGATTCCATTCTCGTGTCATAACCATAAGTTGTAGTGGCTCTTGCAACTTAACCATTCTCTCCTAGAGAATGTAATAAGATGCATATGTAGTCTCAAGTCTCAACTGGTTTCAAGAACTCCTTTGCGAAGCTCCTCAAGAATGCATGTGAAGTGTGGTGATTGAAAATAAACATCTGTATGTCTCTCACATCATCAACCACTCCTTTAATTCAGTCAATCTTCTCTATATCCTTGAGTGTATTGTTCATGGCATGCACACATGGAGTCCACCAAATATGTCTATAAACTGGATCAACTAGTGCCCTTGCAGCTTTCCACATGTGTTGCATCTATCACTACTTGGACTGCATTTTGTGTCCCAACCTCCTCAATAGCCTCCCTAAGGACATGAAACTGAAAATCAACATCTTTTTGATGTCGTGGACAATCAGCTACCCTCAGAAAATATGGGCCCTCAGTGCATATGATCATGATGTTGATGAGTGGACGATGTCTAATGTTTGTCCACCCATCCATAATTATACTGCAAATCGACTGCATTCAGCATGCCTTCATTTGGTCCAACAAAAAACCAATCTTGTTATATTGCCTTTCTAAGATCCCAGTATTCAATTTGTGCTTACCTGGTGGCACAAATGATGACCCTCTCTCCTTTGCTACCAAGGGCATCGTCTCCTTATAATAAGGAGATTGAGCTGCATGCAGTGGTATGCCATTAGCAAAGAAGAATGTACCAATGGCATTGTCTAATTGATCCTTCATGTGCAGATCAAACAAATCAGCAATGGGATTACTAGAACTTCTCTGCCTTTGTTTCCTCTTGCTGCCTTCCTCTACTGAACTTTGAATGGATGAAGTTCCAAAAGCTGATTTTGACAATTCGTGCTCTTTGATGCATGATGTGCATAGAACTATCCTGCTGCAACTGTAACTCTAAGTTCCTTGAACCTATTGGCTAGCAGTCAAAGATTTAGGCATTGGAGTTGCACTTTCATCAAGAATGACCCACCTTTTGTTTATTTCATTTATAAATTGGACATTTTCAGCATCTGGTAAGAATTTGCATGTACTCACACCATATCTTGTCCAGAAGTGTAAATTAAGTCTAGTAATGCTCCCAAACTGTGTTGTGCCACAAAAATTACATTTCCATTTTCTCAAGCCACCATTTGTAGGTGTTAGGGCTGAAACTCTTTTTGAAAATTGTTTTAGAGGAGACTTTGGATTATAAGGACTCCTAGAAAATGTTGTCAAATGTGAGAGGGGCAATCAATAGAAGGTATTCTTGGTGCAATGATGAGGAGGCAATGGGATTGGATGGTCTTTTAACTTACCTTAGAATTCTCTGTAATCTCTCTTCTATGGTTCAACACCCAAATGTCCCCATAAGCATATTCCAAAGGGTCTCACACAACTTGGTATACACATAGCTAACATGCACCTTAATTTCCCGAACTCCCATAAATTCAAACCTTGAACACAACTTGTTCAAGATCCATGCCTAATTGTCACCTTGTTCCCTCTTTAGGTTTGCTTAGTAACACGAGGTTTGAATGCCCAACCTAGGGGTTCCAAGTTTGGTGTTGTGCTTGATTACAGAAACTTGTTACAATTAGGCCCAATAGCCCAATTTGTTGACCTAATAGGTAATTTCTTCCTCACTTTTGTCTCTATAAGGATCTCGCCAAACTAAGGTTAGATCTAAATACTCTTTTCGGCCTTCCACACAATATCTCAATGCCAAGATCAAATAATTGATCTACCCTCCTTTTCTTTGTAAACTTCCTATCAGGCCATAGGGCTAATTAAGCTAGTTTACTGCGAATGCCTTGGTTCTAACACAATTCCTCTATAATCCACAACTCTATCACCATGGATAGATGGAACAACCTCTACTCAACATATTACATCCATTCAACCCCCTATCCTGTCTTGTTTTGCCAACCTAAGTCAAATTGTTCACATGTACGCTAGCCTATCACATAAGGATGCTGTGCTGAAGGCTTCGCTGTAATTAGCCACACACATGGAATAGACTAAGACTTGTTTTATTTTATAAGTCATAGATGGACCTTTCAAACCCCAGAGAATCAAAATTTTTGTTTGGAGACTGATGGCCCCAAATTCATAATTTTGTCCAAACCCTAGGTTTGAGAGGGTTACACGGTAGACGAGAAAAAATGTTTCACCAATTTAGTTTCTTGCAACTAAAAAATGTCAAACAATATGTTAAATAAAGAGAAGACAATGTAGTTTCAGGATCTAGAGATAAAACACAATCACCAATTCAACACACAAAAAATGGACAACAATTACACGATTTTCACAAAATGTTCTAGTGCTTTATTGATCCAAACTTCTCCAAATTCAACAACCAACATCCTCGGGCCTTCTCAAGGCCATTTCAAAAATAAATCAATAGCTCCCAGCTAGATTAAGGTAGGTGACTATTTGTAACCATTTTGCAATTAGGCACTAAAATGTTGTCAAGTTGTCATGACAACATTTGAGCAACTTTGCAACTTTTTAGCAACTTGACCTTAGACCTATTCTAGGACCTTGACCACTTCACATTTGGTCTAGATAGCATTAAAATGACTCAAACACCATAGCCTAAGGGTTGCCTTGCACGTTTGATCCCTTGGCCTCAATTACATCAAAATCCCTAGAAGGTCCTAATTTCAAATTTAGTGCCAACTTTAGAAATGTCAAACAATATGTTAAATGAAGAGAAGACAATGTAGTTTCAGGATCTAGTGATAAAACATGATCACCAATTCAACACACAAAAAATGGACAACAATTGCACGATTTTCACAGAATGTTCTTGTGCTTTATTGATCCAGAATTCTCCAAATTCAACAACCAACATCCTCGGGCCTTCTCAAGGCCGTTTCAAAAATAAATCAACAATTCCCAACTAGATTTGAAGGTAGGTATTTGTAACCATTTTGCAATTAGGCGCTAAAACGTTGTCAAGTTGTCATGACAACATTTGAGTAACTTTGCAACTTTTTAGCAATTTGACCTTAGAACTATTCTAGGACCTTGACCACTTCACATTTGGTCTAGATAGCATTAAAATGACTCAAACAACATAGCCTAAGGGTTGCCTTGCACATTTGATCCCTTGGCATCAATTACATCAAAATCCCTAAAAGGACCTAATTTCAAATTTAGTGCCAACTTTGGCTTACAATTTTGAGTACACCTTATAGCCTAGACCCAAATGGTCTTTGAAGTCTTATTAGAACCTGTCTACCCTACTTAACCTATGCCCTTTTGTGTGCATTACAACTTGAAGGTGCTCCTGCACCATGCAACATAAGTAGATTGGGCTTCTGGAACAGTCCCATGGTCACTTTCTTCATGCTCGAGTTCATACTCTAATAAACTTGCACCCTCAAAATGCAATTCTTTCTCTTCTCCTCTAGAAGCCATTTAGACATTGCGTTTCACAAAATGGTAAACTTTCAGCCAAATTAGTAATTTAAAATATATATAAATATGTATATTGTTAAAGAAGTAGTTTGAAATTTTAGCTTAGTTTAGAAAATGAAATACATTTCATTCTAACTTTAAGTTAATATTAAAAAAAAAAAAAAAACAAGGCAATTGCATTCAAACATTTAATATTTTTAGAAATAACAATGCATTCAAAGTTCAAACAGAAAGTTCCAAAAATAAAAGCACTTTCAACAAGAATCTGAAACAAATTAACAATGCATTCAGCATATAGTTTTAGAAAAAAAATGAAATTCAAAAAATAAAACAAAGAAAATTCTAAAAATCCTACTTTGTGTTGGATGAATCTTCTTCCTCTTGATCTTGCAATCACTCTTCCAATCATTCTCCAATGACTCTCAACTCCTTTACACTCTTTCCTCTTAGTTGTATTGAAAATGTGAATGCTAAATGAAGTTTATGGGGGCTTGTGAAGGCTTAGAGGTCCCTATATGGGACCCACATCATTTTAGGGCTCACAAAAAACCAATTAGGAAAAAAACTTGAAAAAACAAACATTTTTACTGCCCCACCACCGACCACACCCCGTTATGCCTCGGGTGTGGTAGGACTTCTAGAAGCCCCACTTGCTGCCCTTGATGTCGCGGAGTTCTCGAGTATTTGTCAGGTATAGGGATGGGTGCGATGGTGGGGGTACTAGGGTATGCAGAGTACCCATGTCAGGGACATCACACTATCAGGTATTCCAATGTTTTGGGTTGGGTGCGTGTCGTTGTTGCCGAGTTTCATTTTATATTTGGTTTTTAGTATAGCTACCAATAGACCCACCTCCTACCCCTTGAGATGTGTCTCAGAGATCTCTAGTACTGGATAGCTCCTGATGCATTGGGTTCTTTTGGTTGCCATCTCTAAAGTCTCATGACCAAAACTTGACATCTCCTGTCAAAGAACATAGGGCGTAAGATGTCATAAAAAACTATAATTTTTATCCTCTGTCGTCACCCTCACAAATTCATTATTAATTATCTATTAGTAATGATAATGAAAGCAATTATAGTCTTTTGAAGTTTTGATCAATCTGCTCAATTGCCTCTCTAGAAAGACTCGTCAATGATGATTCTTCACCTTTCTTGTAGTGTCATGAAATCCTAATTGTTGTTATTTTAAAGAGGTCACCAGAATGGTAATAAGAGATATTTGCATAACATCAATTCAACTGTTGAAATGAGGAAGCCAGTAAGCATCTCCAACCTTCTGAGATATCTTATAGGGACACATCTATGCAAAACTTCTCCACTCTCAGAAGAACCATACGAGATTATAGATATCCTTTGGAATGTGTATCAACATCAAACTATCAATATTTTTGAGTTTCAATATGTAATGATGAGCTAATATGGAATATGTATTGTGATTTTTGAACTTTGACTTTTTTACACGATGGTAGTTGACATTTGTGTAATTGAAGTTAATGTCAAACTCTACAACAATTGGCATCTCCAATTACCCGTCTCATTTTTTTGAAAATTAGCTGTATCAGTACCGGTACCACACTTTAGAATCTCCAAGTACCGTCTCTTAGTAAGCTTGTTTTTCCATTTGGTATGCTTTTAATGAAATTGATTTGTGGCTATATTGGTTTTTTGGCACTTGTTTCTCCACATTTCCCAATTTATATATATATATTTTGTCTATTGTAATTTTGTAGCTGCTCTTTTGATAAATGCAGCCTTAATCTTTTCCCGAGAGATATATAGCAATATTTGGAGTACAATAAGTATACCTTGGTACTGTTATAATATATTACAAAAAAAAACCTTTGTACTGTTATAATATATTACAAAAAAATAAATACCATAATGATATTTTTTGGCATTTTAGTTCTATTATCTATAAATAGTATCTAATTCTAAGTTGTTACTGTAGATTGAATTGCATCAAAAATCACCATGGAGCCCAGCTTCAAACTTGCTTTCAGTTGCTTTAGAGCCTTTAGAATTCTAAATAATAGCCAAGATCAAACACATACAAATTACTGATCTAGTTCTACATGTAAATACTTCACTTTCTAGTGCATAGTGGAATATGTTCATCCTCCCAATCTTATTGTAGATAAATGAAGTACTTGTATTATTTTACCCCAATGCTATGTATGTTGCAAAAGGATATCAGTTCTGACCTAAGTTGTGGCTGTGGTTATGTGTATGAGAACTAGACATGTCAGTACAAGTGATTTTTTTGCCCTTGGGTATGGTATGTTTGGGTATGTGTGTGTCTCTCTATATAAATATATATACAAAAAATTTAAATAATTGCACAGAATTGTAAAACTAAATATATTTGATAGTATGATACTTTATCATTGATCAATGTCAAGTGCCACAATGGTAGTGATTAAGATATGTAATAAATGCCAATTAATAATTAAATATTAAATATTTATCTTTCTCAATTGGCATATAGTAGTGATAATTTTATTTGTATAAGTTCTTGATTTCAGTCTCCACTTCTAAACCTCCTCATTCTATCCAAATTTCATATATGGCAAGAGATCCCAATAGCTAGTGAAGGTTTGGGAGTGGAGACCATAATGGTTTTGAGGGGCAAGAATGATAAGCTGCATGAGGTGTTAGATGCAAGAAAAACCCAACAAAGGGAAAAGAGAGTGAAAAGTGCAAAATGATCTTTGTATTGAGTGAATTGTTCTTTTTGGGGGCATTTTAGGGTGTTTGGATGTAAAATTGAAGTAAAGGAATGTTCCTTTTTTGTTACTTTTGGTGCTCTACACCTTAGCATACGTACCCAGGCACACTCTAGACAAACCTATACCCAGATGTGCTAGTATAGGTGCATGTGGCCTTAAGGTTGCACCCCAAGCCTTGAGTTAATATGTGAATGTTTCCATTAAAATTTTGTAGCCATTTAGATTCATGATTCATAACTTTATGTTACAAACATGGACAAGAATCATTAATGTTTACAATATATGGTCCTTGAAGAGCACCATAGGCCTTTGAATTCTTTTAACTTATTTATACACCAATGTGGAATCCTTTTTTAATTTAGTTAGGCCTTAAAAGCTTCTTTAAATGAGGCTGGGGCTTGTCTTAAATTCACTCTTTCCGTGGCCATTCCAAAGGTATGCCTTTGCTGTCCCATATCAATCTACAAGCATTTGAGTTGCATTAACATGGACAAATATGAAAAACATCGAAAATCAATTTTATTTTGGTATTTACAATGTTTTTGTAATTGCCCCTTCAGAGGCCTTTGCCTTTGAAGTAGAATTGACCTAGAGGACTTTCATGGGTTGCTTGGAAAAGGTGCCATAGGCAGCACAAACTAGTTCTCCTGGTTTTACAATGATTCCAAGAAGCCTGATTTCTGTCCAACAAGCTAGGAGGATAACTCCACGTAGGGAGAGTTTGTGGAACATGTCAAAGAGTGGTGCTTTCTTAAGGATATGTATGAAGAAAAATATATGCAGGCAATTGCTTCAACAGAAAAGGACCAATCTGTTCAAGACTACAATGATACCTTTTATGCATTATTAGTAAAGCTTGGTATCCAAGATATGGAGAGACATGTGGTTTTGAAGTATTATATTTCAATGATGATTAAAAAGTGAACGCCATCATCTATAAATACATATTGTAACCTACACCATCTAAGATTGAACAAACTCTTATCCAGCTGCTAACATTTAATTATTGCATGGAATGGAATCTCTTCATCATGACTTAACAACCAGCAGATTCTTGCACCCCTGGATTACATGCTTAATGGTATATTTCCTAAAATAGGGACGTTTAGTAGAGGGACATCTCTGTACTTTCAAATTTCACCTTATTCATTCCTTTCTTTTTCTGCTAAATTGCAGGGTATACCACTTGGTCTTGTTGTTTGCATGCCAAATTAGTCCTATGATGGGAGTGGCAGGGTTGTGCCTTGGATGTTCCTTGGCACTCTTTAGGAGCACTCATGACCTCAACTATTTAAAAAAGAGTCAAAATAATATTGAAGCTTCTTTAACATCAACACTTGGTCTTGTTGTTTGCATGCCAAATTATTCCTATGATGGGAGCGGCAGGGTTGTGCCTTGGATGTTCCTTGGCACTCTTTAGGAGCACTCATGACCTCATATTGAAGCATTTTTTAACATCAACACATAAAAAAACCCTAAAAGGTGCCTAAAACCCTAAAATACACCCAATAAAATTTTATATTACAAATTCACCCAGCTTTTTGCCATTTTTGCAGTTTGGGAGATTGCTAATATTTTTGTGGAGAACAATTGCAAAGTGCTAGGGGGAGGAATTCAGCTTTGCACAAATGACATTTATCAACCTTAGATAAGCAATTTAATGATTTTTTCTAGATTTTAAAGGCAAAAGCTTCAAGATTTTTCAAATTACTTTTTTAGTTATTTGTCTCAAATGTTTATTATTTTTATTAGTTTATGCATATCAAGAGTTGCATTTTTTCTTTTTTCTTTTATAATTTTTTATTATGCAATCTATTTGGAACAGCTACTAGTTGCTTTTGCTTGATTTAGAAAATGAGAATAACTAGAATGAACCAAAAAGATATGGATTTATTGCATTTGAGGCCATTACAAGATGACCTTGATGAGATAAAACTTGTCTCAAAATTGCAAACCATGCAAATTCTTAATGCCAAACATTGCAAATCCTCGTGTTTTGAGTTAGGAAATAAAATATGGAAAAAAGAACAAATGGCTGCAGCAATTACAATTTTATAAATAATGACTAAATACAATAAGGCAACACTTATTTTTAGAACTGGGTGCTTTGTATAAGCTCAAGTAAAACATTAGTTTCTGAACAGTCACTTATTTTAAAAACCATTGTAAGCACATAAGGAGTTGTGACTTCTCACCATCTATGGAAGATATTTAATATTCAATCCGACAATCAGATCGAGGATGACATCATCGGGCATTACCAAGCAATCTGATAAGAATACAATTTCAGAAACCTGTCATACCCCTAAACCAGATGGAACCCCTATTAATAGCAAACTAATGCCATACAAACATAAAGGTCCAACTGTAACAGATGTTCAATAATTATCGAGTGGCAAATTCTAAAATAGGGCTGACCTAGGGTTTAATGCAAGTCCGATCAAAGCCTTTTAAAGTAGGGATGGCCTAGGGTTTTTACAAGGTAACTGCAACAGCCTAATGAGGGCGACCACTACATATGTAAGGCTGACTTGGTTAGGGGTTTAGGTAACAAAATTAATAAGCTGCCCCTCCTTGTTCAAACATCCATCTTGGGCAAGGGAATTAGTGTAATAAATTGTGTTTATTGTTGCTGGGCTGACCTCCTTGGAACGGTAAAACCTTTGGGGGAAGAATCATCCATGGCATATAAATTGAGAGTTTTAGATCAACGGAGGGGGACATTAGAGTATCCATCCAAGGAAGAGCAGGAAATCAGAGCAGATATAAATATATTATTACTGCAGATCTGGAAGGTGGGATATGCAAATAGAATTAGAAAAGGAAATCAAATCATAAGAAAGGCATATATACCTACATTAAGAATTATTTATTGGGATTTACAGTCTAAATATACATTGTGGCATGGGTTTTCATGCATAATAGGATTATTCTGTGTACATTTACATTAATAGAATAATTCTGTGTTTATCTGCATCAATAGGATAGTTCTGTTTACACCTGCAAACCTCTGATTTATTATGCATTTTGTAATTATCTGACATAGTATTATAGATATATTTCCGATTCAGAAATGTTTAAATATAGATGTGTATGAAATACTACATATGTTTTCTGACTGCTGTAATCAGCCATATTAGGGGAAATGAGGGATTACAAGTAGGAAATCGATGTTGTGATCACCTTCTAAGAACACCACCTAATGGTATGACTGGGGAGTCCCATGGTCCCAAAGAGGGACAAAGGGGACTGCCTTTGGGCTTAGGAAGGATGGACTTTCTGGGCACCCTATTGTGAATGCTCGTCGTTACCTCCCATCATGGTAAAATGAACGCATAAGGATGTTCAATCATTGAAGTAAGATAGAAATGGCATGATTGAGAAGAGCAGTTGATAGGACACCTCATTAGGTACTTCACCTCATATGGATGGCATGGTCCACACAAGGCCAAGAGGGATGGTATATCCACTCTTGGGCTTAGGGTAGGGGGGCTTCTAGGGCACCTTGTCAAGTCACTCTATTTTATGACGCCTATGGTTACGTCATCTTAAAATTGATTTAAACAATCTAGTGACTCACTCTACATTTTTAATATATGCTAATTTCTAAGTTCTAACTAAAAATATCTATTTATGAATTTTGATTACAAATGGTTCTTGCTGGTTCTCGATCAAAGTGAAAGGTATCTCCAAGCCTTACTTGTTTTGATTAAAAACTGTAACCTAGGGTAACATTTGGTTACTCATAATTTAGTGACATTGCAAATTATAATAGGCATTTTACCATATACTCTTACCCTTTCCACATATTCAATGAATCCTCCAATGAAGTAGCACCCAACTGGGTAGTAAACATAAAGGATTACAATAATGCAAGGTATGTCAAGCTATTTAAATATGGTAGAGATTAGCATTTGCTAATAATAATTATTAAAACTTGCGACTCGGCTTTAGAATATCCAGGATTAATCATATATTAGATTTTAATATAATTATATTTAATTATTAATGTAATAATTCTGTAACTCTCCTACAGAAAGAAATTTATACCCAAATTAACCTTCCACTAGAGTGTCTCAGCTAAAACTGATGGATAAAATGAAAATGCTATAACAAATGGGTACATCAAACACTTGTGAATTTGCACTAGCCTGAGCGCTGACATTGACACATACAACTGATATTGGATTTCAAGTTTGGCAATAACATTGCTTAAGACAAGTCTGATGGAATTTTGTATCATCATGCACCATTGCCTTGGTGCTTTAAATTGTGTACCTGCAAAAATTCACATAAAATAGAGCAGTTTCTCAACTACATGTAGTGCACATTCATTTCTAGACAATAATGAGATCTATCAAAATTGCAGTATTTAAATTGCAAATATTAGTTTCTAATACAAAATGCAACGCATCTATATGTATGCATGTGTGCGTGCGCCGTGTATAAAATGCAAACATATTGATTCATGACACTGCCTGTCATGCCCACATTTTAATGTGGACAACTTTGGAACAACCAAATTGCTAATTTTTCCTTTCTGTTGTTAGTTGCTGGTTTCCATGTCCACATTAAAATATGGGCCACTGCCTTAGTTCATATTGCGATAGGGTAATAAGCATAAAAGAAAACATATATGAACTATATTTATAGAGCTGAAAATGACATTTCATTGTATGGATTTTACCCTTTTTTACATGGAAAAGACCATATTTTTCTTATTGCTGCTTCATTCCTGACTTGTATAAAACTGGATGTGCTTTTTGAGCATTGTCTGAAATATAGTCTCTTATGATTTTGAAATTGCTGCATCCTTTCTAGTTTCTAGTGCATTCTGGGATTTAAGCTGAAAACCACCATGCTGTGCATGTTCCATGTTTGTAAAATTGCTTGGAAACAACTTAAAACATTGTAAACCCTGGACGCCCTATGATGCAAGGTGTAGCTACTGTCCTCTCTGGGAATAGCATTGCAAAATTTGAATGTTTGAATAGTAATGAATGTTTAGATTACAATATCACAGACAAGATACATGACCATGAAATGTCACAAACTTTATGATAAATGGATTTTGAGACATCAAAAGTTTAAAATAACAAGGGCAAAAAGCACATGTTGTATACCCAAAACCTCAAAGAAATGGAGGAGATGAAACTGCAATAATAGCTACTAGTGTTGTGAAGGGAGAAATGTCTGAACTACTTTCCAAGGGCTAAAAATCATGTGTTACCATTGATATGTTACCCTTCATAACGAGGGGAAGAAAACTGTAAGGTGGTCATTGCTACCTTCTTCGTATCTGCATGGAACAGTGTTACTGACTTTTGGGTGTTATCTGAAATGGAATCTGCTATGATTGAAGTAGTCCTACAGTAAAAGGGCATAGCTGTTCGCTTGAGCAACTGTATTATAAATATTCAAATTTGTGACTACTTATTGTATCTCTGACTAGACATGAACCTCCATATTTTTCCAACTAAAATTGTTAAGTGGAAAAGGAAAAGGTATTTCGTCATAAGCCTCACTTATGCATTAACTAGCAGCAGTTTTATTTTTTGATCAAATAATTTGAATTGGTGCTATGGATTTCCAAAAATATATGGGCGTTTGGATATACCCAACACAAAATTCTTTTTCTGAATGTCTTTGTGGTGCAACTGTTTATTCAGGGAATGGTCATCTCATTAGCATCAGATAAGGCCATTTGGGATGCTGTACTGAAAAATGAGAAGGTTGTAGAATTCAGAAAGTCACTTCAGAAAGGTTGACACCATCTTTTTAAACTTTACCCACTACTGATTTGATTTGACTGAGTTTGTGGTTTGGGCCTCGTTTCAGTCAGTCTTGTTAAACTACAGATGTTAACATACTAAATTTTCTTGCAGGAGGGTCAAAGGTACAAGAGGTAACTGAAGGATCAGTCAGTGGTTCTATTGAAACTAAAGGATCAGATGATGCTAGTACTGAATCTAAAGAATCAGATGATGCAAAGACAAATTTATTTATTCAAACTGCAGAAATTGTCAAGCTGAAGGTCACTGAATATATGGAGAAAATCACAGAACTTATCCACCATATTCTTGGGTTTTCAGTAAATAAGGGTTTTGCAGCAAATGATGAAGATATCCTGGATAATACTGTCAAGTCCTCTTTGATGCTCTCTATTGCCGTGCTCTTGGTTGTCTTGGTCAAACGTGGCAACCAAATTTGATACTGCTTCTGTTAAAGTGACAACCTGTAATTTGCCGACATGACATCATGTAAATATAGCTGGGCCATTGTTTTCGTTGGATACTGTAATGTCCACACATTCCTATAAAAACTAGGACATAATGCTTTCTGCCAACTTTAATAAAGATACTCTATTCTACCTAAAAATTAGATGATAGCTCATTTTCACTGGGCATGAACATGTCTTCTGAATGTCTGTATTATTGTTGTTAATTATTGAGTTTTTAGGCTGTGTATGGAGTTGATTTTGTAGTAAATCTGTTACTTGTACTGTACTGCATGTTATGTTGTAAAACTGGCTAATCTTAGTGTAGTCTTTCACATCCTCATAGTGACATGCATGTTTGTCAATAGTTATGTCTTGCTGGGATTTTCACAACTCAAGGATCTGAAATGATTCTGGAAAATGTTACTTAGTTTGGTGCATCTTCAGGTGGTCCTAGCTTTTTCATCTTTCCCCGTTTTGTAATTCTGATGCTAATGGACATATTGCTTATAGAGATGAAGTTGGTTGTGATTACTTTGGACTTGGTGGTGATGCCGCTGCCATCGGATCTAATTGAATTACATCTTTAAAGTTTTAAACATGTTAGTCATTTGTCGTTATTCAATCACCTGGTACTTCTATATATTGTTTCTGGTAAATGGGCCATCAAAAGACTTGTGTGTTCGGTATGGTAGGATGTTTTGAATCTTTCCCTATTTTGGTCATTTTTTTGAATTTTTGTAAATGTAATATGGAAATCGCTAAAGTACTAATATTCCCTATTTTGGTCTATTTGAAGCTAGCCATAAAATGGTGAATCTAGATTGATGTTATGATGTAACAATTGATATCCCGATATTTGTTTTCTTTGGATACTCATGTTACTGTACTCTTCATAAATTTCTTTAGTATTCCTAGTGATGTGGCCACATTTTCATCACACTGACTCATGATTCAATTCTTGCTCTTTTATAAGACCAGTCTACAACCATGCTAGGTTCTTTCAATGTACAATAATACCAGCCAACAGCCAAGCTCAGAGTATCTTTGTTTGGCCAAACTTCTAATGATGTATTCAATTTACTTGAACTTACTGGGGAATCATATGAGGGCTCAGCAAAATACTATGCTTTGGAGAAGCCCATACACATGGATGGCTGAAAATTAGAGAATCCCGTATGAATCCTAGCTTTTACATGTTCCTGAGCTTCTGTACAGATGCACATATGCCAAATTATATCACCAAATGAAATATTTTACTGAATTGGTGGTTTGAGCTTTCAATAGAGCATTCTTCCTAAATGAGGCCTTACATATAGTACCTTCATCTGAACTTAAGAAAAAGCAAAATTTTGATGTGAGAACGTAATTATTATTTTTCATGCTGGGGAGTTGTTTTAATTTAAAATGATACCTTGTAGGATAACTTTTGAAAGATGATCTGAAGTCTAATACTCAAGTAATATGAGAGCAGTGCTAAGTTGCTAACTATAATGCGTGGAATGTCTGTCAGCCTCTTTGACACATAGTATCATAGCAGTTGAAACCTTTTGTGAAGTCCGACCATGGTTAAATACATACGAGAATTTCATGCACTCTATGAAATGGTTAGGACTAGGCGATAAATCTAGCTCATAGAAAACGGTTTCCTTTGTGCTTATGCGAGGTACTAACAACAACTTGTGGCATGTTATTGTCTTAAGTCTAAGCTCAGGACATGCTTGTTTATACTTACAGGTTTGGCTGTCACAAGCTTACTAAGATAAATAGATAGAATCAGTTTGTCTTCCATTTCTTCATGATGAAGGTTTTCTATACCTGCATACCAAAAACATTTCTTCCTGCAATTACCTTCGACTTAAGCCCTGAACCAAATTGCTTGTGAGGACCGTTTATTTTTCAACACCTGGGCATTTTGATGAAGTCAACATTTGAAGGCAGTCTCCTAGTTTACAGTGTGCCCTTTAAGGTAGGACACAAGCTCAAATAATTTTCTATTACTCATTCTCTTAAGATATTGGCAATCTGGATACAATTTACAAACAGTTTCAGAATTTGCATATTTGTCATTGATACCAAAGTGATTCTGTGTGAAAAGTACTGGCACGGAGAAATGATTTTTAATTGCTTTGAAGTTGTCAACGAGTTTAGGAAAAGTTTTGAAGTTGTTTGCACTTTTCGCAACTGGAATGTTATAATGTTATATATTTGTAAAGAATAATTGAAATGTTTGCTTAACCATCACAACGTAGCGAATCCTAAGACATGTCAAGTAGCTCTACAGATTAAGAAACTGAATGATAAACTCAGTGTCACAAATTTAATGATATGATATGATATGATAGATTTTAATGACGTCCACGAGACTAAAGTAGTCTATGGGACCCATGCAATCGCCCTCCCGAGTCAGGAGCCAAACTAGTTAGTTGCAAAGTTTTGGTTAACTTGTCTCTTCTTCTCTGAATTTTGATAATCAAATCCGCTGTTCTCTTCACTTGATCTTCCTCAAATAAATAGTTGAAGTCCTTGTTCTGCAGAATTTTTGTATAATCAGATCTGATGTCGTTGTAAGCCAAGCATTCCATGACAAAGTGTTGCTCTGTCTCCACTGTTCCCATATTGCAGAATAAACATGTTCTGTCTGCCCACTCTTCTTTTGGAACTTGCCATTTACCAGTTTCACATCGCAGCTGATGTGAACTAGTTCTAATTTGTGCCATCAACATTTTTGCTTTCCAGTTAATAGGTGCCCTTATATAGGCCTTTTCATCATGACTAGAAGTGGGATTAAATTCTTTAATGTAATAAGATTTTTTCCTCCCTATGTGTCTTATTCACAGAATATTGCGAAATTTTTCATTGACAAACTTTTTTATTTCTTTAATGTTATCCGGGCAAGCTTGGATGTTGATATCCCATTTTTGCATCCATTTGTCATTTTGTTTCATCCATGTGCTTTTCCGCCTCACAAGTTTTTCCTCTATTACCAACTTGGGCCAACGATGTGTTTCTAGACCTTGGGTTTTCTTTAAATAGCTTAGCATTCGGATCAATGCGACGGCTTCTAATGGAAATGAACCCACCTCCGCCAAAAGGATTTCATACGGAATTGTGGTCTTGACTTTAAGATTGCATGTGATAAAGTGTTTTTGAATTCTTTCTACTTGCCGCCATTTCTGTTTGGACATACTACCGCCCCACACTTCACATCCGTATAGAATAACCAGAGTGACCAGCAAACCAAACAGAGTTTTCATGGTCGTCCAATCCCATAATTCTGCGTTCCTGCACTTGTTTTGTAAAGAGTATAACGCCTTCCAACGCCCTTGGATCTTTTTCGATCTACAAGTATCCCAGTTGAGTTTGTTATGAAAATCGATGCCCAAGTATTTGTACTCTTCCACAATCTCAAGGGGGCTATTTTCAAACAGAAACTTGTCTTGTATGCCCCTATTCTTCTTTAGTGAGAAGATCATAATTTTGGTTTTGCTAGTGTTAATTTGCATTCCTACATCATGACAAAAAAATTCTAGTGCTTTCAAGTGCTCTTTCAAACCTTTAGTTGTTCTAGCAAGAATTATGAGATCATCTGCATATAAGAGCAGTCTTATCACGAAGTGGGCCAGCTGCACCCCCTCACCATTGGTCTTGTTTATCCAATCTTCTAACTTGTCAATATAGAGCTCGAATAGTGTTGGAGAAAGCGGACACCCTTGCTTAACCTCGATGTTGCTGTCAAAATCTTCTGATATCCCTTCTGTTGTTCTGATTTTAGCTTTGACCTGCTCATATAATCTGTAAACCGCTGACCTAAGTTCTTTAGGGACATCCAGCTCTACCATTCTATCCCATAGTTTATTACGTGGCACTGTGTCGAAAGCTTTTTTAAAGTCCACGAAACAACAAAAAGCCTCATTCCCCGGAGTGTCCCAAACTTTCTCTATCAAATGCTTGAGAGTGATGCCGTGATCTATAGTAGAGTGTTTCGGTCTAAAGCCTGCTTGCTCTTTTGCACGTTTGCCTTCTGTTTCAGCCCAGTTGCTGATTTTTTGTTCTACCAAACTACCAAATAACTTGCCAAATAGTGGATTGATCATGATGGTTCGGTAATTAGAAGGATTTCTTATATCTCCACTTTTGTGGAGTGGGATCACCACACTTGTAGTCCATTTTACAGGGAAACCTTCTCTATTGACACTGTTGAAAATCTTAGTGATGTGTGGTGTGAGGATTTCAGCACCCCATTTTAAGTATTCCGCTTGTAGCCCATCTATATCTTGCGCTTTACTAGCAACTAACCTCCTAATGCCTTGAATAATATCATTTTCACTGAATAACTCCCTTGTAGTCTCTGTTTCCATGGTACTATGCTCTCTTAGATCACATTCGTAGAGAGTCTTGGCATATTCCAGCCATTTGGTTCCTTTTATGTTATTTACTATCTGAGTTTTTCTCTGCTGAAGCTCTTTCTAAAATTTTTTGGGGTTGTTTTTACCAAGATTAATCAACTCTATTCTTCTCTTGTTCACATACTCTTTTTTCTTCTTTTTAATCAGTTGATCATACTCTTTTCTACTTTCTTTGTTCATGTTCTTTTTCCAATTCCTTTTTGCCATTTTGCACTCCTCATCAAACCAAGGATTGGCCGAAAAAGTGTTCTTGGCTTCTTTTGTGGCCCTAGATCTTTTACACTCCTCCAATGCTTTAATGATAGTAAGAACAAGATTATCCTTGTCCATGAAATGCTGTTTTTCAGACTCTAGATGGTTTCTCGGAACCCTAGACAACCGCAAAAGAGAGTCTTGAAAAGTATCATGGTTTTCTTATGTCATTAAAACTTTGCCAGTCAGAATCATCTTCCTCTTCTATAAAAGTTTTGGAACAATATGTTGATCTTTAAAGTGAGTAGTCACCCTTATCAAGATGGGGTTATGATCAGATTTTAACTCTATGGGGCAATCTTCTATCTCAAAGTTAATTATCTTTGCGACATATTCTTACGAGCATATAACATAATCAACAACACTTTGTCCATTGTGTCTTTTGCATGTGATGCCTCCTAATTTAGGCCACTTTTCCATACCATTGCATATAACTATGTTGTATAGGCAGCATAAGCCTAGTAATTCAACATCAAAATGATTAATCTTTCCCATGCTATCCTGTGAAGATCTTTCCCATTTTTGTGTCCCTTCTTCTTCGAGCCAAACTGGATCTCTACTTTCATTGTAACTCTCCTTAAGATTGAGAGTTTGGTTATTTGCTGTTCTAGCATTGAAATCCCCTATTAACATTATTTCCCCTAAAGAGCTAAAGGCTGTTATGTCTTTTTTTAGCGCAACGAACGGATCTTCTCGATCCAATTTATGTTTTTTATATATTTATGAGCCTTTTGGAGCGAAATAACATATAGCCACCCTTGTAGAAATCTGATTCTCTATTATTTTTATCCAAATATATTGCTTGTTTACATCTTCTTTCTCTAAGTTTACAAATCTGCTCCAAGTTTCTTTTATTAGAACGGTGATGCCTCCATGCCCCTTACCATTATCTATCTTTTCATTCCATAGTGATACCTTCTTATACCCTTCAAAATCTGGAACTCTACATCCATCATGTTCATGAGTCTCGGTAAGCATAATGATGTCATTATCTTTAGCTATCGGCCCTAACCCAGGTCCTCTTCTCCAAGGATAACCTCTACAGTTTCAGCTAACTATAGTTAAATGTTCCTGGGTGGGCCCGAGTTCCTATTTATTGCCTGTGATTTTGTCGCTGATTTGGGCTTTGCCATCTTGGAGCCACGCCCACTTGCCTTTTCCTCTTGTTGTTTTTACTTTTTCCCATTCCTTCCTCCTTTCTTCTTGCTGAGTTACGGTGAAGTCATCATCAAGATATATGTGTGTGCCTCTAAGAAACTTCCTCTTGCTGAAAATGTTATTTTTATCTCCTATATTCTTCATTGTCACTCTAACATGTCTATCTTTGCCTCCTCTAATCCATTTTCCGATTCTTTGAGCTTGTATGGTTGTTCCATGCTAGTCTAATTGGTCTTTAAAGAAGTCTTTAACTAAATCCGTTGTTTTTTCCTGTTCTCCATAGTCTCGTAGCCCTTTGACAATGATATTTGTTGCTTTCTCATTTCTTTCTTTTTCCTCTCTAATCTGTCTCCGAACTTGTTTTTCTATGTTGTCAATAGGAGTGTTTGCTGGCCCCTTTACTATGTTGGCCCATGATCTAACTTCTTCAATCTGTTCTCTGAGTTGATTCTCTTTTATTTCCATATTGGCCATGGCATCTTGTATATTTTTCATTTGCGAGTTTTTGTCTGCTTCTATAGCCTCTCCTTCTCCCGTAGTACTTGCTGTTGTCCTCTTTTCCGCTACTTCTTTCTTTAACAATATTAATTCATACTCTCCTTTTTCCATATTAAATTGCAATTTTTGAATTTGTTCTCTAAGTGACTTGACCTCCGCTGCCAGCTTCCAGTTATCTTCAGTAACTCTTTTCATTGTGATACTTTCTATTTGGCTCCTCTCCTCAAGTGCCCACACCCTTTCCTTCATAGCTACTAAATCGTTCACAAAAATGTCTGGATACCACGTCATAGGTGTCCTTGTGGGGCTGTAATTATTCGGTAGCCCATCCTCCACTGTGTCTATCACCTGAGAATTATCTGGCTTCCCTTTACCGTTAATATCTCTGATATTATCAAACTGCTTAATTGTTTTAGAGATTTCAGTCGACCTCAGACTTTGTTCTCCCTCCCTTGTGCTGTCTGGGGTTTGTGGAATCGGTTTCGAAAGTAAAGCTGCTAACTTCCCTCTTTTTGCATTTTTAAACTTTCGTATCTTTCTCCGCCTAATTATTCTTTTATATTGTTTGGCATTCACATAGATGTAGTTGCCTCCTGTGAGTGGTCCACTGGCTTGTGATAAGCTCAAAGTGTTTGTGGATAAATTACCATTTGTCCCTCCAAGATTGAATGAACTCGTGTGTCCGGCTGAGGGTTCTGGAATAATGAGGAAGCTCCCTTGATTCCACTTGATGATGCTGATGTGCATTAAACTATCCCCGTATGTCAGGCCCAAGCCACTATTGCTAGAGATGTCGTGTTTCGTAGCTTCTTCCAGACTAGTTTGTTGCTCTGCTGTTACGGGTGCCCTGACTATCTGATTCTCTGCCACCCTATTACTATCAGATCCTATGTTATGTAAGGTGGACCCATCAAGTTCTGATTGTTCCTCTCTTATCTTAGGTTGATCAGTCAATGATACTTTTACAAGTATCCTCTCTGCAGATGTATCTGTGATTTCCTTGTTTGTTCTGTCCATGAGGACCATATCATTCCCACTGGTGCCTTGTTTATATGTTTTTAATGGTGTTTTACTGTTGTAAACTTACCAATGCCAGGAGAAGAAACAAAGGAAGCCTGAACAGGTGCAAAATCAGATGCAAGAAAAAGGGAAAAGGCGTACCTAGGATCTGCCTGTCCGCCTACTGGAGGCACATAATGTTGTCTTCAAATGGAACTGAGCTGGAGCCCACTGAAAGAGAGGGACACCATATCAAGCAAAATCATCATCTGAAAGCCCACCAATATCAAAGCCTTTAGTACTGGATGGTCCCACCGGTTGCTAAGACTACCGACCAAACCCTTAAATCTGCCCTTGCACTGATCCCGTGTCTTGTGGACCCCTCAATCAGAATGCTGGACCCCTCAAATTTGTATGTAGACCTTGTTACGTGACAATTCCAATCCCCACAAAAATAAACAAATTGCCAGCTTGGCTTACACCTCGGCCGAGTGTGATTAACGATGCGGCTCTTGGAAGCCGCTAGGGCAAAATCTGTCAAACGGGTCCCACCCAAGTTTGAATCCGTTTGTCAACCGTACACAGCTAAACCCTCAAAACCTAGGGCAGCCAGTAGAAATAACCATATGACCAGGAATCACGAATCTGGAACGATTGATTATCTCAGCCTGACTGAATCGCTATCCAAACCTGAGAGAAAAGAGAGCTTAGGCTATTTTCCACTATGAATGAATGGGAAATGGGAAGACTCAAATCAGCTTCAAGATAAGGCAGCGATCTATTTTTTGTCAAGGAACAGTGGATCAATTGACCTTATTACATTAACACCATTATTGATAGGCTCAGAGTATTTGAAAGTAGAGAAATACTCCTCTGGTCACATAGAGTTGGTCGTGGTTGGTTTAAGATTTATTTCCTCCTGTACTATGTACAATGTCAAGTGATCTTAGGCCTGCATCTTAGTGTAAAAACCATAATTCACGCTACATCATATATCCAATAGACATTACATATAGTATAATATTTTGATATCCTATTTTGCAGAAAACTTGATAAACAACTTTTCTAAATATGCCGAGTTAATTTAACTCAACATATTTATACCACTAATTTAACGATGACTTCTGTGAATACTAACAATATTTTCTCAAAACTCCCCCCCCCCTTGTGTGAATCTCTGTTGTATGGGTGCGTGTACCCACACTTGTAAGACCTTGTACCCAAGTACATAAGTATTGCGTGCTCAATGGAGAGAGCATTATAGCTAAGGACCTTGATTAAATTTTTTGACTTTTTGTTTCAGTTTTTTGTTTGCATATCAGGCTATCAGCTTGTTGTTTATCAAGCATAATCTAATACGCAATTGGTTTGAAACTTTGATATAATACTGTTCAAGCTAGAAGTATATCAATTGCAATATGTTATCGTTATATGATTTATATTCATGTTTAAAGTCTACCTTCTCTGTTATGCATCTAAACATTTGGCATTTATTATTTTTACAAGCATATTGCAAAATCTGAAACTAAAAACACATTACATTTGCAAACTATATATCGGATCTTGTTTTGAAAAACTATTGTCATGACTCACATTTTCAGATTTTCTATAAATATTAAATTATATATATATATTTGATGTATCCAAGCACCATTGTCCCTGATTTTAAAAACTAGTTGCACTTGTATTAGTACCTTAAGTACCCAAGTATCCCCGTATCCGTGCAATTTTGGTGTGAACATGTTAAGAACTCATTCTTTACCTGTAGTAAGCCCAACTTTTTAGACTCATGATCTTGATTCAAACGAAAGGCACTTCCCATCAACCGTTAATGGTTTTCATACACCTATCACAATCTCATATATGAGTTGGATTCCACCAATTGCTCATTTTGTGTGGTTTTCTGGATCCTCCCATTAACCCTTTCAAGATCCATGGACTGCACTATATAGTGGTATTGTTCATTACACTATTTTACACTAGGGGAAGTTATATAGTAATCAACATATATAGAGCAAATGGGAATGGAACATTGGTTATATCCTCCCTCAATGTGACATTTCACATATTCTCACAATCGAGAACATTGAAAAACAAATCATATCATGTTACATATTAGAGAATAAAAAGCCATCAAAGATGTGAGGATGTGGATTGTCCTCTCACCTTTGTTGCCCCTTGCCTTCAATTGATTTGGTTCTTAGCAATTTTGTTTTATGAAGCTCATCTCATCCCTTGTGAAGAAAAAATATTCCTTCTCCTCTTGACGTGAATTTTTTATGAGTGTTGGGTACCACCAATCTACATTACAACTACAATTGAGATATATTTTTAATACGACAATTAACTACACTTAATGTAAGAGGTAAAAGTAGCTCCTATTATGAATACAATAAAACTACATTTTCCTTACATTTTTCCTATGTTCTCACACTATGATATCTACCATAGCAACTTGATATTGAGGAGAAAACCATCATGAAATACAAAGTTCATACACTTAAAAAAATATATAAAACAAGAGTTGTATTATTGTTGGAGTCTAGTTGATGCTAGAAAAAGAAAAAGCAATACCTTGGGTACACTTTGAATCCACTAATTCAACTTTTTGTCTCAAGAAACAAAATTATTGCTTCACTTCTATCTTAGGGTACAATTAGAAATTATCTTCTAATTTCTATGAATAAAATGTAAAAACCAATGGATCTAGTATCATTAGTCTTACTCAGCTTTTTTGCAAAAAATAAAATAAATATTTGTGCATGTGTATGTTGCATTTTAATTAAGGGAAAGAGATGAGAAGATGACGTAGCCAACTATGAGAGGTTTGAAATATTTTAAAAATATATATTTATAGTAATTTACATATAAATTATTAGACAAATGTTCAAATCTTTTATATGACATTCATTAATACTTTATAAAACTATTAATGTACTTCAAATTTTATTTAATCATCTGTGACATTCTTATTAGCTAATATGAAATTCTATAAATGACTTCATTTATATCTATTAATACTATATAATTATGTCGAGAGGCATATACAACGAGAGTAACAACTTCCAACACGAGAATATTTCAAGGAGTAATCCGTGTAAGGAATTTTTTTTGGTGATGCCATTTGGCATTCACAAAAATGTTGAAAATCAAATTAAAATATGGAATGCCATTTGACAATCATAATTATTAACAAATAGAAATAGAAAATAAATTTGATGGGAATTGCAAAGAAAATTTAATTTTAAAAATCAATTTAAAATAGAAAATGCCATTTGGCATTCACAAAAATGTTAAAAACTAAATCAAAATGTGTAATGCAATTTGGCAATCATAATTATTGACAAATAGAAATAAAAAATAAATTTGATAGGAGTTACAAACGAAATTTATATTTAGAAATCAATTTAAAAAGACAATAAGAAAGAAAATTGAGCAGTTACAAAGCATTCCTGAAATACTAGTTGGCCAATTGAAGGCTAAAATATTAGCCCCAAAAAAGTAGGGCTTAAATAATTTCATTAAAAATATTAATATTAATTTTTTAAAAAAAAAATTATTATTTGCATGCACATGCATGCTTATTTTTTTTGGAGAGTGGTGGAATTTTAAACAAATTCGTGGAATGTGAAGAGACATCCATTGGGGGATATGAGGAGCCTCTCACAAATTATAAAAAAGGCTCATCACTTCACTTTCATTTTGTGTTTGGAGGGAGGAAGAGGTGGAGATTATTGGAGAAGTAGATTGAAGTTTTTGAAGTGGAGTTGATTTAAGTTTTGGAGTAACTTTTTTTGCAGGTGAGATTTCGACTTTTTAAAAAAAAAAAATTTTTTTAATTTAATTTAGCTTTAGATTTAGTTATGTATTTAGATCTAGATGTTGATTTATTTTTAAAATTAGTTGTAGTATTCTACTTTGATTTAGATTTCAATTTAAATTAGTTCCATTTAGATTTAGAATTGCATTCAAAATTGTTTAGATTTGCATATAATAGTTTAGCCTTGCATGTTTGATTTAGATTTAGAATTGCATTCAAAATCTATTTGATTTATATATTTGATAATACTTTTCATTTGCATGTTTTTAATGCACATGTTTCAAATTAGTTTTACATTTTCATATTTTATATTAGTTTTAGATTTCCATATTTCAAAATGGTTTTGGTTTGCATGTTTTAGATTTGTATGTTTCATAGTAGTTTTACGTTTGCATGTTTTAGAAAATTTATATTTTCATGTTTCATAATTAAATGATATCATTAATGTGGATGGCAATGTTGCCATATCGATGAAATTTATATTTTATTAAAGTTAATAATTTATTTAAAATAGACAAATCATATATTTAGTTTTTATTTTATCATTATTAAACTATATTAAATATGTATTTTATTTAAGTATTTTTTATTAAAAAAAGATGTATATAATGTTTATGTTTGTAATGTTCAAAAGCTAGAAGGCAATGCCACCATATTCAAACATTACAATCTAAATATTTCATTCAAAATAGTTTTGATTTTTATTTATCTTGTTTTGAATATTATTCATTTGAAAGAATTTATGTTAATTTCTAATACTTTTTTATTCTGATTATTTCTATATGTTGATGTTTGTTTATAAGTTTGTAGGTTAATATTTGAGTTATGGATGCTTTGAACAGACAATCAAACATTATTGATACTATCCTAACTACTTCAGAGGCGTCAAATAATTTCTTGGATACAAAGTTTGATAAATGCCGACAAATAATTAAAGAGTCTCATACAAATATAATTAAAGTTGTGGAGAATGTTAAATTGTCAATTGACTATGTTGAGGATATGGAAGTAATGCATATGAAAGATGCAAAAAAATTCATCCATGATACATGCAAAAGTGAACGGGTTTCCCTCAATGACGAAAGAAATCTTTCACAATCATTGTTAAAAAAAAGGCTGCAATACAATCCTAATCATTGAAGAATGTGACATGTATTTACACCATTATAGATAAATGTTATAAAGATTGTTCATTCTCGTCTTTGGTTTCAAACTTTTACTTCTTCTAGTTACTTGTATTAGGAGTTGTGTTTTGCCATTGTTCTATGTAACTTTCATCGAGAAGAGAACAAGAAAAAGAAATTTTATTTTTACAAAAGATGTCTTTAATTGATGTGGCTACTAAATATGTTAATTAAAAAATAAAACCATGTCTACATAGATGTCCTTCATGATAGACGTGCTTATTGATTATAATTCTTAATAGTTGCAATAAAACTTGCATTAGCATTATTAAAAATTCAACAATATATAATGTTCATACATCACCATGGAGAAATCTTTTCCATAAAATTGTGCCTTATCTATTTTTTCACACTTTTTACATCATCTAAATAGTTGTGTTGGGACTTATAATTCCCCTTTCATGAACAAGATACAATTAAAAAATATTCCACTATTAGAGTCATTTTTAAAACCTATATCCCAATTTTGACCATAGTTCTACTCCAAATACTTCAACACTACACCTAAATCTCATACTTCCCATGTCCCTTGTTTTAGTGTAACATTTAACCACTTATCAACCCTAACCATAACACTGTCATATAAATGAAATTGTAAACCTTGGATCCTAACTCTAAATGTGATTGTGCTAAGCATTTAGTGAATTATATACCTAACCTTAACCCTATATCTACTACTAAATAGAAATTAGATTAAAATTTTAATAGGGGTAATACAGAGAGAGAGAGAGAGAGAGAGAGAGAGAGAGAGAGAGAGAGAGAGAGAGAGAGAGAGAGAGAGAGAGATTAGGGGCATATCTAGAGACAAAAGGGGGCTCATATTATGTTTTTTATAGAGAGATGTTTTTAGTAGAGAGAGATTAGAGATAAGGGTAGAGATAGACATATGATGGCGTATCTAGAGAGAGGGGGAGAGAGAGAGATTGTGTTGTGTATCTAAAGAGTAGGGAGAGATAGATAATTGGGTGTATCTAGATATCAGAGAGAGGGAGGGAGGCAGATGTATCTAGATATTAGAGAGAGAGAGAGAGAGAGAGAGAGAGAGAGAGAGAGAGAGAGAGAGAGAGATTATGGAGTGTATCTAAAGAGTAGGGAGAGAGATAATTGGGTGTATCTAGATATTAGAGAGAGGGAGGGAGATGTATCTAGACATTAGAGAGAGAGAGAGAGAGAGAGAGAGAGAGAGAGAGAGGGTAGGGGGAGTATTGGGAGGGAGAGAGATATTATGGGGTGTACTTAAGGAGTAGGGAGAGAGAGATAATGGGGTGTATCTAGATATTAGAGAGAGATAGATAGATATAGAGAGAGCAATAATTAAAGGAAATCTAACCCTAACCCTAACCGTAACTCCAACCCTAACTCTAACTCTAATTCTAACTTTAACTCTAATTATAACTCTAACCCTAACCATATATATAATCCTAAATTTAACCCTAATTCTAATACTAACCCTAACCCCTAATGCTAACTCTAACTCTAACTCTAACTCTAATTCAAACTCAAACTCAAACTCAAACTCAAACTCAAACTCTTACTCTAGCTCTAACTCTAACTCTAATTGTAGCCCTAACTATAATGCTGACCCAAACTTTAACCATAGCCCTATAGTAACCCTAACTCTAACTCTAAACCTGATTCTAGCCCTAACTTTGACCCTAACTCTAATTCTAACTCTAACACTAACTCTAATTCTAACCCTAACTCATTCTAACCCTAACTCTACCTCTAATTGTAACTCTATCTCCAACTCAAACCCTAGTTCTAACCCTAACTCTAACTCTAACTCTAATCCTAACCCTAACCCTAATCCTAACTCTATCTCTAACCCTAACCCTAATCCTAACCCTAACCCTAACTCTAACACTAAATCTAATCCTAACCTTAACCCTAACTCTAACCCTAACCCTAATTCTAACCTTAATTCTTACCCTAACTCTAACTCTAACCCTATCTCTAATTCTAACCCTAATGCTAGCTCTAATTCCAACTCTAACTCCAACTCTAACTCTAACTCTAACTCTAACCCTTTTTATAACTCTAACTCAAACCCTAACTCTAACTCTAATTATAACCCTAACCCTAATGCTAACCATAACCCTAATTGTAACCCTAATTCTATACCTAACTCTAACCATAATTCTAACCCTAACCCTAACTCTAACTCTAACCCTAATCCTAACCCTAACCCTAATCCTAACCCTAACCAAATTTTAATTCTATATCTAATTCTAACTCTAACCCTAACCCTAACCTAACCTCGACTCTAACCCTAACTCTAACTCTAACCCTAACCCTAACCCTAACTCTAATTCTAACTCTAATTATAACCCTAACTTTATCACTAACCCTAACCCTAACCCTAATCCTAACCCTATCCTTAATCCTAATTTTAGTCATAATGCTAACCCTAACCCTAACCATAACCATAGCTCCACTCTTAACTATAACATTTTACATAACAAAATCCTTAAAATAAAAACAAATTAAAGTTATGCAAATAAAACACTGTATATAGAATTTTAATATATAATGTTGAAGAATAATTTTATGGTAACTTTATACAACTATATTTAATAATAAAGAAATAACTTGCTCCTAACTATAACCATGCAGATTTCTTTAAAAATGTCTTCCATGGTGCGCGCAGACTGCTACTAGCTTATATATATATATATATATATATATATGCCGAGAGTCATCCTTCTCGAGGCACCTATTTTAATTCAAATGGTTTTTTTTTTGTAAGTTAGGATTTAAATAAAATAGGTGCCTCGAGAAGGATGAGTCTTGGCACGCGTGCACACACACATATAAAAGCTAGTATTATATCATTAAGATTATGAAAATCACATTTTAATTAATTATAATAAGACTAAAACAATCAGCCAAACCACTAAATGACTCACCTATACTATTATAAGTAACATCAATTGTCATAAATTTGGAGACCAAATTTAACTTGTCATAAGAGAAAATATGTTTTCTTATTATCCACATATAATAAGTTTAACATGTGTGAGGAAAGACCAAAAACATTAAATCAAACTTAAAATATTGAAGTTAATAAATAAATAATATTTATTTTTATTAGTAATTTAAAAATTAAGGTTGATCAAAATGTTTAGAGTTAATTTTATTAAATATTACTTTAAAGATTTGAATTTCAGGGAATATTATTTTTAATAATTTACTTCAAAACTGTAAATTAGACATTTTTTTTTCATCTGTAAATAGTCGAGGCCAAATAATTTTTGCAAAGCTTAAGGTGACATACCTTCTTTTAGATAAATTAAAAAAGGGCATACCCTTATTTATGAAAACTATCTCAATAATTCAATTTAGTCATATTATTGGAGATTGTTCGTGCCTAGTGTATTCATGTGACACAAATGTACTGCTTTGATGTGATTAAGTCCTTCCCCTTCCTCACATTTAACAATGTCTTTTGTAACCTTTAATAGGGTTGGCTCTTAATCAAGTTCACAAGAGTGAAAAAGTGGTAATATGTTACTTGGTGGTTTTTTCCAAGTTGGGTTTTCACGTTAAATCCCAATGTTTTTTACTTGTATGAATGATATGTTATGCATGCTATTTTTACAGTTGTTTATTTTATTGTTACTCGGAACACATATATAGAACATAGATTTAAAGAATGTTATCTTGCTGATATATTGCTATATGGCTTGAGTTGTTTAATGAGATTGTTTGAAGTTATTAAAACTTGAATTGGTATATTTGGACTTAAGGACAACTGACTCACCCTCCACATCTCAGTTATTCCAATCATTCTAACAAATACAAGCAGTACCCTTCTAAAAATTAAATGGATGACATGTAATGACATACATAGAGGACATGTGCATAAATTCTAATTTTGATTATAAAAGGTCAATTGGTTTTAGAGCACTGCGAGAGATGGTGAAATGTGCTTTAAGTTCTTCCTTCTCTAATAATGGAAGATTAATATGGTAATTGGACATTGCGAGGTAAAAAAAATTCTTGTTTAATTTGAATAAATCCACAAGTGCTATAGTATGTTAATTTTTTGTTTTTGTTTTTGCAGTAGCTACAAATACTCTTTGTACAATAAATCTCTAGTTGAGATAATTGTTTTGGATGGGTCAAACACAAATGCTTCACCTGTAAATGAGGTTTTAAATGTTCTAGTTATTGATGGATTTGTAGATATTGGGTTGAGAAGAAATGGATTGATTATGGATGGTATTGAATCTTCCCAAATAGGCGTGTCTAGAATTGAAGCTGATTTGATGATCGCTACGTCACTAGTAATCAGTAATTTAAGAATTTTACTAAAAAATTAGTGTTTCAAATTGATGTGGACTACAAAGGAAATTATTTAGGTATGTTTGATTTGGATTGTATTATGTAGGTTGACATATTCATCTAGCATTCCCCAGGCCAATAAGGGGGTTTATCATGGACACAATCATACTCAAGACAGAATGCACCTTTGACTTTTTATCAAAATTATGAAAACACAATGGATTTTTTTAAAAAAATCAAAGTGAATTCGTATTGATTTCAATAATAAATAGCAGAAAACATTACAAAATCTGGAAAAAAAAATCATTGTGTTTTTGTAGATTTGAAGAATTATTTTTGAAAGTTTTGGCTTTAAGGTGCATTTTCTTTGGAGGATAGCCTGCACCATTTATTATTGCTAGATATCCATTTAAATAAAATGATATGATGTTCTTGATTATATAATGAATTAGTTTGATTGTCTAAACATTCTCTGAGGGCCATCTTTATAGTTGGTTTAGGGTCCATTTGGATCGTGGATATGAGTGAGAATTGGAATTCATAATTCTAAAAAATTCCCAATCCACTGTTTGGGTTTGCAAAATGAGAATTGGCATTTGGGGACATGTGGATTCAATATCCCCATTTGACCCCCAAAACAAGAATTTTGTCTCCCCTCAAAATACTTGTTATTTGGAATTCCTGTTTTAATTCCCATTTTAAATCCCATTTTTAAAAAATGAGGACTTCAACTAAGTGAAATATAATTGAGTTTGACATCTGGATGCCCATTTGGGAGCACCTATTTTTGCACATATTTTTGAAATTTAATTGAGTTGTAACCTAGAGAGTGAGATGTTTCAAGAAATGATACCATTTGTGTCTACTTTGGGCACCCTTTGAATGTCATTTTGTAAAAATTAGCAAGTGTCGCTTGAAGAAATTAGAAAGATTATTGAGAAATTTGTACCAATATTTATTTGTAAATTGGGGGAAAATTTTCGGCTATTGTTGCACCTTCTCATATGTTTGGATTAAATAAAATAATTCCTACCACACATATCTAATTTCTTTCGTCTTTCTTTTAACTTTTTCTTAAATCTTCATTTTGCAATGAATATTGACATTTTCGACATGTGTGTGTTGGAAATGATTGAAAAGATCATGAGGGAGATTGTTGGAAATGATCATATATAAAAAGTAATGGAAGTAATGGAACTGGTAAAGAATGTTCTCAATCATTGTTTTGTCATTGATGTCAAACTTGCTACTTGCAGGAATGACAATTGTTTTAGTGACCCAAACACTATCAAATGGTTGATTGACAAGGAGGAGACAATCAATAAGATGTAACCAGAACACTTAGAGAAAGGTTGAAGTTATGATGTTTTAATGAGGTGCAAGGATCAGCTAAGCCATTGATAAAAAAGTGTATTGATGACATACTCTAAGACACAGAAAATGGGCACACTGAAACATATCAAAGATGCAAGGTTTTAGCTAAGTCATTTGTAAAGCCTAACTAAGTTCATTAGAGAGAGAGAGCCGAGCAAGCTAGTAAGTGCCAAACAGATTCCTAGTTGAAGTCGAGCAAGTTCAACTTCAGTAAGTGCCGAGTGAACTTCAGATGCCGAGCAGATACAAGTGATGAGCAGATACAAGTGCCGAGAAGATACAAGTGCCGAGCAGATACAAGTGCCGAGCAGAAACAAGTTCCAAGCAGATACAAGTGCCGAGCAAATACAAGTGCCGAGTAACACAGAGATGCCGAGCATCAGTAAACTAATAGTGTCGAGTTGCTGCATTATTTCAAAGATCGAAGATTCATTAGATCTGAGCCGACAAGGTTGTTATCGTGAATTCTGTGAATTAAATAGAAGATAAGAGTGATGAGCTGGTGGCACAAAACACCATGTAGAACATTTTTGGAGAATACAACTGGACTCTAGACGAAGTTTCTAGATAAGAGCAAGATATGGGTTAGATACATTGTATTCTACCTAATCCATTTGAAACCTTAAAGTTGGAGAGGGAGAATCGAGCAAAGGCAATCAGAATTTCTATTTAAGGAATAACAAGGTCACGAAGCAAAGAGAGAGGAGAGGTCAAGCATGAAAGTATAAAGTGCTGAAGGAGGTGCTAAGGAGTAAGAAAGCATAGTTACTTTGCTTCAACAGATGACCACAGATATGATTGCATTGGTATGATGAGTAAGAAGACTCAAGGAGATGAAGCTTGAGATGACAAGCTGTCAGAGCTGAAGTGATTAAAGCCAAGCAAAGGATTGAGCTGAAGTGTGATCTGAAATCTGCAAGATATGTTGTAAGTTGTATCAGATCAAAAAGCCATTATTGTTACTTTCTAGCAATTGTAACAGTTAGTTTAAATCCTATGGACTTAGGTTGGTTTAATAGCCATGTTGTAACTCCTTTAACAGGGTGACATTCCAAGTGAATGTTCTAAAGTCCTTTGATCAGGCCGATTCCTAACAGTATGGTGAAATCCTCTAACAAGGTCACATTTAACAGTGTGTTGTAAGCCTTTAACAGGGCACCACTTTAGAAGAGTGAAAATCAAGTAGCATGTTACTGGTGATTTTTCCAAATTGGGTTTCCACGTAAATCATTGTGTCATGTGTTGATCTTGCATGTTTTATCCCTGCATATTGATTTACTGTAATTTGCTAGGATGATTGATGAAAAGTTTATGGATTCACTATAATTTGAAAATAAAATAAAATTATTAGGGAATTTAGACCTTGGATAACTGATTCACCCCCCCCCGCCCCCTTCTCTCAGTTATTCTAAAGAATTCTAACAATTGGTATCAGAGCCCAACTGATGATTCAGTTTAAAGGGACTAGAAGCGGAAAATATCAGAATGCCTAAGAGAGAAGTCCCCAAGCTCAACAAAGACAACTTTTTTGCATGGAAAAGTTTGATGAAGCTACATCTTGGATCCATAGGAGATTATGCCCAAAATTCAATTGTTACTGAACATGTTGATCCAATTGGTACTTTTATTGTAGAAGATTTGAAAAACAAACAGGAACACAATCAGACAATGCTGGAGATTACTTCTGCACTCAACTATGTTGAATTTGATGATATCAAAGGATGTGACACTGCATTCAAAATGTGGAAAGCCCTATCAAACATCTATGGAGGAGATCAGAATGTCCAAAGAGCAAAAAGAGAAAGCCTCAGAGGAAAGTTTGATGATATGAAAATGGAGGAAAGTGAGAATGTTGCTTAGTATGGCACAAGAATAAAGGAAGTGGTAAGTGCAATAAGATGTTTGAGTGGTCAATTGGATGAAGATATTGTTAATAGTAAGTTCTTAAGAACCTTGCTCCCTATCTATGCTATTAGAGTATCAGCAATACAAGAACTAAGATGTGTACCAGGAAACAATCTAAGTTTTGAAGGAATAGTGGGTAGACTAACTGCATTTGAGTTATCTAACTTTGATAACTATAGACCTGAGAATGTTGAATCTAATTTCAAGGCCAAACTATCACTGAAAGATGCTGAACAGGTAAAATCAGAGAAAGGAAGAAAAATGAAATATTTATCCAGTGACAATAGCACTGATGAGAAAGATGTGAAACAATTGGAAGCATTGCTAGCTAGAAGATTTCACAGAGGCACAGGAAAATTCAAAGGTAAGATGCCTATCATTTGTTTCAATTGTAATGAAGTAGGACATATTGCTGCAAGGTGTACACAGAAAAAGGATTACAAGGAAGGCAACAAATACAAATATAGAAGAGAAGATGACAAGAAGGATTACAAAGACAAAGGCAAGAAGTGTTAGATTGCTGAAGAGAATTCTGATGATAATGATGATGAAGTTGTTTATGTAGCCATGAAGGATCAGTCTGATGAAGAAGAACCTACAACACCGGTAACATGTATGAACAAAAATGACAGATGGATCATAGATAGTGGATGCTTACATCACATGACAGGAGACAAAAGTAAGTTTGTTAACTTTACTCAGTATGATGGAAATAGTGTTAGATTTGGTAATGATGCTCCATGTCAAATAAAAGGAAAAGGTTCCATTAAGCTTACAGAACAAATTTCATGTGATAATGCATACTATGTTGAAGGATTAAACTACAATTTGCTAAGTGTCTCACAGTTAGGCAATGTAGGATGCAAAGTAGAATCTGGAAACAAAACTGCAAAAATCTATGGTACTAATGGAAAATTGATAGGAAAAGGAGATCAAACAAGAAGTAATCTATTTTACCTTGATATGGATGATGTTTCTTGTTTTGTTGCAAAATTTGATGATGAGTGGTTATGGCATAGAAGGCTATGTCATGTCAACTTTGACAATTTGGTCAATATCAGTAAAATGAAGAAAGTCAGAGGTTTACCTAAATTGAAAAAACTTGACAATATCATGTGCAAACAATGTCAACTAGGAAAGATGACAAAGTCAAGTTTCAAAAGCAAAAACTATACATCTAAAGAAGTACTTGAGTTAGTTCATACTGACTTATGTGGTCCAATGGAAGTACAAAGCTACAAAGGAGATAAATACATAATGTTGTTTGTTGATGACTATTCCAAGATGATGACTGTTATGTTCTTAAAGCAAAAATTTGATGCTTTTCAAATGTTTAAGTGGTATGTGGCTAGAGTTGAAAAGGAAACAGGAAAAAGTTTGAAATGCTTGAGATCAGACAGAGGTGGTGAATTCACATCAAACAAATTCGAGATATTTTGTAATGACAAAGGAATGAAAAGACAAACGTCAACTCCTAGAACTCCCCCACAGAATGGAATTGCTGAGAAAAGAAATGGATCTATGATTGACTGTGCTAGAACATTAATGATGGAAAAGACTGTTGCTCTAAAATACAGAAGAGAAGCTGTAAGTGTAGCTGTTCATACACTGAACTGAGTACAAGTCAAGAAAGGTACTAGTGAAACACCTTTGGAATTATGGTATGGTCACTCACCCAAAGTAAAACATTTCAAAGTATTTGGTTGCAAATGCTTTATCCTTAAAGATGCTAGAAATGGGAAATTTGATGCAAAAATTGATGAAGGTATATTCCTTGGTTAAGAAGTAAAGCATACAAGTGTTTGAATACTAACACTAACAAAATTGTGGAAAGTGCAAATATAACCTTTGATGAGCATACAAAAGTTCAAGCTGAAAAACCAAAGAGAATGAATGAATACAGAACCTTTATGTATTCTTATGAAGGAATTCCTGTTGACGAGGATGCTGTCAATTAAATTGAAATTCAACAACAAATTTTAGTTTCAATCGAGTCACAACCAGTGAATGCCGAGTTACATTCAGAAGCCGAGTTACAGAATGAAGAAAATGCACAATCTGATCCTGAAGTAAGTACACATGAAATCGATGAAGAACAACCTGACAAAAAAGTGCATAATGACCCTGAATCTGAAAGATCAAACATGCAAACAAGGACAGAACCAAGATTATCCAAATATGTAAAAAGACATCACCCTACTAAACAGATAATTGGTGACAAAGATGCAAGACCAATGATAAGGAATGGACTAAGACACGAATCATGTCTGATCAGCAAACTTGAACCTAAGACAGTATATGGTGCATTACAAGATGATGACTGGTATAAAGCTATGGAAGAAGAGATTGATCAAATAAAGAAGAACAAAACTTGGAGTTTGGTTCCTAGACCAGTTGACAAGAATGTGATTGGCACCAAGTGGATATTCAGAAACAAGCTAAAGGAGAATGGTGATATTACTAGAAATAAAGCTAGACTAGTATGCAAGGGTTATGCTCAAGAAGAAGGATTAGACTATGGGGAAACATTCGCTCCTGTTGCTAGAATGGAAGGAGTAAGAACTTTACTTGCATATGTTGCATATAAAAGTTTTAAAGTCTATCAGATGGATGTAAAGTCTGCTTTTTTAAATGGTATACTAGAAGAAGAAGTCTATATTGAACAACCAGAGGGATTTTTTGATGACAACAATAGGGATATGGTTTGTAAATTACATAAAGCACTCTACAGTCTGAAACAAGCACCCAGAGCATGGTATGAGAGACTTCACAAGTATCTAGTGCAAATAGGATTTGAAAGAACTGATGATAACAACAACATGTACATCAAATCAGAAGAAGGTAAGGATATTATTGTATCTGAGATCTTTGTGGATGACATAGTTTTTAGAAGAAAGGAAGTGCTTTGCAGAGGCTTTACTGACAAAATGAAACATGAGTTTGAGATGTCTATGTTTGGAGAGATCAAATTCTTTATTGGATTGCAAGTACATCAACTGAAACATGGTATATTTGTGACACAATCAAAATACATCAAAGAGATACTTAAAACGTTTGGATTGGAGGAGTCCAAACCAGTCAGCACACCAATGGCAATAGGAAATAAGCTATCCAAAAATGATGTATCAGCTGAAGTCAATCAAACAATGTACAGATCCATGATCGAAAAACTACAATATGTTGTACATAGAAAACTAGACATAGCATTAGCAGTTGGAATAGTGGCTAGATTCTTTGCTAATCTCAAAGAAAATCATCTAATCTCAAAGAAAATCATCTCATAGCAGTAAAAAGAATAATGAGGTATCTCAAAGGAATTGATAACTTTGGTCTATATTACAAAAAGAAATAGAGGTTTGAACTCAATGCATATATAGATGCAGATTGGGGAGGCAACATTGATGACAGAAGAAGCACAAGTGGAGGTGCATTATTTTTAGAAAAAAGGCTAGTTACTTGGACCAGCAAGAAACAAACATGCACATCCCAGTCCATTGCAGAATCAGAATATGTGGTAGCAACAATCAATTGCACAAACGTTGTGTGGTTCACACATCTATTGAAAAGAATGAAAGAAGAGGTAACTAAACCTGTGATATTGTATTGTGATAATACAAGTGCTATAAACATATCCAAAAATCTAGTAATGCATGCAAAAACCAAGCATATTGCAATCAAGTATCACTATGTCAGAGAATTGGTATAAGACAAACAAGCGAAGTTGGAGTACATTCATATAAAGGAACAAACTGCAGATATCTTCACCAAACCATTGCCCAAGGATGCTTATGAATATCTTAGAGGCAAGTTGGGGGTAATGCCCCTAACTAAAGCAGTATAAAACAACAAGGAAGCTGCCTTGCATCAACAGGAACAAATCATTGAAATATCAGAAGAATGATGTAGAGGATGATAGCAGGAGCAGAAACTTCAAATCGGTCACAAGCATGGTGAGAGAGGGAGAAAACATGAGATGCAAAACTTACACTTCGCATGTTAAAGATGCTACATCTTTGGCATTTATGTCAAAGAGGGAGAAATATGCAGAAAATTGATCAATACAAAGCAAGAGGGAGATATATATGAAAGAGGGAGATATATGAGATCATTAGTAAGGATGCAACAGTCAAGATAAAACATACAATCTTGGTGGTGACTAAGTTGATCAATTGATCAGTTTGGTATGCGATCATTAGTAAGGATGCAACAGTCAAGATAAAACATACAATCTTCATGGTGACTAAGTTGATCAATTGATCAGTTTGGTTTGCCATCAATGCCAAAGAGGGAGATTGTTGGAAATGATCATATATAAAAAGTAATGGAAGTAATGGAACTGGTAAAGAATGTTCTCAATCATTGTTTTGTCATTGATGTCAAACTTGCTACTTGCAGGAATGACAATTGCTTTAGCGATCCAAACACTATCAAATGGTTGATTGAAAAGGAGGCAATCAATAAGATGTAACCAAAACACCTAGAGAAAGGTTGAAGTTATGATGTTGTAATGAAGTACAAGGATTAGCTAATCCATTGATGAAAAAGTGTATTGATGACATACTCTAAGACATAGAAAATGGGCACACTGAAACATATCAAAGATGCAAGGTTTTAGCTAAGTCATTTGTAAAGCCTAACTAAGTTCATTAGAGAGAGAGAGAGAGCCGAGCAAGCTAGTAAGTGTCGAACAAATTCCTAGTTGAAGCCGAGCAAGTTCAACTTCAGTAAGTGCCGAGTGAACTTCAGATGTTGAGCAGATACAAGTGCCGAGCAGATACAAGTGCTGAGCAAAAACAAGTACCGAGCAGATACAAGTGTCGAGCAGATACAAGTGCCGAGCATAAACAAGTGTCGAGCAGATACAAGTGCCTAGCAGAAACAAGTGCCGAGAGATACAAGTGCCGAGCAAATACAAGTACCGAGAAAATACAAGTGCCGAGTAACACAGAGATGTCGAGCATCAGTAAACCAATAGTGCCGAGTTGCTACATTATTTCAAAGATCGAAGATTCGTTAGATCTAAGCTGACAAGGTTGTTATCTTAAATTCTGTGAATTAAATAGAAGATAAGAGTGATGAGCTGGTGGCACAGAACACCGTGTAGAACATTTTTGGAGAATACAACTGGACTCTAGACGAAGTTTCTAGATAAAAGCAAGATATGGGGTAGATACATTGTATCCTACCTAATCCATTTGAAACCCTAAAGTTGGAGAGGGAGAATCGAGTGGCAAAGGCAATCTAGATTTCTATTTAAGGAATAACAAGGTCACGAAGCAAAGAGAGAGGAGAGGTCAAGCATGAAAGTATAAAGTGCTGAAGGAGGTGCTAAGGAGTAAGAAAGCACAATTACTTTACTTCAACAAATGACAACAAATATGATTGCATTGGTATGATGAGTAAGAAGACTCAAGGAGATGAAGCTTGAGATGACAAGCTGTCAGAGTTGAAGTGATTAAAGCCAAGCAAAGGATTGAGCTGAAGTGTGATATGAAATTTGCAAGATATGTTGTAAGTTGTATCAGATCAAAAAGCCATTATTGTTACTTTCTAGCAATTGTAACAGTTAGTTTAAATCCCATGGACTTAGGTTGGTTTAATAGCCATGTTGTAAATCGTTTAACAGGGTGACATTCCAAGTGAATGTTCTGAAGTCCTTTGATCAGGCCCATTCCTAATAGTATGGTGAAATCCTCTAACAAGGTCACATTTAACAGTGTGTTGTAAGCCTTTAACAGGGCAGGCTTTTAAGAGGGCATCACTTTAGCAGAGTGAAAATCAAGTAGCATGTTACTGGTGGTTTTTCCCAAATTGGGTTTCCACGTAAATCATTGTGTCATGTGTTGATCTTGCATGTTTTATCCCTTCATATTGATTTATTGTAATTTTCTAGGATGATTGATGAACAGTTTATGGATTCACTATAATTTGAAAAAAAATAAAAATTATTAGGGCATTTAGACCTTGCATAACTGATCCACAACCCCACCCCCCTCAGTTATTCTAAAGAATTCTAACAGTGTGGAGTTGGAAGCACCATGAATAGGTCCTTGAACAAATTGGAGGTATGAATTGCCTTTCTCACTGTAACTTTTATATTCATTTTTTAAACCATATATTCGTATTTTGAACCAAATAGGCTTGGAATAAGAAATTTTGAATATCAAATATTATTGAGTTTGAACCAAACAGTCCCTAAATCAATTCGAGAAATCATAATATGGATTTGGAGTTCCAGAATCCCAAATCAAGAATTTTAGATTCCAATTCCTAGATCATATTCCAACAATCAAACGAACCCTTAAGGAATTGTTAAGTTTGGTGGGAGGCTCATAATTGGTGAAGCAACTTATTATAGTCTATATTAATCAGTAGCATACATGTTTGTGTGAACAAGTATATTTAATGTCAATTTAAAAGATGAAGCAACAACAATTTCCTGTGGCCTCAATCTTAACATAATAGGCATATTGGTTGTAAGTGTGGTTCATATTGTACTATAATTTTATGTTTGTCTAATCCAAATTTAATGTTCAAATTTAGATTCTTTTTAAAAATGTTTTAAAACACTGATAAATTATGATCCCTTAGATCATTTAAAGAAAATAATAATTAAAGAGAAGAGGTCTAATATTAACTTTTTTCAAGCTAATTTGTATTTGATTTTCAGAGCTTTCTTTCATGGAGGCTATAAACTTTCTTTCAATATGCCAATAAAAATACCTATTAATAATAATATAAATCCTAACAAAATTATAAAGATTCAATTTTAAAAGTATAATTTAATATGCACAATTAATTAAAATAATTTTTTAATTTGAGTAAAATAAAATAATTTTTTTTAATAAATTAAATAAATATTATGAGTAAAATAAAATAATTTTTTTAATAAATTAAATAAATATTATCTATGTATTTAATTTATCATATACTAATAAATTATCATCTAAAAAACTTCCCACAAAAAAATATTATGGAAAATCAATAGAAGATAACATAGAAAAAATAGCATGTATAAAGTGAAAGTAAAAAATAAACTAAAATAAATATTAAAAATAAAAAGCTAAACTAATTGAAAGTCTACCAGTTTAAATATATGAATTAAATAATCATTAAAAAAAATCTCCATTAAAAAATCTATTATGAAAAATTAATATAAAAAAATAATATGAGAAATATAAAAAATAGCAACTCCTCCTACAAATAAACTAAAAATTAATATTTAAAGCGAAAAATTAAATTAATTTAAATAGTAAAACTTTAATAAATTTTAAAAATAAAACTTAAATAAATTTGATGAAAAATATTAGTTAAAAGTGGAGATAACAACTAATTAATTTTCTAAGGAGAATACAAAAATGGGGGACTTTAGTTCAAACCTGGAGGGTTACCCTGGCAACAACAAAGAGCCTGGAGAGGACAAGGCTAAGGAAAGCCATGACAAAAATATAGGGTCAAAAAATGTTGGAGAAGAGGATAAAAACTGGAGTGAGCGACCCTAGAAAGCTAGGGAGGAAAATTTGGAGGAAGATACGGGGAAGGAGAAGGATGACCTCACTGGTAAGGGTGCTACGAGTGTGGAGGAAGATACATTGAAGGAGAAGGATGAATCTACTGGTAAGTGTGCAACACTTTCTTTCCTCCATATTGCCAAGCTCAAGGCAGACTCCTCTCTCCAAGGTGATTCTTGGATGTACAATGAGTTAATGAATTTGAAAAAAAGAATGAGAAAAATGTAGTAGGACCAGGAAACTGACCGGGCCAAGATCATTCAGTTAAAATTTTAGGTTGGAAATATCTTAGAGAAGTTAAAGGAATATGAACATGAGCTTTGTCTTTTGATCAGAGAGAGTGGTAACAAGATGGAATAGGTCACTTCAAGCATCTGTGCGGCTGCTTCTAGCTTAGGCAAGAGAAATAATGAGGAAATCATATCTCCTAGTGAGCCAAGCAAAAGAACAAGATAGAGTTCAAGGAAGAAGGCGACTGAGGCAACAGGGGGATTTTCTATTAACATTATCCAAAACACTGTGGAGGCAAGCAAGGAGGTGGTGAAAATGAGCAAGGAGTTGCAATAGCTATTGGTGGTGGTTTTGGTAACTAGTCTATGGTTTGTGTGTCTTAACTAGTTTTGTTCCTTTTGTTTAAACTCTAGGTTCTAGGTCCTTGTAAAACTTGGTTTCGTTTATTGGCTCTTTTTTGTGGTTTCAGGTCCCTATAAAACCTAGTTTTGTAACTTTCATACTGCAAGTTTTAGGGCCTTGTAAAACCTAGCTGTGCTTATTTGAATACCTTTTGTTTTTCTGTTAAGGGTTTCAGGTCCCTTCAAAACCTATTTTTACCTTAATCTAAAACTAATTAATTTTCTAAATAATTAGAGAAAAATAAGAGTTAAAAATGAAGATAAATTGAAATTTTAAAAATTAAATAAAATCTTATGTGAATAAATTTAATTATAAATAATTTTTAATTAAAATAAAATAATATTGATTTAAAAAAAAATTCAACCAATAATATCCAATTAATTTAAATAAATAAATAAGTAAATAATTTTAAAAATAAGAGTTAATAGTAGAGATATTAGCTAATTTAGGCAAGAGCTTATAACACAATGGTAAATTGCAAGTCTCTTATTTGGGAGGTCTTGGGTTCGAATATACTTGAGGTTAATAAATAATAATAATAGTACATATAATAGCTAATTACAAATAATGTATAATATATCTTATTATTTTATAATTATAAATTTTAAGCTAAAAAAAAGGAAAAAAGAGTTAACAGTGTAGATAAATAACTAATTAAATTAAATAAATAGAAAAAAAATAACAGTTGAAAGTGTAGTGAGATGAAAATCAGTTGGAAAATAATTAATGGTAAGCACTGACAATTTTCTAGCCAAATGCTAACAATTTCCCAACCAAAAATATAATTTTAAGGGAAAATGAAAGGAAAGGAAAGGAAAGGGGCTTTTATAATCCACGACACTAGCCATAGTTTTTAGGTTGACATATGGTGACAGTGATATGGGACTACCTCATACTCCTTTATGGGAGGTACCTAACTACACTACAAACGAGGCATACATACCTTATCCCCCACTAGGATTTGAACTTGTGATCTCTCTTTCAAGAGTACAAATTCTTGACCACTAGGCCAACAAAATTCTCACACTAGCCTATCAGCTAAATAAATTTAAAAGAAAGCCAACCATAATGCTAAGGCATTCAACCAATAAATGTTAATCTCAACCTATAGATAGGTTGGACTAAGAATTTTTAAATTTAAATGAGTGGACTCAGGACTAATTAACTTAAATAATAAAAAAATAAAAAGGTTAAAAAAGATATTGACACCCTTGTGGTGAAGGTGGAAGGTCGTAGTTTTGACAACATGCTATAGACGCTCCTCCTCTTGCTGTAAAAGATGACAAAGATACATACAAATTCATAGCTCAACATAAGAAGAGACTTGTATAAAGGATATTATTTTCATAGAATCATCACATATTTTATGCCACACATCTTCTCAGAGATGAGTGACATAGAAACTCATTGATAGTAAATAAAATTAGAAACCAAATATATAGAGAAACATTTAAATAACTTTAGATGTCTGTGAGTAAACAACTTTTTTTTTCCCAAAGTTTACGACCAATCAATGATGTTTGGTGTAAGACTATGCTTGTTCCGATGATCAATCTAATTGCAAACATGAATAATGGGGAATCCACACCCCCCTTCTTGGTTTTAATTATAGCTTCTATAGTAGTTTAGTTATGGAGAGTCTAATATTAGGTTGAGATGCATGGGGACAATTTTGCATTGAGTAAGGAAAATTGAGAAAAACTGGTTGTATGAAAATGGAGAAAATTACAAAATTTGGCTAAGTCTAGGAGATAGGAAAAAATAAAAGTTGAGTTAGGAAGGGCTAAAATTTGGAGCTAAGACATATTTTTCTATAAAGTTAAATTTTTCTCATCTTGTCGGTACTAGTTAATTCTTGTTTCATCTTGAATCGAGATTTGATTTTCTACCTATGCAAATTTTGTCTCATCTTGGATTGAGACATGATCTCCTACCCGAGTAATTTTTGTCTTAGCTTGAGCCAAGTCTCCTTTTGCTACCTACTAAATTTGTGTTTCATCTCAAGTCAAATGTAGGAATCATCATCCCATCTCAAGCCTTAGAGTTACAACCCAATCTTAGAGTAATGACCTTTGAACTTTGAAATGTGACGTTAGCCTAGAACTTTGTTGCAAACATGTCTTGCCTTTTTAAAATGACATTGGACCCAAAAATCAAGTCAAAAAAACCTTGGAAAATAGTGTATGAGCATGGGGATTACAATTCAAATTTGTAGAATTTGATGAAAAACAACTTCACAAAACCCACCAGAATCACCTGCAAGCATAACCTGTTACAAGGAAGATAGAAGAGAAGGGGAGAAGAGTGTCTTTCAAGATGAAAAATGTATTCAAGAGAGAAAATAATGAATCAATTTGTTACAAAATACAAGGAGATCATTTCTTATAAAAGGATATCAACCACTCTAAAAAAGGAAACCCTAAAGTAACCCTACAGAGTTAATGTGACATTTATTAAATGGGAACAAATATTAAATGTCAACCTCATAAAGTGAAATCTTAAGAGTGGATAAAAGGTAATAAACCTTTTACTCTAACACCCCCACCACACCCACTGATCCCCCCCCCAACATGAGTGACAATGTAGATACAAACAAAAGGAAACTTGGGTCTTGACAACATGGCCTAATGAGGTACCCAATTACAACCAGGTCTCTGTAAAGAGGAAAAATAGTGAAAACCTCATGGGAAAAAATCTACTTCAAAAAGAGATGAGTAAACATGCTGAAACACATGAAAGGAAGGAAGGGCTCATTAAGACACCCCAAGGACAACTTCCTTCACCCCAAACATAGTGCATAACTGAAGATAACATAGCAATGCAAAAGATTTAGTAAAGATGTCAAAAACTTGCTCTTTTGTAGGAATGTACTCCAAGATGAGAACAACATCCTGAATCAAATGTATGATGAAGTGCATGTGGATCTCAATATGCTTAGTAATTTGATTCTCAATTGAGTTGCAAGAAATATGTATGGCACCTTGATTGTCACACAAAAGCATAGTGAGACTATCATGAGGAAACCCAAACTCGGTCATCAACTGTCAAAGTCACAAAATCTCCTAACTAGCTAGCGATGTTGCTCGATACTTAACCTCTGTAGACGATAATAAATTATCAGACTACTCTTGCAAGACCATGTGATAGGACTAGATCCAAGCAAAAAATTGAAGCCAGAAGTAGACTTCCTATCATCAGCATTACCAACCTGATCTAAGTCAGTAAAGCCAACAATGTGTGGGGATCCTATAGTGTAGTAAATGCCAAAATGAATAGTGCCTTGAATGCACCTCAAAATCCATTTGGTTGGTTTCCAATGGCTCTCATGAGGATCACAAGAAAACCAAGAAATAAGACCAACCATAAAGGAAAGTTAGGGACGAGTTAGCATCAAGTACAACAAACTGCCAACCAATTGTCAATATAAAGTGGGATCCATTGAAGTAGTAGGACAATTGGTAGACAAGAAAACACCTAACTAAAATGGTCTAGGGGAAGGCTTGCAATCAAGAATGTTGAAGCATCAGAGCATATCAAGAGCATAGGTTTGATGATAGATGGAAATACCATTAGAAATATGAGTAACTTGTAGGTCCAAAACTTAGTGTAGAAGATTGAGATATGTCATCTCAAACTGCTCCATCAATGCTCTTTGAATACTCTGAATCATGGAGGATGAGCTACCTGTAATGATGCAATCATCAACATAGAGAAAAAGTATCACAATATATACCTACTAATGCTGAATGTATAGTGTATGATCATAATAACATCATGTGAAGTGTGTGGAAAGAAAGAATGAGTCTATCTTCTCATACCAAGCCCAAGGGGCTTGTTTGAGACCATACAATGAATGTTGAAGCCTACATACTAAGGAAGAGTCCTACATAAGTCCCTAAGGATGCTCCATATAGATCTCCTTAGGAAGATCACCATGCAAGAACACACTCTTCACATCCATCTAAAAGACTGGCCATCCCAATGAAGGTGCTAGTAAAAGTACAAAGTGAATAGATTTCAGCTTGGTGATGGGGGAAAAGGTCTTGAAGTAGTCAATACCATCAACATGCAAGAATCCCTTTACAACAAGACATGTCTTATATTGATCAATAGAGCCATATGCAACATACTTGGTGTGGTACACCCACTTGTATCGAACCAAATTTCTTCCTTTTGAAAGAGAACAAAGATCCCAATTGTAAATCTTCATCAAAGAAGAATCCTCCTCATCCATATCCAAATCCCACTCTGGGTGTCCTATTGCCTCTGAAAATCTCTGAGGATATGTAGAAAGAACTTGAATCAAAAGACTAGAACTAGATGTCTGAGCTCAAGTAGGACATGTATCTATAGGATCTCCTACCAAAGGATCAATTGTCTCAATTGTAACGCAAGCCCACTTGGGAAAAGGTGGAGAAAATACAAGTGGATCATCTGTTGCATCATCCTCAAGAGATAAAGAATTATGAGTAAGAAATGAGGTAAAATCCTGAGATGGTGAATCTGGAAGAGGAAAGCTCTCATCAAACTAGACATCTCATGAAAATAAGACTTCTCTAGAATCAAGATCAAACAACTTGTACACTTTCACATCCTCACAATAGCCAAAAAAGATCATTGGTTGACTCTTCTTCTCCATAGATTTCGTTTGAGCATTAGGAATAAAAGACCATGCCTCATTACCAAAGATTCAAAATATAGAAACATTGGGCTTGGTATGAAATCAAACCTCCTCAGGAGTCATTTGTTGCAATGCCTTATGGGGCATCTAATTTTGAATATACTTGGCACAATTGACTACTTCATCCCAAAAAGAAGGCTTCATATCTCATGACTAAATCATGCAATTTTCCATCTCTCGTAGTGTTCCTATTCTTTCTCCTGGAAAACACTATTCTACTAAGGAGTGTGTGGAACTAAAATTTGAGATTTCAAATATAGTTGACATAATTGAATGCTTCATTGCAAAAATAAGACTTCATATCCTATGACTAAATCATGCAATTTTCCATCTTCCATAGTGTTTTATTCTTTCTCTTGGCAATTCCATTCTGTTGAGAGCTGTGTTGAACTGAAAACTGATGTAGTAAACCATGCTCAGTGAAAAAGGCTCTAAATGCTTGATTCACATACTCCCCCCATTATTTGCATGTATCTGTCAGACAAAAAAACCATGTTGCTTCTCCACAAATGTATTAAAGATTTAAGATATTAGATTTATATTGAAGAATGTACACCCTGTACACTATATTTTGTGTAACACTCTAAACCCTTCTATCCAAGGGATTCCCTAAAACTGGAATGCTTAGATGCCGACTTAGAGCTCCCTATCCACAGAGTGCAAGAAGTTAGGATTTGAATATGCAAGGTCTCAGTTGAGTCTTAGAAATGTGCTTCTTACTAGTAAACCATGCAATGGGAGGTTCTTTTAGAGACAAGATGCAAGAGTGCAAATGCCTAGCAAATATGCCTCAATGATGCAATGTAAGATGAAAACTAAGCTAAGATGAGAATGCAAAGTGCAACTACTCTAAGCATGGATGAGAGTATTACAAACCAACTATTAAGCTATGTGAGATAGAATTATTGCAAAATGGAAACTAGAGTAGCATGCAAATATGAATCTAAGCTAAAATGCTATGGCATCAAGGAATGAAGACAAGAAAATGAAGTTCTCCACAAAGCTCCAAGAAACCTGTTAGAAAACCTGCAGCATAATAATATTCAAGAGTGTGTCTTTATATGAAGGGAGAGCCCTCTTTTAAAAGAAAATTGGATGGTTGAGATCAAAAGACAAGAAATGGTTAATCAAAGGTGGAGAATAATTCTTGCCTAATTTTTGACATTAAAATGTCCTTAGTCAAAATAAAAGGCTCCACTCATAAAAAATTATGCATTTTTGTAGAAAATGATTTTGTTTTGTCAAAATGGGAGGCTTCTCAACACATGGAAAATTACACTTTCATGTGTAGACAAAATATTTTGTCAAAATAGAAGGCTTTACACATGGAAAATTACACTTTCATGTGTAGACAAAATATTTTGTCAAAATAGAAGGCTCTACACATGGAAAATTACACCTTCATATGTAGAAAAAATATTTTGTCAAAATAGGGGGCTCATTTGTAGACAAAAAATGCATTTCTTTTATTTATGAAATAAGAAATGTGTGGATGGATTTTTGAGAATTATATTTGAAATAAAAGGGAGAAAATTCTTTTAATCAAATATGTTTTTAGAATATGATGGTCAAATTATAGGTTAAAATCAAATAAATTGATTTTACTTTATTTTTATGATCAAACACTTGATAACATTAGCAATAAATGCTAGAAGGGAGTTTATGGTCTAGGTAACAATTTTTAGGTGATTACATTTGCCCCTCTTTGACTAATGTGTGATTGATGTGGGAACACATGTGGTCAAAGAATAGAAAAAGCTTAAAATTATTCATCTAATATGTGATTGATATGGGAACACATCAAATGAAGAAGCCATGATAGCTCTAACTTCAAAGAATGAAGCCATTATGTAACTAATGTGTGATCGATATGGGAACACATGTAGTCAAAGAATAAAGAGACTATAATAGCGATGGATGTAGCAAGCATTGAGTGGCCAGACTGATAATGATAGTCTAGAACACTAGTAGATAGATCAAGAGAAAATGGAGATGGTCAAGCATATACCCCTGAAAGAGAAAATGTTGTCAAGCATAGTAATGATAGATTATGTCTGCCCCCTCAGGATCAAAATGGAAATGGTAGAGAGGAAGTGCAGAAACTAGCAAGATATGAGAAAATCAAGATATAGCAAAGTCCATAATGACAGATAGGTGATTAGAACCAAAGGTTGACCATAAAGAAGTGATGGAATGCTCCAAGTTAACAAGAGTTGACCATGAATGATGAAATATGAAAATGAGGTCAAATAAATCAAAAAGAATGATGCAGAGGTGAAAGTTGTGAATTGAAGTAGACATGAAGCATGGTAATGGTGAATTCATGGAGGAATGAAGATGCCCCAGTGGAGATTTAAGGACTAGACCTCCAAAAGTTAGCTAACTGTAGAGAAGAAGGTAGAATGTGAAAATGTGATTTTGACCTGAAAGATAAACTCAAATTTTGATTTCAATCCTGACAACATATCCAGGATGGAAAAATTAGCTAGGTAAAAATTAATAAGAGATACAAAAGGGTAGATAGTTTTGATGATAGGGTTAACCCTTTTGATGACAGAATATCAAAGCGGTGAAGTGAAAGATCAAGAGAGTGAAAAGACATGATCAAGAAGAAAGTAAAAGATGAGATAAAAGCAGTTAGCTAAGATGTTTGAAAAAAGATAAAGAGAGAGCTCTCCCCATATGAAGGAATGCAAGACTATGAAAATGAATATACAAATTGGTTTACTAGCAAGGAGTACAAAACATTTAGACTCTAATTTCATCATCGAGCTTTTATAAGATCATATAATCAGCACTAGCATGAGCTATGAAGATATGAATATGACCTTATTTGGATGTTAGGATGATGTGTAAGCATTAAGGCACAAGAAGCCGAAATGACCATAACACCTATCCCTTTCAATTTAGCAAGGAAACATAAGCATCAAAGAATAAAGACTAGGATGACCAGAATGTTTCTTACAGACAAGCACACCAGACATGTGAGAGATCCTTCTTATGCTAAGTAATTAGGAAGTTTTCTGTCTGCGATGATCCTTGCATTCGTAACCTGAGACAGAAGTTTGTGAAGGATACTCGCAGTGACCCATACGTTCACTTAATAGGACGAGTATCAGTATTTACTATAGCATGAAGAGTTCACTCCAACAAGCAAGGAGAAGAATCAACCTCACTAAAGTGTCCATACAAAATGAGTCAAGGTATACATGGCCATCCAACATGAGATAGAGGCTCTTATAGTAGACACCTCTTTTATATGGATTTTTTAGATCATTGGAACTAAACCATCAAGCAAAAAAAATAAAAGATCATGTGCCACAGTTTTTCCTCCTCTAGTTTTGAACATCATTGAGTGGCAAGAGACATGGGACTGAAGAAAAGAAAACATCACATAGTCTGTGTTTATTGCAAAACAGTGTGTGATAGTATTTAACAATGTGCAATTTGTTCTTATCCTATTGAATAAAGAAAAAGTGGGAGTTGATTGGACCATTAAATGATAGTGGAAATCAAAAAATCATGTCATATCATAAAAAGTTCAATATCCAATGGACAAATCGAGTGAAAAGTATGAGAAAAAAAGGATATGTGAGAAACTTGTCCACAACTACCCAAGTTAATATTGAAAAATCAACAGACAACTTCACCTACTCTCATTATTACTTTGACTTGACACTTTGTAATGACAAGACGAGGGAAATGACATGTAGAGGCAATAATGTATGTGAAAGTTTTTCTATAAATGAGCAGCTACATTGAGTGAACCAATTCACAAGTTTGCAAGATTAGTAGTAGTCTTGAGAAATTGGAGTGAAGGAAAAAAAAGTTTGTGAATTATTATAGTCATGGCCAGTGCTCAAGATAAAGTGCAACAAGAACCAGAGATGCTAGATACTAGAAAGGGGGGATGGATTAATGAGGGAAGTGATAGCTTGGTGGATGGAATGGGGCAAAGGGGACAAAGAAGAGAAAAGCACAAGTTGTCAGAACCAAGAGGAGCATTGTCTTAGCAAAGGGTTGGGAGATCCAACCGTAAAGTGGCTGGAGCAAGTCAATTGGAGCTACTAGTCCAGGGTCCAACAGAGGAAAATGCAGAGGACCTACCTTGCTTTACTTGTTAGTGAAGAGTGCGACACAACTTGTGGAGGAAGAGAAACCAACAGAGGAAACAAGATCACCAAGCCTAGAGAGACTTAGTGATACTGCGGATGTGCATATTAGTTTCACAAATAGCCAAGAAGAGGAGAAAATGCCGATGGAGGAGCCTTCTGAAGATATGGAGCAAGGACTAGTGCTAAAGCCTGTTACATCACCATGGAGGCAAGAAAAAAACATCTTAGGAGGTATGAGCAACATGCTTGAGGAGAACACAAGTGGTCCTCTAAGGTTTGCCTTTCGTCCATTTAAGGAAGTACAACCTAGCATGGTGTTGCCACCAATTCATGATGCATCCAAGGAAATGGAAGTGGAGCTAAAGAAAGCATTGGCGGTGGAGACAGAGCGAGCTGATAATGTAGAAAAAGATGCAGAGTTCTTTCAAGGTTTTATTGAAAGATCTCGAGAAGATAGAGCACGGGAGGAAGCGAAGCGTGCGAAAGCAGCATTGTCAGCAGAACGAGTGTGGGCAAAAACTGCAAAGATATCTCTGGCAATAGAGTGAGCACCACTAGAAAAAATTCACAATGAGATGGTGTTGCTACAAGCTTAGGTGGAATCATTTAGAGAAATGATGGCAAAGACTAATGCCATAGCATACCGATCACAAGATCAATTAAATGTTGCTAATGCAAGGATCACCCACTTCATGAACCAAATGCATGAAGTAAAGCATGAGAGGGAATCATGGAAGATGACTATGAATACATATAAGATAGAATGAGACATTTCTCAATAGGTGACGACAATACCTAGGGCAAAAAAGTTGCAAGCGGATATGAATGAAGTGAGGGAGAAGTCAGAGAAGCCGGTATGAGAGGTAGCATATTACATGGGATTGTACCATCAGGCTATCCCTCCAGAGCACAGGAGAGGAATATCCTTCTTAGATAGGATGTTTATTACTCAAATGAATACTTTGTTGAGCCTCGGCCATATCTCGATTCCAATGGATACAATCTGGGAAGGTGCAAGACTGATGCCAGGAGCTTCATCATCTGGGACTGCACAAATAGGAATACACCCAACTGGAAACCCAAATGCCCCACCTCCACAAGGAGGACATTAACGAGCATTGAACTGATGTTATGACTTTGTGTATCATGTGGTAGGAGGTATTTGTTCAAGTGGATTATGGTGATCTCATGCCATAGGTGGATGCTCTTGTGATGTTATTGAAAAATGTTTTAAATGTTTTGTAAGCCTTTTTATGAATATATGGATGTTTTTGGAATTTTTGAAGAATATGTGAATGTTTTTGGAATTTTTGAAGAATATGTGAATGTTTTTGGAATTTTTGAAGACTACTGTAAAGGTAATTTCTGTAAAAGTGTGAATAATACAATCTCTAGAGTAGGGAAAACCTTTACTTGTATGCAGGGAACTGAATGTCTACATATTTGCATAACATTTGGAGAGCTCTAGTGTGTAAAGTGTAATTCTATGTGTACTAATAGCCCTTACAGATGATTATAAGGCCAACATTGGGATGTTTCTCTAAGTGTGCATCTAGAAAAACATTCTCAAGGTCTATAAAAAGGCATTTTGGGGGCCCAAAAGGACACCTGGGCCTAGAGAAAGACAAAATAGGCCCTTGAAAAGGTATTTTGACCCAAAAAAGATGTTTCGGGGGCTTAAAAGGGACGCCTAGGGCCTTGAAAAAGGAAAAATAAGGTCTTGAAAAAGATGCTTTGATCTACAAAGGATGCCTATGGCCTTGAAAAAGATGAAATAGGGCCTTGGAAAAGGCGCTTTGACCCAGATGAGCCTTGAAAAAAGGTGCTTGAGCCTAAAACGGTACTTGATGGGCCTTGTAAAAGGTGCCTGGGCCTAAAAAGGCACTTGATGGGCCATGAAAAAGGTGCTTGGGCCTATAACAACACTTGATGGGCTTTGAAAAAGGCGCTTGGGCCTAAAAAGGCACTTGATGGGCCTTGAAAAAGGTGCTTGGGCCTAAAAAGGCACTTGATGGGCTTTGAAAAAGGCGCTTGGGTCTCAAAAGGCACTTGATGGGTTTTGAAAAAGGAACTTGGGCCTAAAAAGGCACTTGATGGGCCTTGAAAAAGGTGCTAAAAGGGTAGTCAAGCTCTTACACTTATGCCTACTTATTCTGTGCCCCTAGCTGTATAAGGATGAAAGAATCCGATGGATATCGGGGCTTTCAAAATAGCATTGATATATTTGTTAAAGGTGGTTAGAATAATCGTGGCTACTGCAACTTAAATAAGGCTAAAAATCCTTCTTGATTCACATTAATAATGGCTGCATGGAAGGAAGGCGACGGTCGGCTTTCGCGGCATCTCTTCCGCTATCCGAGTTGTGCTAAATTTTCTTAAGCCCGAAATTATGTGTCATAACATTACCACACTTCTTCTTAATATCAATTTCTTAATATCAAAAATTGAGAGGAATTTTGGGGTGGTGTTAAATGTTTTGAGCTTTTATGGCCATGTTTGGTAATTTTGACCCCCTTTTGAATGTATTGGGCTTCTTGTGGAATTTTTTGATATTTTAAGGCAATTTTTGAATTTTTTTGGTATTTTTATGCAATTTTTGAATTTTTTTGAAATTATTTGGAAATTTTTGAATTTTTCTGGCATTTTTAGGCAATTTTTGAATTTTTTTGATATTTTAAGGCAATTTTTAGGATTTTTTTTCAGGATCATAGATATGTACAAGATAGTTGAGCAGTAAGCCTTTAAGCATAGAACTTCTTTAAGTGTAGAAAATTGATAGGTTCTACTAGTTCTTCACCTTCAGGAGTATACAACTAATAAGCCCTAGACCCAAATGCTATTGTGATAATGTATGGGCTTAACCAATTAGGTTCAAACTTTCCTTTCTATTCCCTATGCTGTTGATTTTTTGGATTTTCTCTAAGCAGGAGGTCACCAACTTGAAACTCACATGGATGAACCTTCTTGTTATACTGAGTAGACATGCGCTTCTGATAGGCTCTCATGTGATCAAAAGCTACCTTACGACACTCATCAAGAGCCTCTAATTCATGTATCTGCATAGCTCTATGGTCTTCATCAGTTATCAACCCATGTAAAGAGACTCGCAAGGAGGGGATCTCTACTTCTAATGGTAGAATAGCCTCAAAACCATAGACTAAAGAAAAAGGCATGGCCCCTGCAGGAGTATAGATGGTAGTTCTATAGGCCCAAAGTGCTAGATTTATCTATAGATGCCAATCTCTCCCAAACTTATGAACTGTATGATGCAAGATTTTCAGCAATGTTTTGTTGGAGGCCTCAGCTTGGCCATTCCCTTAGGGATAGTAAATAGAGGACTAGTGTTGTTCGATTCGAAACTTTTTGCACAACTGCCTTAGGTCCTTATTCTTGAACTGCCCTCCATTATTCGTAACAATAGAGGATAGGATACCATATTGGCAAATGATGTGATTTAGTATAAACAGTGCAACAGGTTTTCCTGTGGCAGTAGATAAGGGTACAACTTCAACCCATTTAGTGAAATACTCTGTCGCTGTGATGATGACTTTATGACCACTGGATGAGCTTGGATGAATCTTTCCTACGAAGTCAAAGGCCCATTTTTGAAATGGCCAATATGTCACAGAAGGGATTAATTCTTGCCCAGGAGCATGTATCAAGTTTCCATGGAGCTGACATTTCTGATAGGACTTCACATAGCGAACAACATCAGCTTGCATAGTGGGCCAATAATAACTTCTCCTAAGCAATTTTCGGGCGAGTGTAAGGCCATCAGAATGTGCCCCACAAATGCCTCTATGGAGTTCGGCAAGTGCCTTTTCAGACTCTTCTAACTCTAAACACCTAAGAAATGTTCCATCTAGACCCTTTCTATACAAGTCACCAGAGACTAGAGTGTAATGTGAAGCATTACAAAGGAGTTGGCATTTTTAGTTGCGTGTGAGGGTTTCAGGGATAACCTGATCACGCAAGTAGGAGAAGATAGTTGCATAGTGGGACGAATCATGACCTATGACACTGTAGATCACTTGGGTATTCGAGGAATCATAGGCAAGATGACGTAGTTCTTCCACCAGGAACTCAAATTGTGATTCATGTTCTTGCAGTTGGAGGATAGATGCTAAGGTGGCCATAGCATCAGCAGCCTTGTTTTTTGCTCTAGGAATCTGTTGGAATGTTACAAAGGTAAAATAATTCCTTAGAGGATCTATCAATTTTTTATAAGGAATCAACTTGTCATCTTTTGTTTGATATTCATTGTTCACTTGGTTAACAACAAGTTGAGAATCACCATAGATGTGTAGTTTAGTTATCCACCATTCAAGAGCCATTTTGATCCCATTTGTTAAAGCTTCATATTCTGCCATGTTGTTTGTACAAGGGAACAAGAGTTTGTAAGATTTGGGAATCGTATATCCATGAGGGGAAACAAACAAGATACCTGCTCTAGCTCCATTTTGAGTATGAGACCCATCAAAAAATATTTTCCATGTTCTCTTAGTGATGTACATGATTGAGGCATCTAGAAACTCAATTTGCATAGGTGTTGTATCTTTAAGTGGAAAGTTAGCCAAATGGTCAACTATGGCCTGCCCTTTGATTGCCTTATGTTTGACATACTTAATGTCCAGTTTAGAAAGAATCATCATCTATTTAGCAAGATGACCAGTGAGTGCAGCTTTACTTAATAGATATTTCAAAGGATCTATCTTAGCAATCAAGTGAACTGTATGTGCCAACATATAATGTCAGAGTTTTTGGGAAGCAAAGCATGCCTTCTCTATACTTGTATAGTTTATTTCATAAGCCACCAAAGTTTGACTGATATAGTATATGGCTCTTTCTTTACCCATCTCATCAATTTGGGCTAGAAGTGCTCCCAGAGAAGAATTCGTAGCTGAAATATACAGAATCAAAGGTTTTCCTGGGATGGGTCGCATCAAAACTGGAGGTTTTGCCAAGTAGCCTTTGAGTTGATCTAAACTCTATTGATAGTCACTATTCCAAATATGGGTAGATCCTTTATGCAAATTTTTATTGAAAGCTTGAGCCTTATCGGCCAATTGAGAGATAAATCTTCTTATGGATCGTAGATGTCCTTGCAAACTTCTAAGCTGACTGATATTCTTTCGGGGAGGCATATCCATGATAGCTTGGACCTTTTCAGGATCAACCTCAATGCCTTTTGCTGAAATGATATAACCTAGAAATTTCCCAGAAGTGACACCAAAGACACATTTTTTTGGACTCAGCCTAAGTTGAAATTGTTCCATACAGTTCAATATCAGACTAAGGTCTCCAAGATGTGTGTCTCATTTTTAAAATTTAGCCAGTGTGTCATCAACATAATCTTCCATGTTTTTATGCATCATATCATGGAAGATGGTTGTCATTGCTCTTTGATATGTAGCACCAACATTTTTAAGCCCAAAAGGTATGACATTCCAACAAAAGGTACCCCATGTGCATGTAAAAGCTATCTTTTCTTGGTCTGTGGGAGCTATCTTGATTTGGTTATACCCAAAAAATCCACCCATGAGAGAGTACATCTCATAACCCATAGTCAGGTCCACTATCATATCGATATTTAGTAGTGGAAAGTCATCCTTGGGACATGCTTTATTGAGGTCTTTAAAATTAGTACAAACTCGGATGGATTTTTCATGGTTAGAGATAGGTACAATGTTGGAAATTCATTCTGCATAATCAATGGCTTTGATAAATTTTGCACTTAATAGTTTTTCCAATTCTGCCTTGACCAGTAGGGCCACATATGGATGCATTTTTCTCAAATTTTGTTTGATAGGCTTCACATCCGAGGAGATTGATAAGTGATACATGATGAGATCTATATCAAGCCCTGGCATATCAGAGTATGTCCATGCGAAGTCGATCTTCTTGTCTTGGAAGAATTGAGAAAATTGTGTCTTTTCCTCATTTGACAAGGATTGAGCTACATGAATAATCTTAGGACATTCTTCTATACCCAAGTTGATAGGTTGTGTAGGTTCAATGAGAACCGAAGATTTTTCTTGGAAATAGCTTGGAAGGCTACCAAGTACCTCATCCATAGGTGCCTTAGAGAGGTTTTCACCATCAGATACGTCTTTGTTTTTACTTTTTTGGGGATCAGACACCGCCACAATGTGATTTTCGCCATCTGACTACTTATTTTTTCTTTTAATTTTTTGATTGAGGTACTTGATATTTGATTCCATCATGTTAACCGTGGGTTCACTGGTGGAAGAAGTGACAGGTTCAATGGCATTCAGGTAACAAGTGATCTCATAATCATTTTGGAAAGACCATATTTCAGGTCTTTGATTTTGGAGAGACCAATCTATGAGATTTGGGTGAATTAGCGAGAGTGAGGTGGAAGCTTCAATGTGATTGATATGGAAGGAGTCATCTCTGGTGACTTGTGAAGTCAAAACTATAGAAAATGTTGCAAATGACTCTAGCTCAGGAATAGACCTAGAGGGACTAGTGTGACCCATTGAGACATGTTGTGAGTCAAACTCATCTGACCCTATACTAGACCATTCAACTACACTTGGTTGGGTTGCATAGGCATGAATTGCATCCACCCCTAGCTTGCAAGATGCATCCGATAGACTTTCCCACTCATAATCATGAGAATCTGTACTCTGATCCCTAGCTATGAGCAGAGCAATATTTTTGTCTAATTCATCCACTGTTCATGTCCTCAGTAGTAGATTCTTTTGGTTCCTATTGTTGGGAAGTGGAAGCTTCCTCATCATTATTAGTGCTCAATATTTCTTCTCCCCAAGGGAGGGAAGTGAGAGGCACAAAATCTTCATCTTGTGAAGTAGTAGCAATCATGGGAGGGTCATCATCCTTTGATTCACTTGATACGGGTAGTCTTTGACCATGTGTTGGTATGTCATTTTTGAGCCCAAAGCCTAAACCAGCAGTGTCTCGAGTATCACAACCTTGAGTGTGACTTAAAGGTTCAACTAGAGCATTCTTATGACCAGTTAAGGACCCATGGCCTTGATAGCCCATTTTTGTCAAAAATTTATAGCCTTTTCCATATCTTTTAGGAGAAATAGGAGTAGTCACGGTAACTTCTTCATCTTCCTCTCCTCTCTAGATCCAGTCTTTTATGGCTTGTTCTTCCTTTTCTACCTCTAGAGGTACTGATGACTGCACAAAAGTGCCAAAAAGTGTCATAGCGGAAACAAAAGGCTTCTTTGTGATAGTTGGTTTCCCATAAGACCGAGGACAAATTGGAAGAGTAGCAATAGATTCCAGAGTGTACTCATCCATACCAAGGCTCATCATTTTTAATTTTTGTTCACACTTTATAAAGGATGGTGCTGGTTCATGTGAAGAGTGATTGTGTGGAACCAGAATTTCAATAGTAAACGATGTATTGATGGACATCGAGTTGTCACTGGGAACAACTATCTCAGTACCATTGAATGGGAACTTGATACACTAATGGTAAGTAGAGGGCACCGCTTGCATGTCGTGAATCCATGGTTGCCCCAACAACAAGTTATATGCAAGAGGTATATCTAGGACTTGGAAGACAACATCTTTTTCCACCGGACCAACTCAAATTGGTAGCACAATTAAACCCTTAGAAGGTTGTTCAACCTCATCATAGGCTTTTATGGTATCAATGACAAATTCTGACATGCCCAATTGTTGTATCACATTGAATGAGATAATATTTAATCTTGCACCATTGTCTATCAAGACTCAATGGATGCAAATATGGAAAATTTGAACTTTGACATGGAAAGCAAGGTTATGGGGATGACTAAGAGCTTGATCATCTTCTTCAGAAAAGGTGAGATAGTGAGGTGAGGAGATGTGGTTCACCATAGCTTGGAATCATTCTGCATCAATGTTTGTGGGAAAGTTGGCAGAGCGTAAAGCTTTCTTGAGGATATCTTTGTGGAGAGGTGACAACTCTAACAACTCAAAAATGGAAATTTGTGCAGGGGTCTTTTGTAGTTGATTAACAAGGTCATACATCAAGGCAGAGGTAGTTGATGAACTAGTTGGATTAGCACTTGGTTGCTTAGAAATATTGGCTCCTCTAAGGACAACTTTTGGATGGCTCCTAGTAACAACATTCAATTTGTCGTAACTTGCTTGGATACCATTCCCACTACTATGCTTAATTCTCGCATTAAACGAACATTTTTCTCTTCTTGGTGTGGACTTCTAGTGATCTTGTGTTATCCTATTAGTTGAGCATTGTGCTTTTTACATGCCAGTTACAACTAGGTTGTAGATTAACCAAGAAAACCACCCTTCCTTTAGCTTTATAGAGTTACCCTTTTGTACTAGACGCTCACACAAACAAAACTTTGATTCTCAACCTATTTTTGACGTAGAGGGGGATAACCACTCTATGAACCAATTTGGCAGAACTCTAGACACTCCTCTCACTACTATTAGGTCAGAAAATAGTGTGTCTCTCACAATGAGTAGGGAGGAAAGGAATCGATGACTTGAAGAATTTTTTACAAATAATGAAAGGTTACAATGATGAGACAGGGAGAAAAAGGCTTATATGGATGAACAAGCTTCTCTCTTTGCCACAAGATTTAATGCCAACATTTTTGGAGGGCCGAGTACTAGTGATCCTCAAAATAATGACAACATAAATCCTTTCGATAATCATGGGGATGACAGGGGTAATTCTCCCCCTATAACTCCATGGTCACGTCATGGTGGTTTTGTATCACCTTCTAAATTATCTCAACATGGGCATGAATCCCATAAATCCCACCATGAGAGTGATATAGACATGGAGATAACCAATGAAGATCTCATAAAGTTTCAATAAGATGTTTTCCTTCAAAAATTGATGCTCAAGTCACTAGAACAAAATGGTGATCAATAATTCATGCATCTTTCTTCCAAAGGGGTCAAGCTACCACCTAATTTTGATGTAAAAAATCTAGTTCAAAAGAGGGAGCCCACTCCCCTTGAAGTGGCTATGCAAAGAATACAAGACTTGGAAATGCAGATGTCCAAATTAAATAAAGAACAGGGGAAACCTAAGACCTCTTTAACTATAGAGTCAATATGTGCATTGCCATTTGATAAGAATTTATACATGATACCATTCCCAAGAGATGTCAACATCCCAAAGTATGATAAGTACGATGGTAATGGAGATCCTCATGACCATATAAGACAATTCTATTCACTTAGTATGGACTTTATAACTGATGATACATACCTCATGCAATTATTTCCAAGAAGCTTAAACGGTCAAGCCATGGAGTGGTTCACCAAGATCACACCTCCTCTTAAATCTTTTGATGAGCTAGTGAAATGATTTATCCAACATTATTCCTATAACATCTCACATCCTATCACTATGCTAGACTTGTGCAACATGAAACAAAAAGTGAGAGAATCCTTTGTTACTTATTTACAAAGGTGGAGAAATATATATTCAAATTACCCATGACAACTACCTAAACATGAGAAGATTGATATCTTTGTGTCTAGTCTCATTTCAGAATTGCATTATGACTTGAGAAAACAAATCTACCTCACTTTTAATGATATGGTTGAAAGTGCTTTTCCTATAGAAGATGTTTCCATTAAGAAGGGTGAGATTACTATTAGCAAGGATAAATCTAATGGTAATTGGAAAGATAAGAATAAATCTTGGAATAAGAACAAGTATGTAGTAAATGATGGTGTTGTGGACGTTCCACAGACTAAATAACTCATTTTTAACTTGGCTAGTGCTCTACTTGCAACAAAGAAACAAGGGGTATCTACAAAAAAAGATTCTAACAAGGTCAAGCTTGTTAAAAAATTCAAGCATGTCTTGACTCCTCTTGGAGATTCATATGAGATTATCCTCAAAACCCTACTTGCACGTGGGAACATCACATTACTTGACAACTCTAGAGCATACGATCCCACTGTTAAACCTCCTTGGTGGAGAGATGATGATTATTGAAACTATCATAGAAATAAAGGCCATACAACCGATAACTGTTTTAAACTAAAAGACATTATTCAAGATCTCATCAAGGAGGGGAAGATTGGTGCAGATGGGCTCATTAAAAACTCAGATAATAAGGCTTTCAAGGAACCTTTACCTAAATATAATCAAGGAGAAAGTTCAAACACCAACATGAATGTGGGAATGAAGAATCATGATGCTAAAATCAACTACATGTATGCTCATACTGACAATCTCATTGCTACGCTTGAACCTATTTGTGAGAATGTCAATATGATGAGGCCTAGATATGATGACTACAATACTAATGATGAAAGACCAAAACTTATCTTAAGAGGTGTTGGTTCTATTGAAACACATGATTCTACTAAACATGAACCCTTGATCATACTTAGAGGGGCTACTCCTTTATCTCATGGTGATAAATTGAATGTTATTACTAGGAGCCATCCAAAAGTTGTCCTTAGAGGAGCCAATGTTTCTAAGCAACCAAGTGCTAAGCCAACAAATTCATAAACTATCTTTGCCTTGACGTATGACCTTGTCAATCAACTACAAAAGACCCCCGCACAAATTTCCATTTTTGAGTTGTTAGAGTTGTCACCTCTCCACAAAGATATCCTCAAGAAAGCTTTACGTTCTGCCAACGTTCCCACATTCATGTTGGTGTTTTAACTTTCTCCTTGATTATATTTAGGTAAAGGTTCCTTGAAAGCCTTATGATATGAGTTTTTAATGAGCCCATCCACACCAATCTTCCCCTCCTCGATGAGATCTTGAATAATGTCTTTTAGTTTTAAAAAGTTATCGGTTGTATGGCCTTTATTTTTATGATAGTTACAATAATCGCCATCTCTCCACCAAGGAGGTTTAATGGCGAGATCGTATGCTCTAGAATTGTTAGGTAATGTGATGATCCCACACGCAAGTAGAGTTTTGAGGATAATCGCATATGAATCTCTGAAAGGAGTCAAGACACACTTGGGGTTTTTTTACAAGCTTGACCTTGTTAGAATAGTTTTTTGTAGATACCCCTTGTTCTTTTGTTGCAAGTAGAGCACTAGCCAAGTTGAAAATGAGTTCTTTAGTCTGTGGAATGTCCACAACACCATCATTTACTACATACTTTTTCTTATTCCAAGATTTATTCTTATCTTTCCAATTACCATTAGATTTATCCTTGCTAATAGTAATCTCACCCTTCTTAATGGCAACATCTTCTATACGAAAAGAACTTTCAACCATATCATTAAAAGTGAGGTAGATTTGTTTTCTCAAGTCATAATGCAATTCTGGAATGAGACTAGACACAGATATCAATCTTCTCATTTTCAGGTAGTTGTCGTGGGTAATTTGAATATATCTTTCTCCACCTTTGTAAATAAGTAACAAAGGATTCTCCCACTTTTTGTTTCATGTTGCACAAGTCTAGCATATTGATAGGATGTGAGATGTTATAGGAATAATGTTGGATAAATCATTTCACTAGCTCATCAAAATATTTAAGAGGAGGTATGATCTTGGTGAACCACTCCATGGCCTGACCATTTAAGCTTCTTGGAAATAATCGCATGAGGTATGTATCATCAGTTATAAAGTCCATACTACGTGGATAGAATTGTCTTATATGGTCATGAGGGTCTCCATTACCATCGTACTTATCATACTTCGAGATGTTGACATCTCTTGGGAATGGTATCATGTATAAATTCTTATCAAATGGAAATGCACATATCGACTCTATAGTTAAAGAGGTCTTAGGTTTCCCTTGTTCTTTCTTTAATTTGGACATCTATATTTCCAAGTCTTGTATTCTTTGCATAGCCACTTCAAGGGGAGTGGGTTCCCTCTTTTGAACTAGATTTTTTACATCAAAATTAAGTGGTAGCTTGACCCCTTTGGAAGAAAGATGCATGAATTATTGACCACCATTTTGTTCCAGTGACTTAAGCATCAATTTTTAAAGGAAAACATCTTGTTGAAACTTTATGAGATCTTCATTGGTTATCTCCATGTCTATATCACTCTCATGGTGGGATTTATGGGATTCATTCCCATGTTGAGATAATTTAGAAGGTGATACAAAACCACCATGACATGACTGTGGAGTTATAGAGGGAGAATTACCCCCGTCATCCCATGATTACCAAAAGGATTTATGTTGTCATTATTTTGAGGCTCACTAGTACTCGGCCCTCCAAAAATGTTGGCATTAAATATTGTGGCAAAGAGAGAAGCTTGTTCATCCATATAAGCCTTTTTCTCCCTCTCTCGTCATTGTAACCTTTCATTATTTGTAAAAAATTCTTCGAGTCGTCAATTCCTTTCCTCCCTACTCATTGTGAGAGACACACTATTTTCTAACCTAATAGTAGTGAGAGGAGTGTCTAGAGTTCTGCCAAACTGGTTCATAGAGTGGTTATCCCCCTCTACGTCAAAAATAGGTTGAGAATCAAAGTTTTGTTTGGGCGAGCATCTAGTATGAAAGGGTAACTCTATAAAGCTAAAGGAAGGGTGGTTTCCTTGGTTAATCTACAACCTAGTTGTAACCAGCATGTAAAGAGCACAATGCTCAACTAATAAGATAACACAAGATAACTAGAAGTCCACACCAAAAAGAGAAAAATGTTCATGTAATGCGAGAATTAAGCATAGCAGTGAGAATGATGTCCAAGAAAGTTACGACACCAAGGACTCAAGCCAAAGGAGCAACAAGATAGCCACATAGCTAAGAAGGCAAGTGGAAAAGAAAGTGAACAATTTCTCCACTTAAGTGTGTAATCTATGCATCAAGGAAGTACTTTCAACTTAGATTCGCTTAGAACACACTGATTATGAACTAGAGTAATAGGAAATGCCCTAAGATAACCTCTCACAGAATTTAGACCAAGTATAGTGAGAAATCATGATGACAATTTATCAGCAAAATGTTGCAGATGACACTTTCTCAATGGAAGGGCTTACACTTAGTAGCCACGTGATAGTCTTAGGTATTGCCGAAAGATATTGTGAATGGTACTTTTTCAACAGATTGTTTTGTTGTTTTGTGTCCAAAGTAAAACTAAGCAGTAATCAACAAGCATTTGGTTTGAAAATAGTAGGGTTAATTACATGTCTTAATCAGTTGCACAAGGGACAAAGCAATCTTGCCAACACACAGTTGTGATATTTGAAAACAATGAAATCCTACGAATGCTATCATTGTGTTTGATGTTCAAGAACATTTACACGAGTCATTCACAATCGAAAACACATGCCACATAGATCTACCTAAAGGTCACAGCTCATTACTCAACAACTTAGCCCATGCTAAGTGCCCTCAAGGGACACAAATGGTGAGTGTAAAATCTTGGGGAGATCCGGGTAACCCACTAGGATCAACCTTGCACCAAGAAGTTGAGTGGATAAATAGGGTAGCTACTAGCCTAGGGTGTTTAGAAAGGATTTCCATTCATAACACTCCTCTTGTCCCTGATACAGGGCCTCTCCCCTTACGGTGAGTAACCGATCTCGTGATCACAAGAGTACCTTAAGCATTCCTCCCTGGTGATCTCCTCATGATCAAAATCTCACAAGCGATCACATTAGGTTAGACAAGTGCTACATCTACCAAGGTTTTGTGTTCTTGATAGCCTTGAGTTTATAGTGGGTCAAAATAGCTGGGTTCGCTTGTCCCCACTTGGGTCATTCCTCTTGGTTGCCCAAGAGCAGGCCTACTAAAGGATCTTAACTATAACAAATTGGATCCACTTTCAAGGGTCAAGATTTTTGATTCACCTCAAGGGTGAAGAGCATACTTTGCTATCTTGATTGTTTCTCCCAAACATGCAAAAAAGATTCAATTATCCCCTTGCTTTTGAAAATTCAAAGGCGGGTCAAGATTTTTGATTCACCACAAGGGTGAAAAGCATACTCTCCTATCACCAGATAACCTCAATCATAGGTTTAATGTGCCTAGGAAATTAAAACAACTAGTAGAGTGTCACACATGAAAGTGAATTAACCCTCCTAACTTAGGCTAGATTTCGAAAATGAATGCCACAATTTAAGAAAAGAACAAAAGTTTAGGCTTACCTTGTTTGAAGCTAGCAAAGGCTAGGCACATTTTTAAGGGTCTTCACCTTGTTTTTTTATTTTTTCATCTTTTACATGCATTCTAAAAGAAATGTTTAGCAAATTTGTTTAAGAGTTTTTCTTTTGCATGCGTTCCTTTCTTTTGTTGATTTGCTTTGCACTTAACGAGAAAGTAATGAGAAAATCCCTATAAAACAATATAGGTTAGGGCATAGTTACCAAATAAGATTGGAAACACAAAGTGGTTAGTTTCCTCAAATATTCAAGTTATTCCTTTTCACCAAGTGTATGCAAGGAATTGCAAGCTAATCACAAAATGATCTCTTTTTCACTCTTTGTTTTTTACTAGTCAACAATATTTGATTTATTTCTCATGATTTAGACTTCAAAAATAAAAGTAAAAAGAAGAGACTACTACTAAAAATGAGGGAGGTTTCTAAAAATGTAAGAATTTCAGTTGTATCTACTCATTTGCTCATGTGGGTCCCACTTTGTCAAAATAGACCATTTTTAGTAAATCGACTATTTGAGCATTGATATGACATACAAATTAAAAATTCAAAGAAACAACCCCCTCTATAATTTGCAGACCTATCCAAAAATGTAGAGTTTACTAAAAAATTCACTGATTTGCACCCAAAATCATGTTTTTGTGAAAAATAAAGAAATTATTACAAATCATGCAAATCAATGTGAATAAGTCTGAATTTTGGATTGGAGTCTTTCTGGACTATCACCACCTTCCAAAAAAAATTCAAACTCGTATGAGAAACGATTTGGAAGATATGAGTAAATCTTTCAAATTTCTATTGTTTTGATCCTTAACCAGCTTGCACGAGAGTTAGCCTTAATAACAAAATGAGAATCAAGTGAAAAACCAATTGATTAGATCTAATGAGTTGCTGTAAAAATTATAAATGAGAATGCAACTAACATTTAAATAAGAAAAATGGAGCTAGAAACTTGGTTTCAGCCCCACGGTGGGCACCAAAAATGTACACTATATTTTGTGTAACACTCTAAACCCTTATATCCAAGGTATTCCCTGAAATTGGAATGCTTAGATGTCGGCTTAGAGCTCCCTATCCATGGAGTGCAAGAATTTAGGATTTGAATATGCAAGCTCTTAGCTGAGTCTTAGAAATGTGCTTCTTGCTAGTAAACCATGCAATCGGAGGTTCTTTTAGAGACGAGATGCAAGAGTGCAAATGTCCATCAAATATGCCTCAATGATGCAATGTAAGATGAAAACTAAGCTAAGATGAGAATGCAAAGTGAAACTACTCTAAGCATGGATGAGAGTATTATAAACCAACTACTAAGCTATGTGAGATAAAATTATTGCAAAATGGAAACTAGACTAGCATGCAAATATGAATCTATGCTAAAATGCTATGGTATCAAGGAATGAAGACAAGAAAATGAAGTTCTCCAAAAAGCTCCAAGAAACCTGTTAGAAAATCTGCATCATAATAATATTCAAGAGTGTGTCTTCATATGAGGGGAGAGCCCTCTTTTTAAAGAAAATTGGATGGTTGAGATCAAAAGACAAGAAATGGTTGATCAAGGGTGGAGAATAATCTTTGCCTAATTTTTGACATTAAAATGCCCTTAGTCAAAATAAAAGGCTCCACTCATAAAAAATTATGCATTTTTGTAGAAAATGATTTTGTTTTGTCAAAATGGGAGGCTTCTCAACACATGAAAAATTACACTTTCATGTGTAGACAAAATATTTTGTCAAAATAGAAGGCTTTACACATGAAAAATTACACTTTCATGTGTAGACAAAATATTTTGTCAAAATATAAGGCTCTACACATGGAAAATTACACCTTCATGAGTAGACAAAATATTTTGTCAAAATAGGAGGCTCATTTGTAGACAAAAAATGCATTTCTTTTATTTATGAAATAAGAAATGTGTGGATGGATTTTTGAGAATTATATTTGAAATAAAAGGGAGCAAATTCTTCTAATCAAATATTTTTTTAGAATATGATGGTCAAATTATAGGTTAAAATCAAATAAATTGATTTTACTTTATTTTTGTGATGAAACACTTGATAACATTATCAATAAATGCTAGAAGGGTGTTTATGGTCTAGGTAACCATTTTTAGGTGATTACACACCCATGTGCATCTAGAGAACTCATCAATGAAGGTGAGGACATAGCGAGCCCCTAAGAAAGGAGTAAGAAATGACATAAGGTCATTGTGAACCAACTCCAAGCGTGCCGTATCATGAAAGGCTATTCCTAGAGGAAAAGGATCTCAATGATGCTTGACAAGAACACATCCTTGAAAAACACCATCAGTGCAAAAGATATGTGGTAGCCCAAAAATAAGTGCTTGTGTACTTATCTGCTATATATAGTTGACATGGCCCAAACACTCATGCCAAAGCTTTCTCACTGAGTCTACATGAGAAATCTGAGAGGAACCCAAATTGTTTGAACTCTCAAATCCATCAAATTGATCAGTGAGACTGAGGATCAACAATCTCAATAGTGATAACTGAATCAAGATTATGGAGGTCTTGAATAACTGCATCATGTGGGGAGAACTCAACTGTCTTACTAGAGCTAGAATGGAAAATATGATAAATTGAAAGGAGGTCCATTGAAACTAGAAGAATATCCTGAAGAGAACCACCATCCAATGAAATTGAACATTAAATGAGAACTAGGAGCTCTCTAGAGTCGCCAACTATATATGTGATGTATCAGTGTGAATAAGTATGGCTATTAAATCTTGTGAGTGAGTCATATGGTGTGAAGCACCAAAATCAATGATCCAAGATAATCTTGAAGACAAGGCTCATGCATGAAGAGCATGAACCTTCCTTGTAGAAGAAAAAGGGGGATAAGGAGAGGAGATATGATGCTACTACATGGCTTCATCTAAAGCTTCTAACTATTTCCAATACCTGAAAACTGAACGGCCTTCCTTGCTACAAAAATTACAAGGATCACATGTGAACTTCTTGGCCTTGGAGGAAGTCTCACCAGACTTAGAAAAGTTACCCTTCTTAGGGTTGGATTGGGGTTTGGAAGAAGACTATGTAGATGGCTTGGAGGAATTCTCATGACCAACCAAATCTCTCTTGGGCTTTGGTGTTTTTCGTTTCTTCACTGTAGATGACTATGAACCCAATGTCATGTTCTTTGATCCTAATAAAGAATCCAACTGGGAAAGCTTGGCCTTCTCTCTAGTCAATCGATTGATCACAAAAAATATCAAACGTAGGCATGGTGTAGAATGCATCCATAGTGGAGTGAAACATAGACGAAAATATGTGAAAGTTTTCCCAAAGCTTAGACATGACTAAGAAAATGCACTCTTTATCTATCTTCACTTTTCCACAACCCTGCAAAAAAGATCTATGTTGCTTAAAATTCATCAGAAAGTCCTCAATGGAGGGAAAAGAATTAGGTACAAGTGATGTAAGCTCTTCCTCAAGATGAAGTGCCCTGAACTCATTGACGGTAACAAACAAGTCCTTGATCTTGACCCAAATCTTTCAAGGAGTAGCACACTCATCAAGATGAAACTAAAGCTATCTAAAATACTCAAATAAATCACACCCATGGCCTCATCCATCTTATTCTTGTGCAGGTGTGTCTAATAGGGACTCTAAAAAATAATTTGATCTTCATCTAAACAAAAACACAAACCCTTGGAACAAAGTAATTGTGTCATGGGAATTGTCCATAAGTGATCATTATGTGGGTTTAGAGGAGCTAGACAAGAAGAGGTCTTGACCATTATTTTAGAGATGATGTTTTGGTTTTAGGAGATATTATTGTATTGAAGTACATGACAGAGACAATGAGAAAAAACACCCCCCACAATACAAGAAATTGAAGCCCAACAACTAAAAGGAATGTGTATACAATGAGAAGAGAAAAAATTCTTCAGATGAGTGACTTATGCACCTTTGTAAAAATCAGATGAAAAGAACAAAATATTTGGATAGAGCACTGCAATATCTTTTCGATGCCTTTTTATTGGCTAAAAATGGAGCTTAGATGCAAATTGTATGACCTTTGATGGTGAAAAAAGGTACTTTAAAAAAATCAAAATCTAAAACCTACACCATCATGAAAAGCTCAAAACCACCTTTCTAACAATATCTTATTGCCCAATTTCAATATTGTATGCTCAAGTTATGAGCAAAAAACTAATAAGTGCTCCTTATGGCCTTGAAGAGCAAGAAAGTGTTGATGTCAACACATCACATGCCTAAATTTGATGGTCATATGAACATTGCATACAAAAAGGCCCACTGACATGGTAGGTGATTGGGTGTTGACTATGCATGCTATGTGGCATGCCAACATAGTAGATGTTGATGTCAACAGATGACATGGCAATTATGGGTCCATTGATAATGAATTGACACTAGTCGACAAAAAGTTAATGTGGTAAGAGGCCATGTGCTAGATCATGATGGAGCCGCTTAGGCGACTAGCTCAATGAAGGCCACATGGATAGGATCTTAGGGGTGCCACATGGCTGTCTATGGTTGGGTTGTGTGGTGGTTGTAGAGTGCAGGAGGCTGAGCCATATGTTTGGCCCTTAAGATATCATGTAGGTGATGGTATGACAACCTGTTGGTGGTCAGTCGGTGGTTGTAAGTGCTACTTGAGCGATGATTTTTGATGGTGGTGGGGTCACAAAGTGGTGGCGATGATGTTGTTGTCAAGTGGTGGGAGGGCGGTGTGGGCAGGTCATTTGTGTGTTTCCATGTGGTGGCACGTAAGTGGTTAGTTGAAAAAATTTAAATAATTTTTTTGTTTTTCTCCTCATTTTGTGTGCTAAGGTCTGGGAGCAAATTTTTTTCCTCAAATTTTAACAGTAATCAAATGAGACGAGTTTAATATGGAAATGAGGGTTTTTAGGCTCTCTGAATTCCAATAGTGTGGTCTATTTGGGATCAAATTGCTCCACAAAATAACACCCCTCCATATCCAACTAAAAATACAAGAAATAAAAAAATGAGCCTCCAATTGCAACTTTGTCCAAAATGGACAAACTTTATATAAAAAAAGGGGGGGGTTTTGGGCTCTCTAAATCCAATGATGAGGTGCATTTGGACTCAAAATGCACTAAAAAATAACACCCCTTTAGATCCAAAAAAGGGGTATCTAGGACTTTCAATTTGTAAGCTTTAGAAAAAACTTCAAACAAGAACAAGAAGCTATAGGAGGAGCTCTGATACCATATAGAAGTTGATGGAAAAAACTTCACAGAACCCACAACAATCACCTACAAGAAAATAACTTGTTACAAGGAAGAGAGAAGAAAAGGAGAGAAGAGTGACTCTCAAGATGAAAAATGCATTCAAGAGAGAAAATAATGAATCAATGTGTTACAAAATACATGGAATCATTTCTTATAAAAGGAGATCAACCACTCTAAAAAAGGAAACCCTAAAGTATCCCTAAAGAGATAATGTGAGATTTAATAAATAGGAATATTAAATGTCAACCTCACAAATTGAAATCTTAAGAGTGTACTTGAGCCCTCTATATACAAGTGTTCTCAATTCATATGTAAACTTGTGTTGAAGAATTGTTGCAAAGATAATGGAAAATTTATTCTACTCATCATTGTTGTATTTCACATGGTGGTTGTTGTGATCACATTTGTGTTATTACATGGTTACTTTGATCTTCATTTAGAATATATTTAATTTCAAAGTTTCTTTCCATTTCAATTTTTTGAGATAATATAAAATAGAATTTGCTTCAAGTAACTTCTAGTTTAGTTTAATGAAAGTAGTGGTGGATGTTCACATGCATGACTCGAACAAGTTTGGACCACTAGCTCCTTATGAATTATAAAATTTCCTTTTGTGGTGTGTCAATGAATGATAATACTTAAATTCAATTGGTACTTGAATCTTTAGTTTGCATCAACTTTGTGGGAATAAGGAGAAAATATTGATTTGTAAATATTTGAGCATGCCTTAAAAGCTTGTCCTGGTGAGTTGAATTGATTAAACTTCATATAGTATAATCCAAACCATTCAAATTTCCTTGGATTCAAGCTTAGGAGTTTAAATTTGAGTTAAGTTTAAGTGATTTGAGAAGTGAAGAGTTGGAAAGCAAAATGCAATATTTTCATTGCACATTGTGAAGCCATATCTTTAGAGGTGCATTTTCAAATCTTGGGAAATAATGTAAGTCCCCAAGTGTTTACCAACATATCACATTATTTCATTTATCGAGTATCTATGATTGATAGAACCTTGAAGTCATTGCACGATCTCAAATTGCAAGCTTAACATGAGGGATGATCCCATTCAAGGAAGGATTGCATATTTGATATTTTACTTCAAAACTTTGAGTACTTGATTCTACATGTTGTAATCAAATAAATTTTACATAAAAATAAATTATCATTAAAAGGGAGGTGGTTATATTTTTCTCAAGTATTTGTCAAAGAAAATATGATGAAAAATGGTTCTTCCTAGATCAAAATCTAGAACTACTTGGGAGAAAGTTGAAGATCATATTTTTCCACACTACACCTGACATCTTGGGAAGATAAATTGTGTAACATAGAATATTTCTACAATAGTGAGGTGTTGAATCAAGAAGACATAAAAGTATGAGGAATTGAAAGAATAAACAGAAGGATGCTATAACTATATCATTTTAAAATGGAAGCACCCATCATTAAGACCTTTTAGGTCATTCTCTTTAGTGGTTTAATGGACCATAGACACATTTGTGCTTAATAAAAAATTTCTTCCTTTCAATTTCTTCTTTTCTGGTTCCATCTGTGTAGGTTTTGAGACCTCACGGGTTACCCCTTCTTGGAATAACCATGATATAAGTCAGGTAGGTCAACCTGCACCATGGGAATTTTTAGTCTTAGAGCCAACTTTGTCTCAAGGATTTAAATGTGAAAATTGGGTGACCTCATCAACTTTCTTTATTTTCAATCCCAAAAACTAGTTTGAAAGGAAGCTTGGAAACCTCATTTTCAAACTCAATAGTCATCCACAAGAAAATTTAAGGCCTCTACACATAAATTCAAGCATTCAAGGTGTTTTTAAGACTTAAGGATCCTTTATGAGCACTTCCTCTTCAAGATCTAGTATTTATTGACCATCAAAGGAGGATATCTATATTGTGGCATTCATCTTCTTCTTCCTTTGTGTACACCTACATTCATGGCTCAAAGATTTTGCATTAATTGGATCCATATCATTTGTGGAGATTTCCTACCTCCTTCCTTGAGGGTTCAACATCAACAACACTCCAACATTCAAAAATACTTATTGTCAAGGGTTTCATCAAGTAATGTGAACATTTACATTTTTCTTACTTCTTTACATGCTCTTACATACTTGTATCTTTCAAGGTTAATTCCCAAACATGGGCTTGTCCAAGGCAAGCACCCCCTTCCCCATCACACCCCATTGCACCATCAATTTGGGGCTTCAGGAAAAATCTAGGTTGACTTTGTTTTGGTGCTCTAGGAACATTTCCGTCATCCATAAACCTACTAGGAGATGCCACCAAAATCAACCTATAGCTGGGGATATGGTTTTTTAAGGTTTTTCTATATGAGAAGATAGAATTTTTGTAGTAGTTGTAGATCTACAATTTTTGGAGTAGAAACACACTTTCCCTTGAATATTTTGAGGTCATTTTCTTCCTTTTTTTTTATCTCATATCATAGATTTGTTTTTATACTTCAATTGGAATGACTGCATACACATTGCTCCTAGATCTATTCATCTTTGTCTTTAATCAATTGGTTCAATTTATATTCGCATTCCACATTTAAAGTTAATGAACATTGCATGAAAGAGGAAATAATTGGTATAATTTGGGTTTAGTATTGACATCCTTTCATCCTATTTGGGTTTTGTTAATCTAACTTGAGTGATGTTGAGCTTTATTTTTAGAAGCCTCTCTTTCTCTTGTATTGAATGACTTAGGTGAAATTTTTTAACAAATGAATTAATCTCATCTATTTTAAATTATTGAGTTCATTGATGTCATTTCCCCCCTAAAAGAATTAGTGGACATAAATTGTGCCCTTTCTTTTTTTTGGAGTTAGACTATTTATTTACATTGGGAGTCCATCTTTTTTTGGTAAACCTAACACATTTCTACATTGTATTCTTGGATCCCAACTTGACCTCTCTTATTTTATTCTTTACATTGGGATTTTATTTTCTTTTGGTGAACCCAACATCCCACACCTCTTTCTTGCATCTTGGGGTTGGATTTAGTTATCTTGTGAAGTTAGATCTCTCTATTTTTCTTGTTGTATATTCTATATCTAATTTATATTGATATTGCTTAGATCTTCTTTGTGGGTAGATGTCATTATATTCTTATTTTGTAATCTCCAATTTTATGAGCTTTATCATATTAAGTATAACCTATAACATTCTTATTAGAATGATTCATATACTCATGGGCTGTTTTAACCATGATTCCTCTTTCTTTTCAAGAATCTATGATGATAGAACATATTCACTCATGATCTCAACCCTATCATGGAGAATAAATCTACCCACTCTTTTCATGATGAAGGTGAAGCCAAGTTAACAAGCTCAATCATGAATTTGATTAATTAGAAAATTGTCTTGTGCAATTGAATCATAATCCTGATAGTGTTGCCTTTGTTGAGGCTATTAAGAAACTCCTTCATCACAATGACAATAACATTAGAATTTTGTGAGGCACATGTATCATCTTATTAGTACTCATGTATAACCTTTGATATAAACCCATGATGATACCAACATTTTCATTCATGATCTCAACCTTATAATGGAGACAACTCTTTTCATTCTTCCTATAATGAAGGTGAAGCCTCAAGAATTATTTCTTCCCAAGTTAACAAGATCACTCATCAATTTGACAAATTAGAAAATTGTCTTGTACAAGTGAATTTAAATTTTGAGTGTTTCCTCTATTGAGGCTCTTAAGAAACTTCTTAGTAATGATGTTAATAACATTAACATTTTGTGTGGCATAAATCATCTTATTAATACTTAAGCTAAGCTTGTGATAAAATATTCTGAAGAGTTAGAATACAATCCTCCTTCCACAACCATTAAGCCTTTTATTCTCATTTCAACTTCCATTCCTAGCATTCCCACTTATGCACCTCTTCTCATGATAACCTCTACACAAGTCTCTCATCCTCTAAGTGTTGTTCTTCCTAACCCCACACTTCCCACAAGTATTCCTCCTACTTCCATATCTTCTTCGTTTCATTCACATAATGCTACACCTTTTAACATATTCCAATTATCTTTGCTCTACTTATTATAGTAACCTTGCTAACACATCTACTTATTATCACCCTTATCTAAATTTTGTCTTTGGCAATTCAACTGTTGTCCCACCTATGGCTTTGTCTCTAGATATTTCTGCCCCATCTTTGGATGTTATTGATTTTTCTTCTATTGTAGTCCTTTCTCTGGCTGCGGGGGTTTTAGGGGATGGTTTTGGTGTTGCTGACTTTGCTTCGCAGAAGGTAGTTGGTTTAGTGGAGGATGGATGGACCATAGTTAAAGGAAAAAAGGTCAAGCCCTCCACTCCTATTGATATGGCTTTACGTTCTCAAAAGTTGCGACCAAAAGGAAAAGCTTGAGTTGTGGTTGTCCCTTTTGTTGGTTTTCCTAGCTCTTTTTTCCTGTTGTTTCTTTGTTGTCTAACATGGTAAGGGACTTAAAGTCTATTCCTCTTTTTTTACCACGGGGCTTCAAGTGCCCATTCAAAACCTATTTGTGTGGTTGATGAGTACTGTATTATCTGCAATGCCACCTTGGTCATTGTGTCTTGTTAGGTGTTATGTTTCACCTTTGATCTGTAGTTTTGTTTGGTTTGGGCTTCACTGAAAATTTTATGATTTGTAAAGGGTTTCAAGCTCCCTTCGAAACCTATTTTCCTTAATCATAAACCTTGCTAACACATCTAGTATGTTTATTGAAAGGAAACTTAGGTGCAAAAACAACTTCCTATACTAATCCCTTAAGGAAACTATTGTGCAAATTCCAATTAAATCCTTACAATTTTAGATTCAATTTTATGTAAACAATAATATTGCAATCAACCATGAATATAGAGAAAGGAAATACATGAACACAAAGATATGCGGATGGGGAAAAACCTTTCGGTAAAACAACCCCACCCCTCCAAAACCTACATAATGCATTATCTCCAAAACAAAGGTTACAACACACTTGCAATGAAAGTTCTTTCAAGACACAAAAGACTAATTCAGTAGCAACCAACAATACACTTTTCACACTCTCCTATCTACAACCGTAAAAATGCTTATACCATGCACTTCCCATTTTTTTAGGGTAACTTCCAAAGAACAACCGTATTAGGGTTTTACCATTCTCTAGAAAAGTAGGAACCCAAAAAAATTATATGGAGACTCAATGTATAGTACTCGATTATCAATTGCCACATGTCGTCATGTCTTCACCTATTACCAAATCTTCCAAAGATAGCTCTTACACGTCATAGGAATCTGTCGTAACTATTTTACCCATGATCTTCTTACACACAATTCAAGATGCTAACACATACAAGTGGAGTGACACATCAACATGTCAACTAGACATGTACACTCACACTTAATTACATTATTTGCGAAAAATACATTTACAAAACAAATAATAAGAATAAGAATTATCCAAGGTTGAGACACCTATTTCATAACATATATAAATACCTTTGTATCTTCTAATCCCACTATTAGTAGCTTATGTCAAACTATCCCGACTTTGCAACAACAAGTGGCTCAATTTACTTAGTCTAAGTAAAACATGCCTACATGTGATATTCCTAATCTACCCTCTCTAGATATCCTTTATGTCATTATCATGAAATATGTTGAGATACCTCAAGTCTTGAGATTTTTCATGGTAAGGATGGTCTTATGCTTCATGCTAGGAATTTCAAAATCATATATAGTGATTTTTCTCATGACTATAGGCTCATGACTAAGTTGTTCACACAAAAATTTAGGGACAAAGACTTGCAATGGTATTTCTCTTAAACCCCCTTATTCATTTTATTCCATTAAAAAATTTCCAATGATTTCATTTAGCAATTTCAAAACTACATTGGTCCTTAAATTATTTAACCAATTTGATGCATTGCCAAAAAAATGCCAATTCATTGACTTTATTGGTAGATTCAAATACTTGTACACTCAAATATCTTATCCTATGCTAGATAATGATGTTCAACATATTTTTATTAGTAATTTTCAAAAGGACATTAGAGATAGGATTCTTCTTACTGAGTATTTTTTTTCTCATATCTTTGTGCACTGCTTCACTATTATCAATTACAAGTGAGCCAACTTGATAATACCACTTTAATGGCTCTTGTTATTGTTGATAAGAGTGATGACATCATTCATCAAAATTATTTTTCTAAGCCAAACAACTACATTAAAATAACCAAGGCATGAACAAGTATATTAGATGGTCAAGTTGTTGCCGCATCTAAAACTAAGACTTGATAGAGTCTCCATATTTTTCATGAAAATTTGTCATAAATAAGTTTTTTTTGCAATTTTAGAAAGGTAATTTCAATAGCCAAGTGAAACAACAATTTTTTTCTATTTCATATAAAAGAAAGACAATAACTCAATGAAAATGTGAAGTTTATGAATTTTGCATAAGATATATTCAAAGCATAACGAAATAGCAATATTTTTCCATTTTGTAGAACACTGAGGAATGGGCTTCCAAAGTCATGATTTCACAAAGCATCGCTAGGGAAGGTTCCAAAATAGAAAAATTTTGTGGAATTGCAAAAGGTGATTAAATTGAGCTCTGAATTGGTGAAAATTATGAATAGCACAAAGCATTGATCCCATTTTTGGGATCAATTATTGGCGAAGTGTGTGAGACAAAAACAATGGTGATCTATCTTGGTAAGTACAAAATTGAATCAAATAAATGATCAAACATGACAAATTTTAAGGAAATAAATGAACGAGAAACCTTGCAAAATTATTTGAAGTGATATTAAAAGTGGATGATCTTTAAATTCATTCATTACATTATGCAAGCATATCAGTTTTGTATCACAACAAGAAATCTTGAAGTGGAAGTTGCATATTTTCATTTTGGATTTGTAGGTTTTAAATTCGTAATAATGAGACTTATATTTCAAGAGCATCTAGCAAATAAGGAGCCAAAGCTAGACATACAACCAAATAAGACTCTGAAGTAGGAGGATCTATTAAACATAAATTACAACATGTATGATTTTGCTTGGGAATTGAGAACCAATTATGCAAGTTTTTCTAGTGACTATCATGAGTTGGAGCTCAAGGAAGAAAAATTCGAGGTTCAACAATACTAGAAAAGTTTCAAGACTTGCAGGGAAACCAACATTTTAATGAGATTATTTATATGATACAAGAAATTTATCCCTCATGATTTTTTTGTTTTTTTGTTTATGATTGTAAATTTTGGTGAATGGTTGCAATTAGTTTAGAATTAGTTATAGTTTTGAAAATATTTGAAGCTTTGAGAACCCCTTTGTTTTCTATAAGAAGGGGTATCATGCCCTAAATTTAAAAAAAAAAGATAAACTAAGATAGATTGATATTCAATTACATTACTGCGAAGGATAAAGGTTTTTTGCATTTTTTAGATATGTATTATAACCAGCCACGACTCAATTGTACCTACCTTTTTGAATTAATAAAATACCATTTTTTTTGTTCCAAAGAAGGGAATCGATCTTCATAATTAGAATTTTTGAATTGTCCTCTTGGATTTATATTATTATTGATGGATTGAAATTAGTGCAAGTCCTTAATTATCAAATTTCATATGCATGTATATGATTTTCTTAATTGGTCTTTATAGGTTGAAGTTAAAAGAAATTAACTAGGGTTCTATAACATCAATTTCTTTGTCTAGTAATTGATGGTAGCATGTCTGTCTCCAAGTAGTTTGATATTTACAACTTGTTTTGAATTAGGTTCTATATCCCAATCAGATAAGGGACTAGTCTTATAATTCATCAAGATTGGTTTCATTTTGTGGTAGGTGATATTCATTACTGTATCCATCTACATACTTCACACGCATTCAATGAATTTTCTACACTTAAAAAATTCCAAAAGAATTAAATATTGATTTCTCCTTGAAAGATTTCTTGCTATTTTCAATAGTATCATTTGAGAAGTCTACCTTGAGATGCATTACACTATATTGAAAGATTATATTGAAGGTCAACCTACCTAGGTTTTGTAGGGCCTAAAGAGTAGGGGTATTTGATTCTCAAAGAATCAAACCCATTTGTTGGCCAAATTGTGTTAAATATCTCAACATTGAGTGGCAAACTCATAGGTTTGCAAGCAATAGATTGGTGACATCACTGGGGAATTATCCATCAAATTTTTGAAAGTTTACATAGTGAAGTGATTTGTTCAAAGTATACTCTTCTAGAGGGAGAGCCTAGAAGACCCATAAAAACATTATTTTCCTTAGATAGAGGTGATGACACTATGCAAAACTTTTTTTTGATGAATGATCAAAGTATTTACATTGAAAGAAAGGGGAATTTCAAACATTTATCTTTGAAGTATATGTGGGGAAGAAGATCTATCCACACAAGGGAGGAGCATTTGTAGTGGAGTCATAAGAAGAGAAATAGAGGCAAGAAGAACTAGTCCTCTGATATGCCATTCATAGGACACAAACGATTTGTTGAGAGAGAAAATGGGGCCCATCATTGAGGATAATGAACAAAAAGGTGTAAAATACTAGAGAGAGAAAGAAATCCATTCTTTAACTTGAGAACTCTTAGTGATGAGAACCAATCAGAGACTTATCAAGGTAAAGATAATGTGATAGAAGAAGATGATGATAACTCTCAATGATGAGAACCAACTAGAGACTTATCAAGTTAAAGATGATGTGAGAGAAGAAGATGATGAGAAGAATGATGAATATGCTCATAAATTGGGTGCAACCTTTCAAATACTATATAGAATCTTTCATACAAAGGCAACCAGTGCCTTGAAATGAGTCACTAGTGAAATGTTGGAGAGGATTAGCATAAAAAGGGATGAGATCATTACTCCAAACAAGGTTCATGAAAATAAGAACCAATAAGATGGTAAGTCATCTAAATATAATCCTCCTCATAAAAATAAATTGTTTATTTTCAATTCATATAAAATCCTTTATATGAATGAAATCAAAGGGAAGAAACAAATGGTCATTGGAGGCAAGATCAAAATAAGGGAATTGAATATCATAACGATTCAAGTTCTAATGGGGTGAACAAAAATGAGAATCATTCAAGAAATATTTTCTAGAATGACCAAAAAAATGTAGGAAATAATTAGAGAGGTTAAAATAAAAATCAATTGAACATAGGACAAGGAGTTAGAGCCCCTATGGTGGTTGAGGGATATAGACAGATTGACTTAGAGAGAGAGAGTGGTATAGGATGGGGAGAGAGACAGTAAGGGGAAGTGATAGAGAAAAGGGTATATGGAGAGAGAGTAGATATGATGGAGAGAGACAGGGGGGGATGGAGGGTGAGAGAGAGAGAGAGAGAGAGATAATTAGTGGTTACTCAATGAGAGACAAAGGTAAATGATAGCAAGTTAGACACAAAGAGAGAGGTTAGGAGTTAGTAAGAGAGAGATAGTAGGAGTTAGTGAGTGAGTGAATGAGTGAATTTGTGTATGAGAGAGAGAGGTTACGGGTTCGAGAGAAGGTTTTAGGTGTTAGTCAAAGAGAGATAGAGGTTAAGGGTAACGAGTTAGAGAGAGAGAGAGGTTAGAAGTTAGTAAGACAGATATATTAGGAGTTAGTTAGTTAGTTAGTGAGTGTGTGTGTATTTATGTGTGTTTCAGAGAGAGAGAGAGAGAGAGAGAGAGAGAGAGAGAGAGAGAGAGAGAGAGAGAGAGAGTTCAAAGTATGTTAGCATTCGTGTTTTCCTATTGGTTGCATAGTTGGGAAACAATGGCTACCCATTTTAGACCATAATTAATTCAATGGATGAAAAACATAATTTTGATGTCCTACGATTGCTTTATGTACATAATTTTATAGAGCTCTTCAATGGTTCTCCAATGCATTTTGAACAAAGGCAATTGGAGTAAGGTTGCACGAAAGTTATGGCCTCAAGAGTAGGGCCCATTTTTATTTCTTCAAAACCCGATCAAGTTTTGAACAACTAAACTTTTACTTCTTCAAAACCTGATAGGGTTTCATAACCTAGTTGGGTTTTGAATAAAACTTTTTCTTTTCATAACATGATCGGGTTATTTGAATGCTAGAAACTTGATTGAATTATGGCTTGGTATAGCCTAGGGAAATGACCCAAAGGCTTGGGAGACTATTTTCCCTCCATTTTTTTTCATTTGATATTTTTTCATATTCTAAGATGAATTCTCATCTTTCCCTTCATCAAGTTTGCTAATGGTGAAGTGGGTATCTCTAAAATCACCATAACCATACAAACTTTTCTATTTTTGGGCAACATCAATGTTGCAAACATTAATTATTTTTACCAATGTCTTGACAATCCTCCAAGACATGTATGTCTACCTTCTTTTTAATAACTTTGATATACTTGACCAAATTAAAAATAAATTGTATATTATTATTCTACACTTTATTCTATACACTTTAAAAAAGGTATCAATTTTTATTATTTTGATGCAAATTATGTCCAATACACAAACATGTACCAAACTTTTAGGATGTAGTCACTTCAATAATTCATGAAAAAAAATATTCATCATAAAATTAAAAAAACACACACACAACTTCTAGATATCGCTCTTAAATGTCATTCTATTGAAGAGATTTGCAAAATACTGAATATAACTATGTCTTTTGTGTTGTAGTTTATAGAAGCATACAAAGTATATTTTCATAGTCAAAATGTACTTTATTTTTGTAAGTAATATTTATTTAAACAAATATCATAAATTATAATATCTAAACTATTTAAGTTTTTCCTGAACACTCTTTAGTAGAAGCATATACAAATAGGGTGCAACTAGCAATTTATAAACCCGCACAACACAAAAGATAAATGTAACAATTTAGTGAACAAACAATAACTTTTATTTTATGTTGATCGGATTTTGTTTTCAAATCTCTATAATAATATTGCGATATTGTTGTCATAACTATGTAGTTTTCTAATCAAACTTATTGATCCATATTTCATGAGTAGTGATTCAAGATGAATCCATCTCTCATGGGAATAAATAGAACACTTAGCACTCATTTGATCTAGGTGATGTTCATAGAGATAAAGCACCAGGACTTCTCGAGAGGTCTCCTACCCCAATACTACTCCAGCTTGAGTGTGCTTTATAATTGTGTTTTTCTTATTCAAATAAAAAATAACTATTTTTTTCACAAAAAATTAGTAATAGAAAATAATAAAGAATAAATAAAGATTAGATAAAAAATTAAAAATAAATATAGGACATGCAAAATGAAGGTTCTAATTGTAAAAACATTGATAAATTTGTTTTACAAGTGTTAAACCACGAGTGTTGAAATGTAGTGAGAAAAGTATATGCAAGAAACACATCATGTTGTTAAGTAGTGTAAAAATTGTACAAATTAATAAAAGATAATTTTCTTATATATCAGATTAAAATAAATTTGAAAAGAAAATCTAAACAAGGGTTTTGCATGGGAGAGTAAGAAAAAAGTGTGGCATAAGGTAAAAGAATGGGTAGTTTTATTTTTTGTTCGGGAGTAGTGGGTGCTCTGTAGTATTTGAGACATCTTATCTCTAATTATAAAATAGGGTGGACGAGTTCAGAGTTCAAGTGTTGACATGAGGCTAAAATTAAGATAATTGATGAAATGTTCAATTTTTTTGGTAGTGATGTGAATGCTAAATATGGTTACGTTGATAAGTTTGAGAAGTGGACTAGTAAGGATGGCTATGAAGGGAGTCCAACTTGTTGGTTATGCCGAGAGGCATATACAATGGGAGCAACAATTTTCAACACGAGAATATTCCAAGGAGTAATCTGTATAAGGAAAAAAGATTTGGTAAGAGATATAAATAAATTTCACTTTTAAAATAAATTTAAATAAAAAATTTCATTTGGCATTCACAAAAATGTTGAAAACCAAATTAAAATATGGAATGCCATTTGGCAATCATAATGATTAACAAATAGAAATAGAAAATAAATTTGATGGGAGTTGCAAACGAAATTTATTTTTAAAAATTAATTTAAAATAGAAAATGCCATTTGGAAATCATAATTATTAACAAATAGAAATAAAAAATAAATTTGATGGGAGTTACAAATGAAATTTATATTTAGAAATCAATTTAAAATAGACAATAAGAAAGAAAATGGAGCAGTTACAAAGCATTCCCAAAAATAATAGCTGGTCGAAACAATATGAAGCCAAATGGAGGCTGAAATATTAGGCCTAAAAAAATAGGGCGTAAATAATTTCATTAAAATTTTAAATATTAAATATTTTTGCATGCAGATTCATGCTTTTTTTTTTTAGAGTGGTGGAATTTTAAACAAATTCGTGGAATGTGAAGAGACATCCACTGGGGATATGATGAGCCTCTCACAAGTTATTAGAAAGGCTCATCACTTCACTTTCATTTTGTGTTTGGAGGAAGGAAGAGGTGGAGATTATTGGAGGAATAGATTGAAGTTTTTGAAGAGGAGTTGATTGAAGTTTTGGAGTAACTTTTTTTGTAGGTGAGATTTCTACTTTTTTTAAAAAAAAGTTTAAATTTAGTTTTGCATTTAGCTTTAGATTTACTTATGTATTTAAATTTAGATGTAGATTTAATTTTAAAATTAGGTTTAGTATTATACTTTGATTTAGATTTAGATTTCAATTAGTTTCATTTAGATTTAGAACTGCATTCAAAATTGTTTAGATTTGCATATAATAGTTTAGCCTTGCATGTTTGATTTTAGAATTAGAATTGTATTCAAAATATTTTTGATTTATATGTTTGATAATACTTTTCATTTGCATATTTTTAATGTACATGTTTCAAATTAGTTTTAGATTTTCATGTTTCATATTGGTTTTTGATTTGCATATTTTGAAATGATTTTGGTTTGCATATTTTAGATTTGTATGTTTCATAGTAGTTTTACATTTGCATGTTTTAAAAAAATTATATTTTAATGTTTCATAATTAAATGATATCAATAATGTGGATGGCAATGTCACCATATCAATAAAATTTATATTTTATTAAAGAATAATTTATTTAAAACAGACAAATCACATATTCAGTTTTTATTTTGTCATTATTAAACTATATTACATATGTATTTAATGTTTATGTTTGTAATGTTTGAAAAATGGAAGGCAATGCCACCATATTTCAAGCATTACAATCTAAATGTTTCATTCAAAATAGTTTTGAGTTCTATTTATCTTGTTTTGAACATTATTCATTTGAAAGAAATTATGTTAGTTTCTTATACTTTTTTATTCTAATTATTTCTATATGTTGATGTTTGTTTATAAGTTTGCAGGCTAATATTTGAGTTATGGATGCCTTGAACAGAGAATCAAACATTATTGATACTAGCCTAACTACTTTAGTGGTGTCAAATAACTTCTTGGATACAAAGTTTGACAAATTTTGACAAATAATTAAAGATTCACATACACATATAATTAAATTTGTGGAGAATGTAATATTATCAATTGACTATGTTGAGGAAATAGAAGTAATGCAAATGAAAGATGCATAAAAATTAATGTGTGACACATATGCAAAAGTGGATGGGTTTCCCTCAATGATGAAAGAAGTCTTTCACAATCATTTTTCAAATAAAGGCTGCAATACAATCCTAATCACTAAAGAATGTGGCATATATTTACACCATTGCAGATAAATGTTATATATATTGTTCATTCATGTCTCTGGTTTCAAACTTTTACTTCTTTTAATTACTTATATTAGGAGTTGTGTTTTGTCATTGTTCTATGTAACTTTCATCAAGAAGAGAACAGGAAAAAAAACAATTATTTTTACAAAAGATGTCTTCAATGGTTGTGGCTACTAAATATGTTAATTAAGAAATAAAATCACAAGTCTACATAGATGTCCTTCATGAGAGGCATGCTTATTGATTTTAATTCTTAAGCGTTGCAATAAAACTTGCATTAGCATTATTAAAAATTTAACAATATAAATGTTCTTACATCATCATGGAGAGATTTTTTCTATAAAATTGATTCTTATCTATTTTTTCACACTTTTGACATCATCTAAATAGTTGTGTTGGGACTTATAATTCCCCTTTCATGAACAAAATACAATTAAAAATTTTCCACTATTAGAGTCATTTTTAAAACCTATATTCCAACTTTGACCATAGTTCTACTCCAAATACTTCAACACTACACCTAAATCTCATACTTCCCATGTCCCTTGTTTTAGTGTAACATTTAACCGCTTATCAACCCTAACCATAACACTAAGTGTCATATAAATGAAATTGTAAGCCTTGGATCCTAACTTTATATGTGATTGTACTAAGAATTTAGTGAATTATATACCTAATCTTGACCCTATATCTACTACTAAATAGAAATGATATTAAATTTTAATAGGGGGAGTACATAGAGAGAGAGAGAGAGAGAGAGAGAGAGAGAGAGAGAGAGAGAGAGAGAGATTAGGGGGCATATCTAGAGACAAGAGGGGGCTCATATTATATTTTTTATAAAGAGATGTTTTCAGTAGAGAGAGAGAGAGAGAGAGAGAGAGATTAGAGATAGGGGTAAAGATAGACATACAATGGTGTGCCTAGAGAGAGGGGAGAGAGAGATTTGTTCGCATATCTAGAGAGAAAGGAGATAGAGAGATAGATTATGGGGTGTATCTAAAGAGTAGAAAGAGAGATAATTAGGTGTATCTAGATATTAGAGAGAGTAAGGGAAGGAGATGTATCTAGATATTAGAGAGGGAGGGAGGGAGGGAGGGAGGGAGGGAGAGAGGGAGAGAATATGGTGAGTATTCAGAGGGAGAGAGAGATTATGGGGTGCATCTAAAGAGTAAGGGAGAGAGATAATGGGGTATATCTAGATATTAGATAGAGAGAGATTAGGGGACATATCTAGAGACAAGAGGGGACTCATACTATGTTTTTTATAGAGAGATGTTTTCAGTAGAGAGAGATTAGAGATAAGGGTAGAGATAGACATATGATGGTGTATCTAGAGAGAGAGATTAGTCAGTGTATCTAGAGAGAGAGAGAGAGAGAGAGAGAGAGAGAGAGAGAGAGTAGGGGGAGTACTGGGAGAGAGAGATTATGGGGTGTATCTAAAGAGTAGGGAGAGAGATAATGGGGTGTATCTAGATATGAGAGAGAGAGAGAGATCCAGAGAGAGCGGTAATTAAAGGAAATTTCTACAGAGAGTGGGAAGGTATGGGAGGAGTGAGTACATTATAAAAATATATAATAACATGTGTCACAATAGCACTAATGTTTATTACTTTAGTAGGACTAACCCACATAAATTATTAACCTAAGAGTTACCATAACATTATTTAAATTGTAATAATAGCACTAGCGTCAATTGTGATATGAAGACTAAACCCAAAAATAAACTTAACCACAATAATAATACATACACTAACTCTAGCTCTAGTTCTAACCCTAACTCTAGCTCTAATTGTAACCCTAACCCTAATCACAACCCTGACCCTAACCCTAACTATGACTCTAATTCTAACCCTATCTCTAACTCTACTCGTAACTCTAACTCTAATTCTACCCCTAATCCTATGTATAACCCTAACACTAATCCTAATTTTAACCCTAATCCTTATTCTAAGATAAACCCTAATTCTAACTCTAACTCTGACCCTGACTCTAACCCTAACTCTAACTCTAACTCTAACTCTAACTCTAACTCTACTACTTACTATAATTCTAACCCTAACCCTAACCCTAACTCTAACTTGAACTTGAACCATAACTCTAACTCTAACTCAAATTCTAACCCTAATCCTAACACTAATTCTAATCCTAATTCTAACTCTAACTTTAAATTTAACCCTAACCATAATTCTCACCCTAGAATTCCATCTCCATCTCCATCTCCATCTCTAACTCTAACTCTAACTCTAACTTTAATTCTAACCCTAATCCCAACCCAAAATCTAACTCTAACCCTAACTCTAACTCCAACTCTAATTGTAACCTTGATCCTAACCCTACCACTAACCTTAACTCTAACACTAACCCTAACCCTAACCCTATCTCTAACCCTAACTCTTGCTCTAATTCTATACATAACTGTAACCCTATATATAACCCTAACTCTAACTATAACTCGAATTCTTAATCTAACTCAAATAATAACTCTAATCCTAAGCCTAACTCTAACTCTAACTCTAACTCTAACCATAATGCTAACCCAAAATTTAACTGTAGCCCTAATGCTAACCCTAACTCTAAACCTAACCCTAAATCTAACCCTAACTCTAATTCTAACCCTATCCCTAACTCTAATTCTCACCCTAACTCTATCTCTAACCCAAACCCTTACTCTAACTCTAATCCTTACCCTACCCCTAATCCTAACTCTATGTCTAATTCTAACCCTAACCCTAACCCTAACCCCAAACTTGACTCTAATTCTAACCATAATCCTAACCCTAACCCTAACCCTAACCTTAACCCTAAATCTAATCTTAACCCTAAATCCAAACCTAACTCTAACTCTAACCCTAACCCTAATTTTGACCTTAACTCTCACCCTAACTCTAACTCTAACCCTAATTCTAGCTCTAATTTTAACCCTAATGCTAACTCTAACTGTAACCCTAACGCTAACTCTAATTCTAACTTTAGCTCTAACCCTATTTCTAACTCTAACTCAAATCATAATTGTAACTGTAACTCTAATTCAAACCCTATCCCTAACTATAATTCTAACCATAACCCTAATTGTAAGCCTAATTCTACCCCTGACTCTAACCCTATTTCTAACCCTAACCCTAACGCTAACCCTAACCCTAACCCTAACTCTATCTCCAATTCTAACTCTAACTCTAACCCTAATCTTAACTCTAACTCTAACCCTATTCCTAACTCTAACTGTAACTGTAACTGTAACTCTAATTCTAACTCTAACTCTAACTTTAACTCTAACTATAACCCTAACCTTGACACTAACCCCAACCCTAATCCTAACTCTAACCCTAACTCTAACTCTAGAATTCTACCCCTAAATCTAAACCTAACCCTATATATAATCCTAAATTTAACCCTAATTCTAATAGTAACCCTAACCCTAATCATAACCATAACTTTAACTCTAACCCTAACTCTAACTCTAACTCTAACTCTAACTCTAACTCTAACACTAACTCTAACTCTAATTCAAACTCTAACTCTAACTCTAACACTAACTCATACTCTAGCTCTAGCTCTAACTCTAATTGTAGGCCTAACCCTAATGCTAACCCAAACTTTAACTATAGCCCTAACCCTAACCCTGAATCTAACCCTAACTCTAACCCTAACTCTAATTCTAACTCTAACACTAAGTCTAATTCTAACCCTAACTCTAACTCTAATTGTAAGTCTAACTCTAACTCTAACCCTAATTCTAACTCTAATTCTAATCCTAACCCTAACCCTAACTCTAACTCTAAATATAATCCTAACCCTAACCCTAACTCTAATCCTAACCCTAATTCTAACCTTAACTCTCACCCTAACTCTGACTCTAACTCTAACCCTAGCTTTAATTCTAACTCTAATGCTAGCTTTGATTCTAACCCTAACTCTAACCCTAACCCTTTTCTAACTTGAACTCAAACCCTAACTCTAACTCTAATTCTAACCCTAACCTAATTCTAACCATAACCCTAATTGTAACCCTAATTCTATCCCTGACTCTATCCCCAATTCTAACCCTAATCCTAACTCTAACTCTAACCGTAGCCCTAGCCCTAATCAAACTCTAATTTTATCTCTAATTCTAACTCTAACCCTAACCCTAACCCTAATCCTATCCCCATCCATAATCCTAATTTTAATCATAATGCTAACCCAAACTCTAACCCTAAACCTAACCCTAACCCTAACATTTTACGTAACAAAATCCTTAAAATAAAAACAAATTAAAGTTATCCAAATAAAACACTGTATATAGAATTAAAATATAAAATGTTGAAGAATAATTTTATAGCAACTTTATACAACTATACTACTACTAGGCTTATATATATATATATATATATATATATATATATATATATATATATATATATATATATATATATATATATATATATATATATATATATATATATATATATATATATGTTGAGAATCATCCTTCTCGAGGCACCTATTTTATTTAAATCCTAACCTACAAAAAAAGACCATATGATTTGAATTAAAATATGTGCCTCAAGAAGAATGACTCTTGACATATTATAAATATAACTATATATAAGCCTGTTTTAATTGTTCTAATTTTTTACCTCCACAATACATTGAAATCAATAGATTGGAAGAGAAATAAGTGGATCTTGTCGTTCAATCCATATCCCTTCCGCTAACAAATGAGATTGCTCATTTGAATCTCAATCTACGTTACTTGATTTCGACAAGAAAGTATTTTTAAATTTAGAAGCAAATCAATTATGCACTTCAATCTTTGTAAAGTAGATTTGAAGTACAAAGGGTGTGTGACTGTAATGGAACTAATTCTCTTATACACCTCAATGTTAGGGTAGGACTAGGAATCTAACATCATTAGATCAATTATAAGAGAAACACATTAATATGAAAAACATTGAAGTTTAATGTCATTCAAACACTCTTATGTAAGAGCAATGTAAATGCAAAACAACATTCAAGAGGAAGTAGCTAAAAAAGAGTCATTTTAGAATCATTCAACTTCACAATAGACAAAAAGCTTATTAACAATAAAAATAGTTTAAATTATTTTTAAATAAACAATAAATATAAACAATCATTATTTTATAACCAAATATAAATAAAATAATTTCACATAAACTCAATTTCAACTAACCTCATTTAAATATAGATAATTGAAACCTTCAAATATTTTGTAATCTTTCACTATCCACTGAAGTCTTGAAATATTATTATCAATCTAAAAATACAAATATGCTACATACTTTTATATATTATATATTTTCTAATAAGAAGCATCTTTATAATTAGACATAGCCGGCCATGTATGCCTTTCTAAATGTTATAATTAGACATAGCCGACCATGTATGCCTCTTTAAATGTTGTGATTATAAAATTAAAATAAGGATCTGTTGGCATTATGTATTCTTTTATATTTAACTTTGGAGAAATGGGGCAATGAATCTCTTAAATATATTCACGGATTTCCGACAAGGGATAAATCAAGCAATTCCAGTTGCAGCAGCTTTTTAATTCCACTCCCGGATATGGATAATTTGGAATGGCCAGCGGATTGTAAAGGTCAGTTCATTCAATTACTTATCTTCACTGTTTTTTTCTTTGTTGCATTTTCGTCCAATGAGATGCAATACCAGAGGCAAGTTGACGCAGAAGCTTTGCTTGAATTGAAAATGTCTGTAAAAATGGATCCAAAGGTTTCCCTCTCCAACTGGTAAATGGAAATAACATTTGCAACTGAATTGGAATAACCTGCGATGATCGAAATCAATTGGTTGTGAGTCTGGTCCTCAAATACAGGGGAGTTTTTTTGGTACTATACCGCCTCACATTGGCAATATGTCCTTTCTTACAATTCTTGACCTCTCCAACAACCATTTCTCTGGCCAAATTCCCCACGAGCTTGGCAAATTAGAGAAGCTGCAGTACATTAAGTTGTACGAAAATAGCTTGCAAGGTTCAATTCCTGTTAGTCTGGGTAAATGCAGGGATCTTTTAGAACTCTGGCTGAAGAACAATAGTTTGAGCAGGAAAATTCCGACAGAGCTGAGTTCTTTGCACAAATTGCGAAAACTTAACCTCTTTTCCAATAATTTGAGCGGTATTATCCCTCAAAACTTGGCAAATTGCACTGCCCTTAAAGGATTAGATCTTAGGTATAATCTTTTAACTGGTGCCATCCCTTCTAATATCAATGCATCTAGAGATTTAAGAGTATTGAAACTAGATGGTAATAAGCTTTTGGGGGAAATTCCCAAGTCTCTGAGCAACTGCTCAAAATTGCATTTTCTGTCGTTAACTGACAATGCGCTCCAAGGACCAATTCCATCTGAGATATTAACAGCACTGACCAGATTGCAATCTCTGCGTCTGAGCTCCAACAAACTCAACGGTAGCATCAGCAAGAGATTGGCAAATTATGGAGATTGAGGGATATTTGGCTTCATAATAATAGCCTTACAGGTAGCATTCCCACGGCCCTGGTGAACTGTTCATTTCTGGAAGTTTTGCAATTATCCGACAACCATTTCTATGGCGTCATTCCGGCAGAATTGGGTTCACTTAGCCGACTGCAGCAACCGTGTTTAGCCTATAATAGCTTTGGAGGGTCAATTTATTATCTCATGAACTGTACTGAACTGGAGAAATTGGTGCTAGTGTACAACAAGCTTGAAGGGACAATTCCAGAGTTTATAGGCTTTAAGCTACCCAAATTACAACAGATACAATTGACGGGGAACCAGCTCAGCAGTAGTATCCCAAAATCTCTAGGAAATTGTTCCAGACTTCAGTATTTTACAGTTTCTTTCAACAATTTGAGCTGGAAAATACCCCCAGAGTTAGGGATGCTGACACGTCTACGAGGAGTTGCTCTTGGCAGTAACCACTTGAAAGGAAATGTCTTTCCTTTTCTTGTAAACAGTACGCAACTGCAAATACTTGCAATAGAAATGAACAGGTTTGAGGGTTCCATTCCCTCAGATATTGGCCTCAAGCTTCCAAACTTGCATAAACTTTTGGCAGGAGGTAATCAATTCAGTGGGTGGATCCTAGAGTCTGTGGGAAATTGTTCTCAGCTCGGGATTCTTGATCTCGGAGGTAATCTGTTGGCTGGCCCCGTGCCTCAAGATTTGGGAATGCTAACTGCTCTGAAAGTATTGTCTGTTGGGGGTAATAACTTGTCAAGTGGACATTGTGTTAGTTTAGTTAGCTTTGGACAGTTGTTCGTCCATATGCTATTATTTAGCAAGTAATTGTTTTGCTAACTAATTGGTTAGATTAGAGACAAATATTTGTTAATTAATTGACTACTTTTGGAAACAACTACAGACCGACTTGGTTAGGGTTGTTAAGTTGTTTTAATCTCGACCGTCGATTGAGAATCAATCTCGATCGTTGGTTTACCAACAGGAGTAGTATAAGCGGAGGTCAAAGGGGCATGTGGAGAACAAAAAGTTTGGAGAAACATTTGCAGTACTAGCAAATGAGTTTGTAAGTTTGTAGTGCTAGCAAACAGTCTTGCAGTGTTGGCAAGGGCGCAGTGTTAGCATGGGAATAGCAGTGGAGAATATCAGCGGGAGAAATTAGGAGGTTGTCAGAGTTCTGCCAGTGAGAGGTAAGGAATTTTGTATCTCTTGGTTTGCTGAAGTTTAATATAATTCCTCATTTGTAGAACTGGTTTTCCCTTAGGAGTTTTTCTAAGGACAATTTGTCTGAAAATATTGTGTTTATTGTGTTGCGCATTTCTTTTTGTATTTTATAAGTGAAGTTGCAGTCGTGTTATTTTTCGATATTAGTTAAGAATTTGTTTTCAACAGTTTAATAATCGTTTACGATAGAAAATTAATAATCAGCGATTAATAATTAGTGATTGCAATAGTTGATTTTTCACACATTGTACTACAATATGTATATTAGATGTCCTCTCCAATTGCTCCATCCTAGAAGAGCTTGATCTATCATGGAACTATTTCAATGGGACGTTATCAAGGGCATAGGCAAACTCTCTCCCAAGCTATCAATCCTTCTCTTGAGTAACAATAATATCATTGGAAATCTACCATAAGAGATTGGAAACCTTACAGAGCTGTTCAGTCTTCATCTTCGTAATAATAGTTTTTTTTGGGGAAGTTCCGAGTGCATTAGGCCGTCTGACCAATTTACAATTATTGAGCTTGGGCTCCAACAATTTCCAAGGCAGTATTCCACCAGAGTTTAGCATGCTCTAAACCTGGGGTATCTATATCTTGGGCCAAATTATATATCTGGAGAAATTCCTTCATATTTGGCCAGTCTGAAACAGCTAAGGCGACTTGACTTTAGTCATAACAAGATTACGAGAAGGATACCGGATACCATTGGCCAATGTTTTAGGCTTGAAATGATTGACCCCTCATACAATCACCTCACAGGAAATATCCCTGTGGAGCTCTCCAGCCTCCATTCACTTGTATTTTATCTTAACTATTCATATAATTCATTAGCAGGAAGATTGCCTTCACTAGGAGGAATGCAACATGTTCGAGCCCTAGATTTCTCTACTAATAATCTCTCAGGACCCATTCCTGGCGATATTGGTAGTTGCGTGGAATTGCAATATCTAAATCTCGCCAATAACAAACTGGGCAGAATAGTACCAGTGTCAATGGGAAAGCTTAAGAGCCTTGAATTTATTGATTTGTCTTTCAACGAGTTGTCTGGGCCAGTGCCAGGCTCTATTGCAAATCTCTCCATGCTCCACCATTTAAACATCTCCTACAACAACTTGAATGGATCCGTCCCAAATGAAGGAGCTTTCAGAAATTTGAATGCAACATCATTTTTGAGAAATTCGGAATTATGTGCAGCCTCCGGCTGGTTGCATTTACCAAATTGCACTATCTTTGCTAACAACCATAACGGGTTCAACAAAAACATCGTCTTGGTTACTTCAATTGGTACACTTTTGGCTGTGTTGCATTTTGGGTGCATTTTACTTTTTCTACAGAAGATTTATAATAGCACTAGCTATGGATAATTTGTTGGGACAAGATTTCATGCAAATCTCGAGCCAAGGGCTTCACAAAGCAACTCAAGGATTTAGTGCTGCCAATTTGTTAGGCGAGGGTAGTTTCGGGTCAGTTTACAAAGCACTCTTGTATGATAACACATTGGCAACTGTAAAGGTCTTTGATCAGGACCCTCAAAATTCATACAAGAATTTCATCCGAGAATGCAGAATATTGAGCAAAATCAGGCACCGCAATCTTTTCAAAGTCTTGTCCTCTTGCTCAACTCCAGATTTCAGGGCTTTTGGTACTGGAGTATATGTCAAATGGGAGTCTGGAACAACAATTGTACAGGGAGGAAATAGGGTGTAGCTTCAGTTTGAAGATGAGAGTGAAGATTGGATTTGATGTGGCACATGGGATGTCATATTTACACCATGATTGCTCTCCCCCTGTTATTCATTGCGACTTGAAGCCTTCAAATATTTTAATGGATGAAACTATGACAGCCCATGTAACTAATTTTGGAATTTCTCGTCTATTGACATCCCCTGCTTTTGCAAGTAGCAGCACCTCCAGACTGAAGGGTACAGTAGGCTACTTTGCTCCAGGTAAACACACAAACCCAACATTGTTTTCAATATCTGGGTTTGTCTTTGCTTTTTAATTTCATTATATTACTGATGTTTTCAACAATGAAATCGCATTATAAATGTCAACAGAGTATGGAATGGGAGGAGAAGTGAGTAGCAAGGGAGATGTTTACAGCTTCGGGATTCTGATCGTTGAAATGGTGACTAAAAAGAGACCCACTGACGATATGTTTAGTGGAGATGTAACTTTGCCAACCTGGGTGAGAAGAGCATTCCCTGCAGCAGTGGAGGAAGTGGTGGATAGAGAGTTGTTGGTTGATCAGTTAGCTGAGGGCGAGTCCAGCAATACTAATGTTACACCTGAGGTGGAAATGGAATCCAGTCAGCATATCAGTTGTCTGCGTAGTTTCGTTGGAGTGGGATTGCAGTGCACGAGGCAACATCCAGGTGATAGACCGACAATGAGGGAGGTGGAGGGCATGCTTTGAGAAGATTGTGTTTGGCAAGGCATATGGAAATTTAGAAAATCATAAACCCATCCAGGATCTGTTGGGTGCATCCAATGTAGCAGGCCAGCAAAATGGCAGCAATAGCAATACTTCATTCACTGATTAAAGAAAGCTAAACCGGTTGAGTACGCACTAGATTCCTAGAAAGAATCAGCGGACGTTCTTTTACAAAAGCATTCACAGTTAAAATGTACCTTATTTTTGTATGAGGCACATTTGGAATTCATTTTTATAGTATCAAAGTCATGCACTCAACTAAATTTGATTTTTGGTTGGTTCATTTTGAGTAATTCAATTTTATCAATAGATCAATAATCTATTGAAGTAAACACATATTTTTTTCTAATTATTTAATTTTTCAACAAACATTCTTTAATAAAAGAAAATGTTTATCGAAGTAAACACATATTTTTTTCTAATTATTTAATTTTTCAACAAACACTCTTTAATAAAAGAAAATGTTTATCAGACATTTAAAGATAGGGTGTAAATAGGGATTTATAAACCCACACAACATAAGTGAATGTGACCATTTCTTCACAAGAAAATAGTTAAAATGCAGAGTGGAAACTGATACAAGAATAAATAAAGATGGAATAAAAATAAAAAATAACAGCATATGCAGGATGAAGGATCCCAAGAAACATATGTTGTTGTATAAGATAATGTAAAAATGATATAAATTGATAAAAAGATGAGTTCCTTATACATCAGATTAAGAAAATCTACAATATAAGAAACTCATCAGATTAAGAAACTCTATAAATTAAAAAGGAAAGAGTAAAAAGCATATAGTCAAACAAAAATAATTATAGAGGAAGTTAATTTTTTTTTTTTGAGGAACTAAATTTTAAATGGGTGTGATTTTTTATTGTGATTGATAATTCATCTAAGTAATAGTTGATGGAGTAACAATAGAGATAAAAGGGAGACAATGTACTTGTTAAAAATTGTAAGTGACTTTGTCAAAATCTTATATGAAAATTTTAAATCACTCTTTATTTTTTTTTAAATTAAGATTGTGTAAAAGAAAGGTACAACAAGTGCCACATAGTGGCATGTACTTATTGTAATAGTTTAGGAATTAATTGTAAAATAATTTTAATTCTAAAATAAACCATAAATTAATTTTAATAATTTATATGATTAAAAATTTAATAAAAATTAATAATATAGAATTAATTGATTGTTTTTGTTTGATTTGATTTGTGAATGAAATAATAGTTACCATTAGTAAAATAGTAATTCATTGAATAGTAGTAATGATATACGTATACATAATTCTCTAATTTTTGACTAACATTACTAGTATACTTAATGAAAATTAAATATTTATGCTTACTATGGATATTTTGAACATATGGCTTTAATTATGATTTTTATAAAATTAAATCTCATATATATGACAAAAAATTATTATTATTAGCACTAAATTACATTTAACAAATCTTTTGCCCCGAAAAAATGGGTCCTATAACACAAATTCATTTTAACCAATGACATTTGAAATAAATAGTGTATTTATTGAAAACATTTAAAATTTAAAATTAAAACATTACAAAAATTATGACTATTTCTAAAATTAAAAAAATAAAGGTGTATTATTGGTGGAAACTAATTGAACAAGTGCCACGTAGTGGCGTGTACTTGTCGATTTAGTCTTTATAGTAATTAAAAATTATTTAATATAAAGACTATACCAAAACATAATAACTATAACCTTATCCTAATAAATAAAATCAATCAGTTATAGAAAAGAAAACTATAACATGAACACGCTAACTATAACATGAACCCTAGAAAATGTGGAAAAATAAAACCTGTAACAAAAATTTTTTAAATAATAAATACGTAATGCCTATTGCCATATAAATACTAAAATTTATCCTATTTACTAATTTTTGTGCTAGGAAAACATAACAAAAGAAGCTAGCTATATATTGTACATGCATCATACGTTGTGATTTGTTTGTGAAGTATCGATGAAATATGCAGCATTGAAAGTTGTAGTAGCGCCGGTTTTGGTAATGAATAATGTGTTTACAGGTGGAGGAGTTGCAATCGTTATAATAGAAGGACGTTTGGCCCAGCAAGCGTATGATTCAGCCAAAATATTGAACGATACTACATGGAGATTGTTGAATATTGTGAGAGGTCTCGAGGAAAACCATAATGTTAAGCTCAAGCCTGGAATTATGTTAGTGTGCACAAGATTTTGCAACTAGTTAGACATCTGTGCGAATAAGACAATAGAGAATTAGGAGGATTTATCTAGAGACAGGGCCAAGGTTTCCATTGTCCTTGACAATCTTCAAAGTGCGGCTACTAAGGCTTTCATGTGTACCAATTTGATCCTAGGTGAGCCAAGGTTTGAATGGCTTCACTTGCAAATTGTTGGGGAAAAAAGGCTACTCCGATGTCAAATAGGAAGTAATGTTGAATGAGCTTAGTTACTACATTTTAATAAATTTATCAAATATTTAAATGTCTTCATCACAGTCATACTTCTTACTTGAACACAAACACATATATCTGGAATCATATGATGAAATCTTATCACTCATATTTTAAAGAGGAATCAACTTCCATGCTTTCTTGTCACTATAAAAGCAAACAAGAAGAGTACCCTTCACAAATGCATTCCATCTCATGTGTATCCAGTAACAAAAAATATTTTCACTGCTGATTTGCTGTAGAAAATCCTTTTGTAAAAATCGTTCCATTTTTCAGACCTCTCAAAATTGGAATGAATACCAATGGTACCATCAAAGTGAACATGATTAACATAAATGTTGTTGTTAAAGCCCAAAACTACAACATTTTCATAATTTTCTTTAGGTAAACTAAAGGAATGATACTTATTTACAAAACATTGCCAAGGAAAATAACTCATGTATTCCATTTACAAATAATGTAAGTATCTATTATAAACTTTTGCATTAAAATCATCTTCCTTAAATCTTCATTTCACCCTTGAATTGAAAGATCAATTGATGTAATATTATGAATAGAAACATAAACAATGTTGCTACAATTATTTTCTCTAATAAGCTGAAAACAAATAGAATATTGTGCACTTCCTTAACTATAAAGATTCATTTTTCCTGTGACTAATCAAAAGAATTATTATTGATCAAATATTTTGCAAGGTATAGCTTCATACGAATATTGAAATAAAATTAATTTAGAGATGTTAGGAGAAATAAAATTTAACAAATCCTAAAACCTTGTAGAAAATCCTTTTGTAAAAATCGTTCCATTTTTCACACCTCTCAAAATTGGAATAAAGATTCATTTTTCCTGTGACTAATCCAAAAGAATTATTATTGATCAAATATTTTGCAAGGTATAGCTTCATAATAAAATTAATTTAGAGATGTTAGGAGAAATAATTTAATTTAACAAATCCTAAGACCTTGCTGAAAATTTTGAGCATGGAGCACTTGTCCGAAAAAAGGGGTCTTATAAGAGGAAATTGATTGAACCAATCAAAAGAGAATTAAATCAATTATATCAAATTTTAAATTAAGAAATATTTATTAAAACTTTAGTAATAATCAAACCCCAAAAAAATACAAACATCTAATTGGTTACAGAGTGAACAACTATTGATTAATTCAACAAAACTGAATGCAATAGTACATTGCCTACGGCAAGTACAATAATGGATAGAAGAGAATGCAATAGTATTGCCTTACAACAAGATCAAGATATTGTAAATTAAACGGTGTTATACAATATTTTATAAACTTAAAACCAAACTTGTTACAACCATAAGTATATTTTCTTTTCTTTATTACTATTTAATTTTATTAGAGATTATTTTATATAAAAAAATCTGTAAATAAATTATTGATTGCAAGCATGGTATAAAAAAACATGGTAGAATAAGTGCATCTAAGGGCTATCTAGGTGAACTAGCTACCCAATAATCATTCATATTAAGCTATTATGCTTCAAAGTTAAATATATTACTTCTACAATTTTTGACATGGACTAATTTTCAATGAGGTTTCTTGTCCTTAAACTATGGTAGCTCAATCAATTGGCAACTTAGACTTAAATTAATTTATTCTTTCATTTATCATAGAAAAAGATAGCATAGTTTTTAAAGATTCTATGTGCTTTTAAAAAATAAATTAAAATATGCTCTCTACACCCTACACTTATGAGGTATGGTTAAAATGTAAATTCATTTTATGTTTCACTGGTCTAATATCATTTTGTTACAAGGAAATTGTTGAATGAATTGAATATTATCTTTATTGTCTTTACATTCAACATTGAGTCTATTTTTAATTTGTTTTTCTCATAAGAAATTTGAACTAAAAGTGCCAATATAATTATAGTTTTACTAAAAGTGTTTTGGAAGGAAATGTTCATATAATGAAAAAATTTAAAGTTTCTAGGGAGAAGGTTTGATGCAAATGTGTTATATGATTCACAACATAATGCACCCCTTTGTAAGTTCATTATGGAACTGTCTCCTATTTCTAAAATAGAAAGTCATAGCTCAACTATATTTATATATTAGAAATAATAGCTTATTAATAAAAGGAATGGTTTTAAGAAAGGGCTATAATGAAAATGGGCCTTAGAAGTGTAGAGGGTAGGAGAAATATATGATTAGGAAGATAACTCTGTTGAAAGTATAATGACACGGGAAAGTGAAAATATAGTTAGTTATCTCAATTTGAAGAAGGGAATCAAGGGAAAATACTACAACTGGGGGATTCGAATGTACAACATGTTATTGAAAAGGAGAAAGGTGATTGAGTTATAATTTGATAATTTTGTTGAAAGATGTATTGAAAAGACACAAAATGATCCTTTAAAGGAATAGCAATACAAGTAATTAGAGAGAAGTAGGGGATTACTCTAGAGTCTTCAGAGAGGAATTTGGTTAGGAATTAAGCAATTACTCCTAAGCACATAGAAGGGGAAGATCTGTAGGTAGAATTAGTAAGATTAAATAGATCCAAGAGTATGAAAAAGATGATGGTTTCATATTTTCTCTAAGTCCAAGTCTTGTCCATAGAAGATCTAGGAGATTGAAAGAGAAACACATTAGTAAGAGATATTAGTCTTTGTCTTATAGTAGGTTTACCATGTCCCTAGTCATTTCTCTTTGAGAAAGGAAAGAAAATAATCATATTGATGCTTGAGAATGAGGAGGTGGGGATTCAAAGTGTTTTGGAATAAAGAAGCGTATAAGGTGAAATATGAAGCAACATAGAAGAAGCTCTTAATTACTTCTCATTTTGTATGGGGAGTTGGGACCTTATACCTCAAAGGGGAATTAAGGAGATATATTCTTTCAATTCCAACTCTAAGATTATTAGATCCAAGTAGATTAATGCAATCCAAATGACAAAGGAGCACTAATGCAAATAAAGATCTAATAGTTATAGAATTAGAGAAAGAATAGAAGAACCTTAAAACCCTAATTGTAGAAAATACAAGCAAGAAAGTAGAAAAAAGTTATCATTTGCAATTAAAGACCATAAACCTGGAAAGTAAATTTAATGAAATGAATAAAGCAAATAAAATACTAAGCTTAAAAGCTGAATGGAAAATTGGATTTAGATTTTTGTCTTTTGTATTGTTTCTAATAGTGAATAGACTTCTGGATATGAATCTAAGAGATCTACAAAACCCAAAACTTATTTGGCTCTAAGACAGAGATGAATTTTTGGGATGTGGAAGAAATGCATCCTAACTCGGCAATAGGGAAGAAATATATCCTAGTCCTTTTATTCCCAATTCCAAATCTAATTTTTGATCTCTGATATTCACTGAAGAAGGGTATCCTGATTTGTACTCTGTTTCACTTTCTGAAACTTGTAACCTGCAAGTTAAAAGGATTTTTTTTTATTGGTGGGAGGTTTTCCTCGGTCAAACCCCAAACCCCAATTAGGAATTAACCTCGAAATTAAAATTAAATCAAATTCACCTTACAATAGTAGCATTTCTCAATCAAATACAATGATCTCACTTTACCAAGTTTATTAGGTCAAGAGGATGTGAATGTGATCTTGAATCAAATCGAATGTAGAACAAGGATGACTCTTGAAACCCTCTGTTGATGATAAGCTCCACTATCACCAATGGAGGAAGCTAGACCTTGAAAGGTCATGTCATGAAGATGGAAAATTAATGATGGATCCCCCAAATGAACTCCTTTGAAGCTCCTTAAATTCAAGGGATCTCCTCTCCAATGGGTTGCAAAAGGATCTCCTTGAATGCTCTTGAAGATGACTTGAATGCTTGATTGCTTCAAATGATTGCATGCTCATAGATGATAGGTGTTAGTTCTTAGACCTTAGATGCCTCAAAATGAATAGGGAAGACCTCCTTATATACCAAAGCTTGAGTGTACACACAAGAGGGTTGACCCTTGATTTGGGATCCAAGATATTTGTCTCCTCAAGGACAGAGCTAAAGTCAACTTTGTTCACCAAGACAGGGTCGACCTCTTCCCTATCTTGGGAAAAGGCCAACCTCATCCTTGACCCTTAGGAACAAGACCTCGGGAAATCTTTTTGGGTTTTGGGGAAAGTGAACAGAAGAGTGGGAGAGTGTAGAATCATGGTAGAAAAATGTGTAAAAGCATATACACACATCCTTTAATCTAATCGAGGCATTTAGGTCAGGTCCAAACCATTTTGTAAAGGGGAGATAAACAATGTCCTAACATAGAGTGCATCCATTTTAAGATAATATAGGAAGGATACTTTTGTACTCCCTATAGCAATAAAACCATTAGAAATAAATGGGGAGCTTATATGGGCAAAGACGTATATGATTATTTCCTTAGAGTCAGTGGTAGTATATGATCTATTTGGGATATTAGATAATGTTGGATTGGAAGAGGTTCAACTTCATAAAGTAAAGCAAGATCTGATTCACAATTTGTTTGGATTTTGGGCAAGTATTATCTACTGAGATAAAACCTAATTGTGGCAAATCTTCTAAAAATTAAAAGGGGTAGGAAATTTGTTGTGGAGCTAAGAAAAATGGATGGGGAATCTACATAATAAGTTGAAATTACTTCAAAGTTATCCCATGAGAAGGGCGGGGGGGGGGGGGGGGGGGGATTTTCACAAAGTTATGATTATCCTATCATGGAATATTAGGGGACTTAATTCCCCTAACAAGAAGCATTTACTAAACCATTGTATTTTTAATTCCAAATTTGAGATCATTTTAGTGTTAATAATAAAATTAAACAAATAAGAAATGGATAATATCTCAAAACATATAGGTTCTTGGGAAACATGGTTAGTGGAATCTCTAGGGAGCTTAAGTCGTCTTCTTGTGCTTTGTGACTCAAGAAAAGTATTATATGAGTATTTGGTAGAAGACTATAATTGGAAAATGAGTTTAGTTCAAAATTTGTCAAGGGATCTCAAATTTATTGTAATTAATGTTTATGGGCTAGTTTTGACCATTAAAAAGTAGGAGAGGTGGAATCAATTGGGTAGTTTATTTCAAGACAATAATAATTACAATATTATAATCGGAGTAGACCTTAATGCAATTCTTCATCTTTCACAAAAGTGTGGGTTTATTTAGAAGGAACATCAACCTTAGATAGACTTCAAAAATGGGTTTCTAGGAATAACTTTATGGATATTAAGTTACAAAATGAAGTGTACACATGAAATAATAGGAAGCTATGTTTTAACCATATAATAGAGAATTTGGATATAATAATGGGACATATGCACCAGGATGGAGTGCAAAAAAGTGGACACCATAAGAAAAAGTTAGAAAGTATACATAGCACTCGCATTGTGTGTACTTTTGATCAAATTTCAGAATAGATCTTCTCACATGTTTAGGATAAAACCAAAGACTAACCAAATCAACAATTTTGCATAATGTTTCATTAGTTTATGAATTGAAATTGTCAAAATGCAGTAATCATGCCTTTGTGGAAGGACCTATTGTCAAAATGCACTAATCATGCGTTTGTGGAAGGACCTACCAAAATGCAACGTGAAAACGCCATGAATACAATTCTCATTTTCTTGCAATTACTAAAATATTGCCGTCTGAGGATCTCACACTTTTCTGAATATCAGTTAGTGAGAATTTACTGTGGGAGAGTATTTCCATAATTTGAAAAATCAATAGAAGATTAGCGCTCAGTAACTGTCCAAAGCCGTAACGACAACAACTTCATGTCAACTGCAAAAGACCAGAGCCCCTGTTTTTCAACTTGCATTGAAAATTCCCACATGAATCTTTCGATAAAAAGGACAATGAATCTCTTATCTCTGCACGGATTATTACGAGGAGGAATAAGTAAATTCCAATTTGGAGAACCCGATGGATTGTAAAGGTCAGTTCACTCTTTTACTCATCTTCAGTTCATTTGTCTTTGCTACATTTTCGTTCAATGAGTTGCAATACCAGAAGCGGATCGATGCAGAAGTTTTGCTTGAATTTAAAAGGGCTGTGAAAATGGATCCAAGGGTTTCCTTGTTCAACTGGGTGAATGGAAACAACATTTGCAACTGGACTGGAATAACTTGTGATCGCCATCAATTGGTTGCGAGTCTTGTTCTCAAATACAGGGGATTAACTGGTACTATACCGCCTCACATTGGCAATCTTTCTTCTCTCACAATTCTTGATCTGTCTAATAACCATTTCTCTGGCCAAATTCCCCACGAGCTTGGCAAATTAGAGAAGCTGCAGTACATTAAGTTGTATCAAAACAATTTACAAGGCTCAATTCCAATAAGTCTTGGCGGATGCACAAATCTTGTTGAACTCCGATTGAAAAACAATGTTTTGAGCGGGAACATTCCGGCAGAGCTGAGTTTTTTGTACAAATTGCAGAAACTCCACCTCTCTTCCAATAATTTGAGCGGTATTATCCCACAAGGCTTAGCAAATTGCAGTGCACTTAGAGGATTAGATCTAGGGTATAATCTCTTAACTGGCGCCATCCCTTCTAATATCAATGGTTTCAGAGATTTAAGAGTACTGATACTAGATGGAAATCATCTTTTGGGTGACATCCCCAAGTCTCTCTCTAACTGCTCAAAATTGCGTTTTCTGTCATTGTCCAACAATGCGCTTGAAGGGTCAATTCCATCTGAGATATTAACAACACTGACCAGATTACAACATCTGTCTCTGCATTCCAACAAGTTCAACGGTAGCATCCCCATCGAGATTGGCAAATTATGGAGATTGAGGGAGATTCGCATTGATAACAATAGTCTTACAGGTAGCATTCCCACGGCCCTGGCTAACTGTTCATCTCTGGAGGTGTTGAATTTATCTTCCAATCACTTTTATGGCACCCTTCAACCCGAATTGGGTTCACTTAACAGACTGCAGAAACTGTGGTTAAGAAAGAACAGCATTGGAGGACCAATTTACTTTCTCATGAACTGTACTGAACTAGAGACATTGGCGCTAGGGTACAACAAACTTGAAGGTACCATTCCAGAGTTTATAGGCTTTAAGCTTCCCAAATTGCAAGCGCTAGAATTGCAGTACAATCAGTTCAGCGGCAGCATCCCGAAATCTCTAGGAAATTGCTCCGCGCTTGACTTTGTTTCGGTGACTTACAACAATTTGAGCGGCGAAATACCCCCACAACTGGGGAAGCTGACTCGTCTGCGGCAAATAGCGCTTGGTGATAACCACTTCAAGGGAAATATTATCCCTTTTCTTTTAAACTGTACACAACTGCGAAAGCTTGGATTAGAAGTGAACAGATTTGCAGGGTCCATTCCATCAGATATTGGCCTCAAGCTTCCTAACTTACAAGGAATTTATGCAGCGGGTAATCAATTTAGTGGGAGGATTCCAAAGTCTGTAGGAAATTGTTCTCAGCTCAGTGTTCTTGGCCTCTCTGATAATCTGCTAAGTGGCCCCTTGCCTCAAGAATTGGGAATGCTAAGTGCTATAAAAACAATGAATCTTTGGGGTAATGGCTTGTCAAGCGGACAGTGTGCTACAATGTGTATTTTAGATATCCTCTCCAACTGCTCTATCCTCGAAGACCTCCAGCTATCACAGAACAATTTCAATGGGACATTGTCAGGGGGCATAGGTAAACTCTCTCCCAGACTATCGAAACTTTACTTGGGCAGCAATTGTATCACTGGCAATATACCTGAAGAGATTGGAAATCTCACATGGTTGTTTGCTCTGAATCTCGGTAATAACAGATTTATTGGGGAAGTTCCAAGTGCAATAGGCCGTCTGAAGAATCTACAATTGTTGGATCTGAGCTCCAACAAATTCCATGGCAACATTCCACCAGAGTTTAGCACGCTGGTAAACCTGGGATATCTATGGCTCCAACTAAATCAAGTCACTGGAGAAATTCCTTCACATTTGGGCAGCCTGCAGCAGCTGAGAAAACTTGATTTCAGTCATAACAACCTCACGGGAAGAATACCGGATACCATTGGCCAATGTTTCCGCCTTGAAATGATTGACCTCTCATACAACCACCTCACAGGAAATATCCCTCTTGAGCTCTCACGCCTCCGTTCACTGGTATTTTATCTCAATTTTTCATATAATTCATTAACGGGAAAATTGCCTTCTCTGGGAAGAATGCAACATGTACAGGCCATAGATATCTCTGCTAATAAACTATCAGGACCTATCCCTGGCGATATCGGCAGTTGCTCGGCATTGCAGTACTTGAATCTTGCAGAAAACAAATTGGAGGGAATAGTGCCGATATCAATAGGGCAGCTTAAAAGCCTTGAAAGCATTGATTTGTCTTTCAACCAGTTGTTTGGGCCAGTGCCACACTCGATTGCGAATCTCACCATGCTTCAGAGTTTGAATTTCTCCTACAACAACTTGAATGGACCGGTCCCAAATCATGGAGTTTTCAAAAACCTAAGCGCAACATCATTTCTGAGAAATCCGGAATTGTGTGCAGCCTCAGGCAGGTTCAATTTACCGAACTGCGCTAGCTTTGCCAAAAATCATAATGGGTTGAGGTTCAACAGAAACATTGTCTTGGTTGCTTCAATTAGTACATTTTTGGCAATGTGTTGCATTTTGGGTGCATTTTATCATTTGAACAGAAGAATACAAATAGAAGCAACTATCGATAGTTTGTTGGAACAAGATTTCAAACAAATTTCAAGCGAACAACTTCACAGAGCAACCCAAGGATTCAGTGATGCTAATTTGTTAGGTAAGGGTAGCTTTGGGTCAGTTTACAAAGCTCTATTGTATGACAACACATTGGCGGCTGTAAAGCTCTTTGATCGGGACCCTCAGAGTTCATACAAGCATTTTGTAAGAGAATGTAGGATACTGAGCAAAATCAGGCACCGCAATCTTGTCAAAGTCTTGTACTCTTGCTCAACTGCAGATTTCAGGGCTCTGGCACTGGAATATATGTCAAATGGGAGCTTGGAACAACACATCCACAAGGATGAAACAGGGGGTAGGTTGAGTTTGAAGATGAGAGTGAACATTGCACTTAATGTGGCACATGGGATTGCATATTTACACCACGATTGTTCTCCCCCTGTTCTTCACTGCGACTTGAGGCCCTCAAATGTGTTAATGGACGAAAACATGACTGCCCATGTAGCGGATTTTGGGATTTCTCGTCTATTGTTGTCCCCTGTTTCCGAAAGTAGCAGCTCGCCAAGACTCAAGGGAACAGTGGGCTACTTAGCTCCAGGTAAACACACAAACCCAGTATTGTTTTGAATCGCTGTATTTCTCTTAGCTTTTCAATTTCACATATTAGCGATGTTCTTAACAATGAAATCACATTTTAACTGTTACAGAGTATGGAATGGGAGGACGAGTGAGTAGCAAGGGAGATGTTTACAGCTTCGGGGTTCTGATCCTTGAAATGGTAACTAAAAGGAGGCCAACTGACGACATGTTTTCTGGAGATGTAACTTTACCCAGATGGGTTAAAAGAGCATTCCCTGCAGCAGTGAACGAAGTGGTGGACAGAGGGTTGTTGATTGATCAGTTAGCTTTGGCCAGAAAGTCCGGTGGTTCAGAGTTGGATTCATCTGAGCATGGCAGTTGTCTGCGTAGTTTCATTGGAGTGGGACTGCAATGCACAAGGCAATATCCAGGGGAGAGACCAACAATGAGAGAGGTGGAGGGTATGCTTGAGAAGATTGTGTATGGAAGGGCATATGGCAATTTAGAGGATCATAAACCCATCCAGGATTTGTTGAGTACATCCAATGTAGCAGGCCAACAAAATGACAGCCGGAGCACTTCATTCACGTGTCAAAGCTAAATCATAAGTACAACTATGGAATAAGAAAATAAGGAGGCCATCTTTTAGACAAAATGTACCTATGACAAAAATATCAAAGTAAAAATACACTAGGTTTTTCTGAAATTTCTAACATTTGTTCTTGATGATCTTTATATTAAAAAATTACTGTATTTTGGAAGATATTAAAAAAAAATGCTTAACATTTGATATAAGAAAATAGGCAGGTTATGTATTATTCAATTGGAATAACACACAGATACATCCCAAAAATTGTAAAAGATTTTATTTTTCTTTTACCACTAATATAAATTTAAAATCATTTTCATGTTCAAGATTTTTTTTAATGAACCCTATTTTTTCATAGAAAAATGTATTTATATTAATAAAAATAAATAATTTACAAAGCAAATATATTTTAAGGCATAAATCTAAAAAAATATTCACACTAAGACTACAATTGCAACAAATTATTATAAAAATAAGTACTATTAAATTTTTTTTTAAATTACTTATTACAAAGAATGTATTTCTAAATATATACTATGTGAGAAATTCTTAGTAATAATATTATGATGAGAAATCTATTAAAAGGGTTTTTTTTCTCTCCAACCTAGAGAAGAATTTGGAATCCTTCAAAGGAGGCCTCTAGATATGCACAAGCAATCTATCGACCATTCCTTGGAGGAGTGCCCCGATCAATACATGTGTACAACCTTATCTAGTATTTATAGTCAATGGAGGTCAAAATATTGGTCATCTAGTGGGTTGACTAGGAGGAAATAACAAGCAATTTTTCAAAAAAGTTATGGAAGCAGCTGTCACAACTGTCTCTCCATCGCGGAATAAAATGGAAAATTTATTTCCACATAGTTTTTTAATAAAAAATAATTAAATTAATAACCTTATTCTTCCATTAAGGACATAATTAGTTGGATGTACATCATTGAACGACTTGAACATCACACACTAAGCTTAATTCCCAGACCAAAAGTGTTAAATAGTCTAAATTGACTTGTTTTTTCCAAGCTTAATTCTTCCCTTGGTGTGTGATGTTTAAGGGTAGTTGTAAATCATTACTTCTTCATCTTGGTCGGATAAAAGAAAAAAATAAGATTGGGTAAGATGGATATAACATTTGATTTTTTAAAATATTGATTTGCTTATCATCGAATGTCAATCGTATAAGATAAATCCAAATTCAAACCTCTCAAATTCATATTTCTTTCCTTGTGATTAATAGTAGAAGGAGAAATTTTGGAATCAGCATCTGTAACTAGACATTGAGTGCATCAAATCATGGTGTCTCCCTTGGATAGAAATGAAATGGTTAATAGGAAGGTAGGCACTTTTCGCACTATTACAGTCTTTAGTCCTTTTGTAATAGAAATACAAATGAAGACTCTGCCATGTGGTTCAATCAGGAACCATAGAATTTTTGTGATAGGTCGTGTGGTATTGGTAATAATAGACTGTTAAATCCTTCTTGTGATCGTAAGAGTCCGTCAGGCATCTATTTGTGACTCTTTGCTTCAGTGAATAGGATAGGTGCCAAACATAGTCAATCTGATCAGTCGAGTGGTTCATATTTTTGTTGTGGATTGTACTTTTTCACAAACCTGTGACAACAAACAACTACAGACTTTTTTTTTTGATGAATAGTCCTTTTCAATTAATAAAATTTACAAAGATTACAATTCACGAAAAAGGGGCCGGGGCATACAAGATCACCTCACGAATGAGTTCACATGGCCGAAGCCAAAAAAAACAACATGGCCTCAGCCAGAAACTATTAACTATTCATCAAAAAAAACTTTTAACAACATCAGCCTGCCAAGGCAATACCAACAAAGGGAGGAGGATCATCTTTATCAGGAAATCCCCACGCATCAGTGGGATTTTGGGGCGGACTGGGAACAGTCCAACCGTCAGCGGCATCAGCAGGATCTGGGGTAGTCGCAGTCTCCGCATCCTTCTTGTCTGGCCGCGAAGGAGAAATTGCCAAGGCCAACCGAGGAAACTTGCCAGAGTGCGCCCGTCTAGGGGGAGGAGCCGAGGACCAGCCAAAAGCCCACCCACAGGGAGGAGTCGGGGACCAGCCAGAACCACCACGTGGTGGGGAAGCAGAGTGGCGCCTCCAACCGCCATGTCCACCGTTGGGAGAGCAGTGGCAGGGACCCTAGGAGTACGACGTGTGTGAATGGCAGCCAAAGGACTGGCGTCGGGAACGGCGACCGCAAGACAAAGAGGCATCGACCGAGGCATTCGGAGGCACTCTGGCAATGGTGCATGGAGCATTGCCCCAATGATTTAACAATTCCTGTAAGTGGGCAACTTCCAGGGCAACTTTATTAGCTTGCACTTGTATCTGCATAATGACATTGTTACAAATGCATGCCTTAGTGTACATTGCAATGTGAACATCCAAAAAACTGTGAGTGAATAAAACTGCATTCCTATCTTTCCATAGAGAAAACAAAATTTGCATCCTGAAGGTATGCCAAATCTGGGAGAACTTTCGAGGAATTCTGGGGGAATCACCTAGCAGGATCATGTGCCATGAAAAAGGTTCGAGCCTGAAAGGCTTGAAAAAATCATGAATCCAATGCCAATAATTCTGAGCACGCTTGCAAAACCAAAAAATATGCAAAAAGGACTTAGGTTGGCCATAGAAGGGGCATCTGGGATCAGGAACCCCAATGTGCTTGAGCTGAGGCCCCAAGGGAAGACCTTGGAAGGCAAGGCACTAAGCAAAGTGGGCAATCTTAGGTTTTGTAATGGCACTCCAAATGGTGTCGAAACGTTTTCTCCATTGAGAAAGCGAAGATTGCAAATGCCATCATTGATTAAGCGTGTCCACCATTGGAAGGTGGGGCAAAAGCTATCTGTACCCCATATTGGGCTTATAATTGGTAAATGCAGTGGCAGGATACCACTTCCAGTCATACCACCAAGGACAAATAGACTGAATCCCCACTTTATGAAGTAAGTGCACAGGGATGGAAGACAACAAAAGGTCTTAAGTCTGGCAGGAACGAACAAGGCAGTATTGAACTTGCATATCCTCCCATGACCTGAAATTCATGTTGACTCTTGAAAAAATATCTTTGGTAGTGCGGATGCCATGTTTAAAGAAACGCAGAGCATTGGCACCTTGAGTCTTGGCAAGAGGAGTACCCTGGATGGCAAACAGGGGAGACCACCAAATGTTTTATTGATTTAAGGATAGCCCATTGTGAAACTCATCACCAGCCCAATGAAGCCAAGGTTGAACAACTTTCCAGATGCTCTTTATAACAAAAGAGCCCTATATGACCACTGGTTCACGCATAGTGAGAAGGGTCTGAAAACCAATCCCCTTCCACGTCGATCTGTTAACAAGGAAGCCGGAAGAAATGCAATGCCTTACAAGTATCTTCCAGGCTTCATCTCCAGAAATAGCTCTGATAATCCATTTAGCACAGAGGGCAAGGCCCTGCTTTCGAGTGGAAAGCAGGCCAAGACCCCCAGATTCCCTTGGGAGACAACAGAAATCTCAAGCAACTCTGTGAAAACCACGATGGTCAGAACCAGAGGCCCAAAGAAAATCTCTAAGCAAATGTTCTAGTTTGAGATAGGAAGCTTTGGAGGGAGCCCAACAGGAAGAATAGTACACATGGGTGGCAGCCAGAATCTTAAAACAAATCTGGAATTTACCAGCAAGAGAAAGCGGCTTAGTGATCCAATAATCAAGCTTTTTGCTAATCTTTGTAAGCACAGCATTCCAAAGTTCCACACAGGAAGCCTGGAAAGCAAAGGGAATGCCAAGAAAGCGGAAGATTTCTCCATGAGTAACCCATTTCCATTGGAACTGGCTGAGCCAAGGTGGAGCTGGCAAGAAAGACTAGCGGTAACAGAGCGTTTTATGCCATTGAATGGCAGAGCCAGAGGCTTGACAAAAAGTGTCCAAACAATTTAAAGCATTTTTGATGTTTTCTTCATCTTCAAGAAGAGTAAGAAAAGAATCATCAGCAAAATGACCATTGACTAACTGGGAGGAAGAATCAGGAAAGGAAATGCCACAGACCAGTCCTGAAGACACAAAGTGAGCAAGTAAATAACCAAAACCTTCAGCAGCAAGGACATAAAGCACTGGAGCTAGCGGACAACCTTGCCTTATGGAGCGAAAAAGTCCAAGAGCTTCAGATTGTGAATTATTGATGGTGATGCAAGCATTAGTGTCACCAAAGAGCATCTCCACGGACTGAAGGAAATTGGGACCAAAACCCAAAGCCTGAAGCATAGCCAAAATGAAAGGCCATTCAATGCGATCATAGGCTTTAGCAAAATCTATCTTTAAAAAGATAGCCTGCTGCTTGAACTTACAAGCACATTCCATACCTTCCCAGATAGCAATGATGTTGTCAAGAATATATCTGGATTTGATGAAGCTAGTTTGTTCAGGCCGCACAATTAAAGGTAGCATATGGCAGATTTTGAGAGAGAGCGCCTTGGCAATGATCTTATAAGACACATTTAGGAGGGTGATGGGCCTCTAGTTGCATATGTCCTCAGGATCACCAGCTTTAGGTATGAATTTAATATTGCCTTTATTTATGATCGCTCCTAAGCTTTTAGAATGATATGCTTCAAGATAGACTTTGTGCAGATTAGGACCAATTTGCTCCCAAAGATGTTTGTAAAATTCACAGGGAAATCCATCACACCCAGGGGATTTGTAATCCGCCATGGAGTAAACTGCCTCTTTAAGGTCTCGGAGGGAAAGAAGTTGCTCACAGAAAGCGCGTTGCTCAACCATGAGGCGGTTTGGAGTAACATCAATACACTTTCTGAGAGCCTCCTCCTGAGCAACCGAATTGCCCTACAAAGAAAAGACGTTCTCATAGTGAAGAACAAATGCTTGCAAGATGTCGAGCAGACTGGAAATAACATCAGTTCCCTGTTTTATCTTTTTAATCCCAACATTGGTATGACAGGCTCAGAGAGCCTGGAAGAACTCCTTCGAGGCTTTGTCGCCAACCTCCAACTAGTGGAGACGAGCTTTGATTTGGGCTCCTCGGGCAGCATAGTTATCAGCAATTTTCTTATCATGGCGAAGCTTGGCAAGCTGAATTTGTAAATCCACATCAAAGGGGTTGAATGTGAGAGCTTCAGAGGCTTTTTTGAGGGCAAGGGTGTTGGCTTCATAAGACCATTTTCTGAAGATTGCCAGTTGATGCCCATAGATGCGCAAAAATCGAGTCATTCTGGTAATGGCATCATTCCACCATTGAATCCAACCTCGATGGGAATGCAGACGTGGCTCAAAATTCCAGACACATTGGATGTAGGAGATGGTGGAAGCATGCAACAGCACAGACGTGTTGAGGAAGAATTGAGACTTGGCCACTTTGGGGACAGCTGTTTGCCAAGAAATGCCAAAATAAATGGGATAGTGGTCTAACAACGTCACATCTATCAGGGGAATGACAGGTAAATGACGATCTTCAGAAAAGGAGAAAAAAGATTGCGTCGAGATCATAGCACGATCAAGACATTTCAATATGCGGTTAGGACTGGCTCAAAAATTGGACCAAGTGTGTCTGGCCCCACTATCATGGCGGTAGTTTGTATTGGGATCAAAAAGGCCCAATTTATGACACATGTAAAACCAGGCTTCTCTTTCCCCAGTTGTCCAACGGAAAGGCAGAATGCCATCTTTGTCAGAGGCCACTTCAACCATATTGAAGTCCCCACACAGGACCCAAGTAGCTAGCGGCAAGTTGTCAGCAAGCCAAACCAACATTTGTGCCCTTTCCACAGCATCATTGGAGGCATAAACATTAATGACTCCAAAAGAATGATTGTTAATGGAAAGCAAAAGCCAAATAATACGGTGTGTGGGGTCAAAACCGTGCGAGATAATAGCAGAATGAAGGCGAGGTGATAGGAGAGTAACTACACCACCTTGGCCAGCTTCATGCTAAGAAGAAAACATAACGCTATCTTGCCAAATGACGCAGCATGCAGCAGAAAGCATGAAACCAGAAATCTTAACTTCTTGCAGGCAAAGAAAATCTAAATTCTCAAGTCTATGACGGGTATCCTGGACATAGAACTTTCTAGGGAGGTCTATAAGACCTCGAACATTCCATGAGAGGAATTTCATGAGAACTCTTCCATATCATCCTCATCCTCCAGAGAGGAGTAGCTATTCTGCAAAAAGGTAGAAACCAAGTGGAAGTCAAACATGAAATCCTCTGGACTTACAGCCTATCATTTTACCCCTGATATCTTCGCACGTCCAAGAGGACTACGAGAACGCCTTGTTGTTGGTGGTACTATGGAAGAGACTACAAGAGGAGTACAAGCCCCAGCCAAGGATGAGGCCCTGGCAGTCACCTTGATCCCCTACGAACCAGTAGGGTTTGAAACTTGCGAAATCGGAACAAGTGCAATGGAAGCCGCTAGCGTCTCCACACTAGCAGGCAATGACCCTACTGTGGAAGTAGAAGGAATCACGGTAACCACTGCATAGGATGGCTTAGGGGCCAAGGGATTCAAGGTAGGCTTGCCCTTGCGCCCAACAGTAACCCATTCTTCTTTTTTTCCTTCAGCCTGTTTGACAAGCGCCGCTTTAGGCTAGGGTTTGACCCTAGGCGTAGCCAAAGGGCAATCCCTGATCTTGTGTTCCACAGACTGGCACCTATAACAGGTGTTACGTAGGTTCAAGTAAAGCACCTTCTGTGAGAATTTTTGAGCTCCAATCTAGATTTCCACAGAATCCTTGAGATCTTTGGAAAGATCAACTTCAATGCAAACACGCCGCTGAGGGCGAGCATTAAAAAATTTCTCAGGCTCCTTGGTAACAACTTTTCCAAGGGCTTCGGCAATAGACTCAATAAAAGGCCAGCAGGGCAAGGGTAGACTTGGGAATTTGACCCATATAGGAACCCTAAGCTTTTTATCATCCGAGATAGTGAAGTCTCGGGACCATTTCTGAAAAACAAGCAGAGAGGAACGCACAAACCAAGGGCCATTGGTAAATACCACGTCTGCTTGCGACGGGTTAGCAAAGCAAAATAAAAAGAAACCTTTGGTAAGCTTTTGCACAGCGTCAAGGCAGACTCCATGAGGAGTCCAACATTTGTTGACCCATTCTCTGAGCATAGCTTCAGGAGGAGTCCTACCAACAAAATACCCTATCAAGGTATGTAGTTCTAACAAGTCACATGCAGCATCAAATTCTTGCAAAGGAAGGATAATATAAGGATTACCTCGTGGAAAACCTTCGACACAAACTTGCACGAGCGTTTGTTTAGTGGTGGTGCCATGGCAGTTCGAAGCAGCAGCGTGAACACCAGAAACAACTAGTTCACCGCTGGTCGGAGCCATTATATCCTAACCTAAAGCTCTCGTAGTAAATGCGGTATGACAAGTGCCGACAGAAGGGGAGTGCAGGCGAAGGGCCGTACACAAAAAAATTTGAAAGTTCGCATGTAGCAAGAAAACCCTAGCGTGAACAATTACCACTATAGACTTTTTTAATATCATATCAAATAAAATAAAAATGTAGAACATTGCGTACTTTTGGTATCGAATCCTTTGGAAGTAGAAATTTTGGAATATGATTGAATAGATTAATTGCTCACAGTGGAACTATGTGTTCATAAACATGCCAAATAGCCTAAATACATAAGCTCTCTACTTACAATTGTTATGTTTTTCTCGAGATAAATGAGATGCAATACCTCTTATTTAGTTCAGTTACTTCCAAAAACAAAAGTACTGAACAGCATTAGGTGCATAATGTAAGTTCGACATAGTGCATAAGAAACATGTTTAGATATGAAGTTTGTATTATTTTCTTATAAAATGGATGGGAGAATGTATTAGAGTACACTAATGCATGGACTCAAAACACCTTAGTTTTTTATTAAGGAAAATTGGTTTTGAAGGATGCCTGAAACCTTTTACAAATCAAAATATTTTCAATGTAGTCCGAACAAAAGATACAATAGATCAAAGGTGAAACAGGTCACCCACCAAAATTAGGTGACCAGGGTGGCCTCACAAATATCACAGTACAATTTTGCCACCAAAAACAAGTTTTAAAATGGGTGCCTAAAACGCCATGGTTACGAAAGAAATAGACATTAAGTCCTGAACCATGTCAAACTACAAAGATTCAACGGGCCAAAAAGGCCAAGAGAGCCAAACAAAAAGGGACAACCTCAAAAGAAACAATAAGCAGTAGGTTTTGAAAGGACAAATACAAAAACCAAGCATCAAGATTTACCTTTCGGTCTCGTCTTTTGAGAATGTAAAGACATATCAAATGAAGGATTGGAGGGCTTGACTTTTTTTTCCTTTTACTGTTGTCCATCCATCCTCCACCTTCCCAAGAGTCTCCTACCACACAAGGTCATCAACTCTGCAACCAACCCCTGACACCCTCACGACAGGAGAAGAAACAACTCCACCACACGATTTATGGACCACAGCAAAAGAAGGGACAACAACACCATCCTAAGATAGAGCCACAAGAGAGGCAACAAATGAATCAATAGTTACAACAACCAAAGAATAGACTACTGCAACATTCTTGGTCACCGCCATAGGGACATCATTTGAAACATTAGAGACAACAACAAATCCTTCACCAAAGACATATCTTCCTGAGAAGAAGCTTCCCAACCATCTCCAACAGTGGAAATTTTCTGAATAGTGTAACTCAAAACACCTTAGTTACGTGAGTGGAAAATCTTTAATTGAGAAGAAAGTCTGAAACTCTTGTGAGATGAGAAAATGGAGTACTTTATTTTTTTACTGATTCTTTGACAAGTGGTGTACTTTAATTTTGTTAATGTTCATTGATTATTTAAAAAAAGCGAAACTTATGTTCTGTTTATGGAATATTTGGTGAATAGCATATTACTGTAATTGAGATTGAATATGCTCTTAATCTTGTTGACTAATAGGCACATTGGGTACGTATTATTAACAATTTCATCTTCTTTAGCAAGCATGTCTCATTTTATGCCTATTTGTAGATAATGCATTAAAAATATTGTAAATCCTAAGATTGCTATGTTGATTTATTTGTTTCTTGAAATGAGTACATTTAGATTTTCCTTATGGTTGGGTGTAATGTGGCTATAGAGGGAGAGTTAGAAATGGATAATGTATGTTTTGTTCCTCCTATTTGCTAGTTCTGATTAGAATGAATACAACATGTTTTGATGATTCTATCAGTTAAATTTGGCTCTCAAAGTGCTTTGGTCAAAGCCATTTAATTCTTTACTGCATTTGTGATGTTGTTATACTTTTGTGCATATGAGTAGATATGCTTCATGTTACATATAATTAGATATGTTTCAATTATTTTCACTGCGTATGAGAAAATGTGTAGCGTATATTTATTTTCCTGCCACATTCTATGATTAGGCTACTAGGCACATGTATGGACATAGTATGTTTCATGGCTACACCAGATCCATCCGAACCATCTTGTTCTGGGAAGCTAGGCTTCTAATGCCAAGGTTAGGGCATTCTTCATGTCAGGAGAACCTTGGGGGAGCTAAAGGCTCTGTGGTTGGCGTGGTAAAAGCATTTGGGCCATACTCCCATCTTAGATAGAGGATGGATGATGCTCGATGGCTTTGGAGATTGGATCACATATATGGACACTTGTTTGAGTCACCATGATAACTCTACTATTGATGTAATGTAAACAACCATCTGATGATGATCTTTGTGATGTAATTATGTACAATGGATAGTGTATCTATAATGATCTTGATGTAGTTATTTATCACACATTTTGATAGATTAATGGCGTGTAGGTCAGCATCTTAGATAATGTAGTGTGGTTACATGTTGTTATGGTTAACTCAATTGTTAATCTTGATTATGGTTAATGGAATGATTTTTGACTTTTCAAATTAGGGTTTTTCTCATATATTTTCTGCATTCTAGCAATTGTATGATGTGGCAATTGCTAAGTAGGACATGGTACTTACAACAACTCTTGCACTCCTGATGGATGCCCCTTTTAAGACAACTTCACCCTCAAACCCTAGCTCTATAGATGGAGGAGGTAAGAACTCTCCTGCCACTTTCCCATTTTAAGTAAATTTTTTGCTTACTTTAGCTTGCATATTCACATTGTGCCATATCTAGCTAAAGTAAAAGCTAAATGTACCATCTTAATTGGAAGCACTTTAATTTATGACTATCTAGCACCTATTTAATACAATTTAATGTTAAATATGCATTTAGGATGTATTTGCATATCTCCCTTACACTTTTCTTAAATGGAATTTAGGTGGGACCTAATAAGTCCTCCTTGGCATTCCTATCCTATAATGCAAAACTCGAGGTTAGATCAATTTACTTAAGTCCTCTCCTTTCTCTTATTTCAATCATCTTAACTCATTTTTTTCATCGAAATGAGATTTCCTTGAAATCTGCACATGATTTCTGAGTTTTGTGAATTGTTAGAGAATCTTGAGGCAGTCCCGAGGATTGCTACACCTGATTAACAAGGACATAGTGCATCCCTGTTAGACTAGTCAGGGATGTAGTGCATCCTTGCTAGACTAATTAGGGATGGAGTGTGTCCATTCTTGGGTCCCATTTCAGCTCCTCCCTTTTGGGCCTTGCATTGAGGGTTGATTTGAGGCATTGTTTCTTGCTCGACCGATGGATGGGAGAAAGCTAATCTAAAATCCTTTATACGTACCCTCAATTTCTTGATATGGCATGTGGTGTGATGATGTGAGAATTCCCAAGTGAGAAAACAAGAAAGAGAAAGAAATCACACACATACATCATGTGGACAAGTCATTGTGGACATCCCAATTTGTCTTAGTACATTTAAAAGGTGAAAGCAATAAGGCTTGGAAACATCCTTTGAAGCAAAATAGTTCTTAATTTCTCCTTCCATTCAAGCATTCAAGATTCAATCATGGAGTAGCAAATACATATTATGAGTATGGCTTAGAGTACTTTAGCCTTGGAGGCTTTGTATGCTTTCTAATTTATCCTCTAATCTATGCATTATTGTTTCATCATCTTTCAAGTTCAAACTTCATACTAGGGTTTGGATCTACATCTTGGCATTGGACATTCAAAGCTCATACATGAGCACCACACACATCACAATTGACTCAATGACTATCTGTGGAGGTGGAAGCCACTAAAATGGGGGGTTGACTAAGGAAAACCCCTACATAGCCACCTAAAAAACCTATTTTAGATATTAGCAGATCTCGATAGGAAAAATAATGTACATATCCATATACCCTTTTCGTAGAACTTTGGAAGTGTGAAATCATATTCGGGTTTGAGTAGTCTATTAGGCTTTTATTTCTTTTGTGCTAAGAAAAGTCACCTCTACTTAGAAAAGTCAACTCCACTAGAAGGACAAGATATCTGGGTTTTCAAGATTTAATAATTTTAGGCCTAAATCCAACATTGTTCATTGACAAGAGTAGCATAGCAAGCTGAAATTTAGATTCAATTATTTGGCTCATTCTTCGAGATAAGTACTTCATTAGCTTTTGGTAATTCAATATTTTATACTTCAATTTTCAATTCTTATTTCATAGATTTGGAAGTAACTTATTGGGATTTAAAGGGCATGGTGCATTCTTTTACCCATCTTTATAACTGTTAGATCGTGGTTTGAATTAGTGCTTGGTTATCATTTAGATTGCATTGACCTGCTAAGATCTAACATCCTTGAGGATTAGTTGGAAATAATCTTTCTCCTTGATCATATCCTCTTGAAGTGCGAGACCATGTGATGAGCTTAGGGTTTAGTTCCTTGATTTTTTTAGTTCAATATGGCTTGGCCCCTTTCTTTATGGCCATGTAGGGGTACAACAATTCCATCACCTAAAATTTAACCAACTATTAGGGGAGGGGAAAAAGAAAGGTGGGTAGCTTATAATTTTTGACCTTCCCACAAATAATTGTAGATGCTATGAGATCATAAAATGTTGTTACAAGTAATGTTAAGAAGAGCTTCAACAATTACTAGAGTTTCATCAAACATTTATTGGAAAATAGAAAGCAACTTGTGAGGTTACAAAATAGGTATGATAGACTAAATTAACCACCACCCCCCAACCCCATGCATTGGCTAGTTTCCATATTATGAACTATTATTTAGCTCTTGAATGTAGATACGTGACAATTTATGGGAACCAATTTCTATTGTTAAATCATATTAGGCATAGAAGGTAAATGTTCCTTTTTTTTTTTGTCTCCCACCATGTAGTAAAGCATTGAGAATGGAGCCTCCCCACTGCTTCACCAAGATTTGATTGTAGCATTAAATAGAGCATAAACATTCCCTTGTTATGGATACACATGGTAATACTTTTCCCTTGGACTATCAATATCATCCACCTTCCCCTCCCCCTCCCTCTAGATACAAAACATATACACTACAATGTGTAGACTGGAAATGGGTAATTGCTCTACCAACAAAATCTTAAACTAAAACCTTCATGCTAGGAGCTAAAGACCAATAAGGGTAGTATTTTGTCCCCTATTAATGAAGTGCTCATGGTAACTCTAGAAACTTGAAAAACTCTCGTTGACCTTCCCAAGTCCTATGATGCCTTGCATGAAGATCCTTGGAACAAGGATAAATAAAAGCCAATATTTTTTTTCAAGCATGGAATCAAACACATCAACATGCAGTTGATCAAAAGATCGCAACAGAAGACTTAACCACAAAAATCTAGGCAATCAATGAATCTCCAAGTGTCACTACCTACTAACATGTCCAAAACCAACTATGAAAGTTCATGCAAACAAGAAACCAATGATCTCAGACATGTCAGGACCTAGGAAAGGGTGAATCCCAAGAGGGTACCCAAAACATCCTTCGACTCTCGACCAACAAGTCTAGAGATGCCTGATGTTTTCCTAAGAAGGTTTTTGTTAGAAATAGGGATTACAGGGGTGGGGGGTGAATCAATAATCTACAAACTTTAGTCACCAACTGGATATTATTACTTACTTTAAACCATGCATAACAAAGCAATAAATTGATGCTAAACAGTAATAGCAACAATGCACAAAGATAACTCATAACACCATATTTTGTTAACTAGGGAAACCTTGGCCAAGGGAAAACCACGGTGGAGATGATACCCACTAGATAATATATTGATATATAAGTTCCTTGTTAGAGGATGGACTCTGTTAGGAGTCAATGAGCAAATTTAGTATAACTAGTCCCTGTTAGGAGTTGTAGGGTAATGCGTGCAAGACAAGCCCACTGCCCAAACATGCAATTACAACTACAAGAAGAGCTCACTACTCAAACAAGTAATCTACTATTATTTTCCTTCCTTGACTGATCTCTAATCTTTAGCTCAATCTCATATCACCAGATAGTTCATACAAAACTTCGCATATATCGCTTTCACAAAAGTTCGCTCACTTCACAATAACATAAACTCACAAATTCACACACTTCTTATCACAAGAAGTCCTTTTCATAAATACCGTGCTTTTAGATAAGATATTGTTGGGTCAGCTAAGACCACAATTCACTTTTCCAAGTTAGAGTAAACATCTAGGATGTCGGCCCTAATTGGACAAGTAATTGTTTTGCAATCAAAACAATTCTTTCCTTCAATTTCGTTGTCTTGCTTCATCAAAACACAATTAATTCTATTCTATACATTCCATATAAAATTCCAAGGTCATACACATCATCATCAACATGTATACTATCTCCATGTAACTTCGTCTGTCATAATATGACGTCTGCAACATGTTATAAAAGAAATAATACACTGTTGTAAACCAAATTCTATACTTAGACAATTTTTTGATAACCAAACACTAGGTATCTTTATTTCTGAGGTTTCTTGTCAACATGTACATCATGTGTTGTCATTAATGACAACAATTGCATATCACAATTAGCCAATTGTCAACAATTTTAGCAAGAAATCAGGTGATACTTTTCTAGTATCATATGACATTTCATAGTACTACTGGGTGATACTTGTCTACTATCGCATGATACTTCTTATAAAGTTACTGGGTGACACTTTCAGGGAGCGCGTGATAGACCTTACTACTACCTTGTGATAATTTACCAGTGTCACATGATAGACATTATAATTGTCGTGCGATACTTTCCAGTATCACACGATATTTCTCCTTAAGTTGTGTGATACTTTTCTAATATCGTCCAATGCTAAACTTCTGTCACCTAGGATTGCAAAGAAACAACCCGACGAACAATCAGAAGAGGAAAAGAGTTAGAACCTCCACACTGAAGAGCACCGAATCCACAATAATCAAGACTTGAACACTCAAATGAATGTAAAACAACCAAGCATTCTGAAAGGGATGAAACAAACACATAATCACGTAATACATAGCATCTAGGAACAATGTAGAAAGATAACATCACAATGACATACATGAGCATAAATCAACTATCTCTATGAATTGAAATAACATAAATCACATGGAAACATACTCTGGAAGATACTGAGAACCATGTAAACATCCAGCTCTAGAACTAAATAGGAGAAAGGCCAACTCTGTACACCGGTCCCCAATAGTGGTAAAGGTAGCTATGCCTCCCAACCATGTGGAACCCATAGGCCCACTCTCATCATACTGATGGAGATAGTGATCTGACCTCAAACACACATAAGACAATCATCCATGGCTAACACTGATGCTAAACAGTATAGAGGATTGGAAACAAGATCATAAGACAATGCAATACAATAGGTCCTCGACAGACACTCTATAGTCTACTATGTAGGAACTCTAGTGCAAAGTAAAGTGTTTGGTGTTCCCAAGCTCAACATCATTATGGAACATTCCCCTCAGGAGGTCAACATGTTGTATCTCCAAATGAACTGTGCGAACAATATGATATTTTATTATCTTATCAATTACCTATGAATTTATTTAGTTATCACTTAATTAGAAACTTCTTCACATACACCTCACTGAGAGCATGAATCGGGATTACGAGAGAAGCCCCTCCACACTGGCTTACCCTACATACCCATGCTCATCACACGATGAGTGTCTGTAGGCAATGTGATTTCCCAACCCAACCCCAATGAACATAACTCAACCAACAAAGAACCAGGAGCTTGGGTCTCACAAGAACCTGCAAGTGCACGCTCATGTGCTAATGTGTGGGCACACAAACTACACAATGATCATAAATAACAAGGGTTGGATGAGAAACACAAAGACACAAGCAAACAAATCACTCAACTGACCTATATCCGGGAGTACATATTCAACATGAATCCCAATGCAATAAAATACAACAAGGATCAAAAAGATATCCCTATGGATAATATGGATCCACAACCAACTACAATGCCAATAAAACTCGAGAAGTCATGTGGCACACAAATCGAGGTGAAAACTCAAAAACTTCAAAATTAAAACCCATTTTGCCTTTGTGTACAAAAGCCATGAATATCAAATAAAATCTAGGCTTGGAGTCCATATGCAAAAACGACCAAGAAAATGATGCAAAACCCCAAACCCTCATCCCAAAAATAGGGAAATGCTCATACCCGCCCAAATGGGTAGACCTAGCAACCAGAAATAGAGGGGAACAATAGTTCTCAACCTCATCATAAACAACTACCAAAAATAGAAGCATAAATAGAGTTAAAATAGTAAAACAAGAGAGCCCTACATGACAACCAAAAGCACCAATACGAGAGCCCGAACAATAAAATAAAAACCTCGCAAAAACTACCAAAAATCACGACAATCGAAGGTCTCCCCAAGCTGGATCCAACGAATAGAATAGTATTTCCTCTTGAAGAGAATTTGGAATTTTCTCTCAAATTCCTATTTGAAAAGTCAAAAAGTGAGGAATACAATTCGTTTTTGATATATATTCACTTTTCAAGTGAATAAAAGGATTAGGGTAATTAACCAGATCACCTAGTCAAACCATTAATGAACCCAAACAAAATTAGGCTATTCCAAGTAATTGAAATTCAACTATGGCAAATATGTAAAAAATAAAATAAAATAAGATAAAGCCCAAAAATTCCCTTTAACAAATAAATCATAATATTCCAAAATAAATTTCATGACAATTGTGAATCTCTAAATGCACATACGCACTCACTAGTCTAATCACATAATGCAAATGATTCCAGATTTATTAAATCACCAGAGTGTTTAATTAATCAATTAAATAGGATACGCCGACCATACAAGGACAACATTGGCTAGGTAAGAATAGTCGAATCACTAAATCCATGTGCCACTATCGGGGATATAAATCCTACACATTAAAAAACATGATCAAGTGCAATTACATATAATAATAATATAGTTGAAGTGATATACTACATCATAAAACATCTCAAAGCAAGAATGAAGTAAATAGTCATAACAACAAATCAAAGTATCCAGAATCCAATAAGTCCATCATATAATCATAAACAGAGTATATGTCTAAATACAAAATAACCAGATATCGTCATAAAGCATCATGTCACATCATAAGCATCATCGTGCAGATATGATCAAACTAAACAACATAGCATCTAACATTTATGATAATGGTAAATCAAAATAAAGTATCTGACCATCATATCATCTCAAATGTCCTCAAGCATGAGTATCAAAGTATCTCTCAGTACCAAAATAACAAAGTATAGAATGCAAACACGGCCTCCCCCACTAGGCATAGGCTTACTCCTAGAAGCCTGCAAATAGGTTAGGGTCCAAATCTCTCAACCGTGTAGTATCTTCCCAAATAGCATAAGTCTCATTGTTTGGGTCCCACTGGACCCTTACCTTCTCTATGTCTTGACCTTTGAGGGCTAGCCTCTGATGCTAAAGAATACAGATGGGATCCAAAGAAAGTTGTCTATCCTCCACCTATAAAGCATCCCAATCAAGTACATGGGTCACATCAAGAATATATTGCCTCAAAATAGAAACATGGAAAACATCATGGATGCATGATAGGCTAGGTGGCAATGCTAGTCAATAAGCAACAGGACCGATCCTCTCAAGGATCTCAAATGTTCCAAAAAATGTGGTGCCAACTTAGAGCCTTTCCCATAATGGATGGGGCTCTTCCTCGAACGCACTCTCAAAAACACCTTGTCACCAATTGAAAAGTGACAATCCAACCTATGGGCATTTGCATATTTCTTATGCTTGTCCTGAGCAGTAACTGAATGCTCTCTAATATGAACAACTTGTTGCAACATATCCTAAAGCATGTCTAAACCTAAAATCAATCAATCCTCTATACGATCCCAACGTAAAGGGTTATGACATAGTCCATAGTATAAGGCCTAAAAAGATGAGATGCCAAGAGAACTATGGTACCCAGTGTTATAGGAAAACTCAAAAAGGTATAGATAATCCTTCACTTCACCTGCATGTCCATCACATACATGCAAAGCATGTCTTCCAAAACCTGGTTCACTCTCTTTATGTGACCATCTGTCTCTAGGTGGTACGTTAAACTAAAATTGAGTTGTGTGCCCAAAGCATGCTAGAGAGATGTCCACAGTGATGAAATAAACACTCAGTCTCTATCTAATATTATCCTTCAAGGGATTCCATAAAAATGAACAATGTCTTCCAAGAAAGCATGCGCTATAGAAGAAGCTGTGTAGGATTCTCTCATGGGTGAAAAATGTACTACCTTGGACGACTTTTCCATTATCACCGTGATACGATCATGTCATCATAATGATATAGGAAACACCATGATAAAAAAAATAGATATAGTATCCCACTTCTACTCTAGAATGGTATGTGGCTACAAAGGGCCTACCAGATGCTAATGCTCTGCCTTCAATCTCTAGAACTCAAGAAATCAAGCAACAAAATCAACAACATCCCTGCCCAAAAGTACAATTTTCTAAGGTCAACATACATCTTCTTGACGTTGGGATGTACAAAATATGGTGCATGATGCATTTTTGACAAAATCAAGGTACAAAGATCACTAAACGTTGGCACATAAATGAGCCCCAAGTTTCGTAGAAATCCATCAGTCAATCTCTGCCCTCACCTCCCAATACCATGTGTCACTAAGCAAGGCCTCCAATATACAACCTCACAAATCCACTCCCAATGACGAAACTGATATCTCATGTCACCTCCTACTCAAGACATTTGCGACAACATTTTCTTTCCCTTTGATGTAGTGAACTGAACATCATATTCACATAGGAATTCCATCTAGTGACATTTTCATGCATTCAGGTTTGTCTAAGTAAAGATATACTGCAAGCTACGATGATTGTCATGTAACTCAAACATGTGTCCCAAAAGGAAATGTCTCTAGTGCACAAGTGCATACACAACTACCACAAGTTCCAAATCATGGGTGGGGTAGTTAAGCTCGTGTTCCTTGAGTTTTCAAGACTCATATGTAATCACATAACCATCTTACATCAATATTTCCCCCACACCCTCCAACAAAACATCTGTACAAAACATAAAATTGCCTACATGATTAGGCACTGCGAGGACTAGTGCACTAGTCCATTGCCCCTTCAAAGCCTCAAACACTGGTCTAACCAAACATATTTCTTCTCTTTCTTTTGTAGAGAAGTGATAGGATGAGCTACTTGTGAGAAGTCCTTCATGAATCAACAGTAGTAACCTACCAATCCCATGAAGCTATGAACCTCAGAAACATTAGTGGGCGCCAACCAATCCATCTTAGCTTAGATTTTCTTTGGGTCCATTGCAATACCATCACCTGTGATGATATGCCCCGAATACTTCACCTTAGACTGGAAGAATCCACATTTACCCAGGTTGCCATACAACTGATGGTCTTGTAAGCACTACAACACCTAGTTAAATGGACCTCGTGCTCCTCAACAGTCTTAGAATAGATCAATATGTCATCCAAGAAAACAAGGACACATCGATCAAGGTACGTGAAAAATACTCCATTCATCAAACTCATAAACATTGATGGCACATTGGTTAACCCAAAGGGTACAACCTTAAACTCATAATGAACATAACATGTATGAAATGTTGTCTGATGAATGTTAGCCTCATAAATATGAAGCTGATGGTATTCCAATTTCAGATCAATCTTTGAGAACACTCTTGCTCCCTTCATCTGATCAAACAAGTCATCAATCCTCGGCAAAGGATATTGGTTCTTCACTGTCACCTTATTCAATTATTGGTAGTCAATGCACAATCACAATGACCCATCTTTCTTCTTCACAAAGATGACTGGTGCACCCCACGGGGATACACTAGGATGAATGTGGCCCTTGGCCAATAATTCATCCAACTACAATTTGAGCTCACTCAACTCCTGAGTAGTAATATGATAAGGAGCTCGTGAATTAGGCTCCGCTCCTAGAATGAGATCTATGTGAAAGTCAATGTTGCATTTTGGTGGTATTCCTGATATCTCATCAAGGAATGTTTCCACATACTCACAAAGGAGTGGGTGATCATCTAGTGTCACCTCATGGCTCTCAACCTCTTCAAAGTCACTGACAAAGATGACAGAATATATAGTCCACTGATATAACTAAGAGGAGGGGCAGGGGGGGGTGAATCAGTTATCCAACTATTATCAAAATCATTCACTTTAAACAATCTTAACCACATGAGTAATGTTAACTAAAACCACAACAAGATACTCATACACAATTAACACTAGATATGCGAACTAGGGAAACCTTTGATCAAAGGGAAACCCCGGTGGGGATGGTACCCACAAGATGATGTACTAATATAAATATTCCTTATTAGAGTATAGACCATGTTAGGAGTCTATTACAACATTTAGTACATATGAGTCCCTATTAGGAGACTTTGAATCCCTGTTAGGAGATTCCAACCCTGTTAGGAGTTGTGGAAGATCGCTGGACCCACTACCTAAACAACTTCAAGGTTAATATCAAAGAACCTATTGTCCAAATGATCTATGTATTATTCCTTGCAAAATTATATAACTAAAATGTATTATTCCTCTATCTCTATCCTGACAACCAGACTTCTACTCCTTTAAATCTTGTAACCAGATCTCATACTACGCATCCAATAATCCCTTGGATTGCTTATACGTATTCAGTAAGCATTATGCTCCTTTTTACATTACCCACTAATACTTCACATTCCACTTGATCCTATAATCCAAGTTCACATCATAAGTAAGGGAAAAAAAAAATCTTTATACCGTATCTTCATAATAATTCCTTGAGTTGGCCTTGAGGCTTTCCCAATTAATTAAAATAAGATAATTAATTAATTCACAATTACAATAGCATTGTCGGCTCACAGTTTATACAAAACTTCACATGTGTGAAACCACGTCTTGCATACACGTTGGTGTCACCACAATATTGACCTCTATCACTGTGTAACTGTGCATCTCTTCATGACATCTCAAATGAAAGATAGTGATAGATCATCAGAACTTTGTTTTCTAGTACTATGTTTCTGCACTACTTCCAGTAAATCAAGTGTAACTTTTGTACACCATTGACTCAGAGTTAGTCCTCTTAACCATGTCATTAAGACAACCTTAAGAACATGTCCTCCACTATGCATCATCTAAAACTTCCTCAGCTTTTGTGCATACTAAGATTACTGACTGCTATTCTTCCAGTCTTAACAAAATTACTGTTATGTTTACATCAATGAAAAATACAGTCATGAATGCAACATATCAATACTCTTCAATGCTTAGGATACTCCCCCAATGTAGTATCATCAGCATTCATGTTAACAATCTCCCCCTTTGGTATTGATGGCAACATAGATAAAAAAGCATCTAAGTTCCAAGACTACCAAACTATAGTTGATGTTGTTGCTACTGTCATCTTCTCAAATCCTCTTCATCAATTTGAAATCTTCTGTTTGCTGGCATGAGTTGTTCATCGTGAAGAACTTACAACACTTTTCTGGCTGCATATCTTTCACATAAAGATATCCTTCTGTACACTAACATATTCTTCTATGCACTGACATATTCTTTTGCACACTTGCATATTCTTCTATGCACTTACATGAATCTTTCTAAATCTCCCTAAAGAGATAACACTCCCCCATTGACATCTCAACCGGTGTCTCTTTCATATTTTCTATCCCGATTTCCTATGAGATGTTTTTCATGTACACATTCTCTCTGCCATTGACATAAATGTCAAAGGTATCAATACAAGTACACAATTATACTTCTTCCAACTCTTTTAATCATCTCAAGTGTCCAAAGATACTATTTAATACAAAATACCAAAATAACAAGAGTTCTCAATGTCTCAGTACATACCAGATACTCTCCCATACAAGAAACATCAGCATTTAGTCCAGTCTAACCATAATGCTTTGTACCACTAGACTGATGCACTCCTTGCATCATACTCTGAGCTAGGTAGGGACATAACCCCTAGCACACCTCTTAGGTACTCAAAATTATCTTCGAGAAAAGGTTTCATAAAGATATCAAAAATCTAATCTTTAGTACTTACATACTCCAACCTTATCTCTTTCTCTATTGCCTTCTTTCTCAAAACATGATACTTCATGAATATGTGCTTTGTCTTAGAATGCAATACTAGATTTTTAGACATATTGTACTTATGTTATCACAGTAAATGATAACAAGTTCTGTAAACTCAATCCCAATATCCTTCTACATTTGTTTCATCCACATAACTTAATTACAAATATTTACCGCTACAACATACTCTACCTTAGCTATACTCTAAAATATACAGTCATGTTTCTCGCTTAACCAAGAAACTAATCTTCCTCCAAGAAAGAATGTTCCACCACTAGTGCTCTTTCTATCATCTATACTACCCGCCCAATTTGCATCAATATATGTGCAAAAGGTTAAATCATTTGATCTATCATACCAAATTCCATAATCAAATGTACCCTTCAAATATCTAAAATCCTCTTTACTGCTGCATAATGATACTCTTTAGGATTAGCTTGAAATCTTGCTACAATTCCAACTACATTTGTTATATCTGGTATGGTGTGAGTCAGATATTGCAATCCTCCAATCATAGATCTATACTTCTTCTCAACTATAGGTGTTTCATCTTTACTATATAACTTGTGACCAGTTATCATGGGTGTACCAATAGGTTTGCAACTTTCTAAACCAAATATTTTCAACAAATCTTTCAGATACTTGGTTTATGAAATAAATGTTCCATCTTTGTTTTGCGCAATCTGCAATCCTAGGAAAAACTTCATTTCTCCTATCATGCTCATTTCAAATTCATTTTTCATCTCTTTAGCAAACTTATCAATTTCTTTATCATTTCCTCCAAATATTATGTCATCCACAAATATTACAATGATAAATAAACCATCATCAATTTTTCTCAAATACAAATTACCATTTGTTGTACCTTTAATAAATCCAAGATTAGACAAATACCTATCCAATTTTGCATACCATGTTATAGGTGCTTGCTTCAGACCATACAATGCTTTCTTTAATCTACATATAAATTCTCTTTCTTTTTTCAGAGGGAATCCATCAAGTTGCTCAATGTAGACTTCTTCCTCAAGTTCTCCATTCAGAAAAGTTGACTTGACATCCATCTAATAAATCTTGAAATTCTTGCTTGCTGCATAAGCCAAGAACATCCTTACTGCTTCCATTCTTGCCACATGTGCATAGGTTTCTTCATAATATATGTCTTCTTGCTATGAGTAACCTTTGCAAACAAGTCTGACCTTGTTTCTCACAACCTCTCCTTGCTCATTCATCTTATTTCTGAATACCTGCTTTGTTTCTATAACATTTTTGTCTTTAGGTCTAGGAATTAATTCCCATGTCTCATTCTTCACAATCTAATCTAGTTATTCTTTTATTTCTTGCATCCAGTGATCATCCTTACATGCCTCATCAGAATTATCCTCTTCTTCATCAGAATTATAATCTACCATCTTCTCTTTAGTACCAAACTTTTCATCAATCCTTACATTAGCGCACTCAACTATTGTCTTAGTTCTATAGTTGAAACATCTATATTCTTTACAATGTGTAACCAAGAAACATACCTTCATCGCTTCTGGGATCAAATTTACCAATATCATCATCTCTCTTTAGGTAACACTTACTTCCAAATATTCTGAAATACTTGACTGATGGTGAATGACCAAACCATAACTCATAAGGTGTATTGTTCATATCTTTTATGATATGTACTCTAATTCATAGTATATACTGCAGTGTTAACTGTTTCTCTCCAAAAATTCTTTGAGAAATCATTCTCAAATAACATCTCTCTTGCTACTTCTACCACTGACTTATTCCTTCTTTCAGCAATCCCATTCTGTTCAGGTGTTCTAGGTGAAGATAATTGTCTTTTGATTCCATTCTCTTCATAGAACATGTTGAACTCTCTAGAGGTGAACTCTCCTCCTCTATCTGATCTCAAAATTTTAATCTTGACATTAGATTCGTTTTCAACTCTATTCTTAAATATCTTGAATTTCTCAAAAGCTTCAGAATTCTCTTTAAGAAATACTACCCACACCATCCTAGTGAAATCATCAACAAAAATCATAAAGTACCTTTCACCATAGAATCCTTTGGTTCTTACAGGACCACTCAGATCTATGTGAACAATCTCCAGTTTCTCTGTAGTAGAGAACTTCTTGCTTGGAAAAGACACTTTCCTCTGCTTAGCCAAAATGCATTCCTTGTAGACAACATTAGTAGGCTTAATAATCTTAGGTAGATCTCTCACTGCAAATGTACTGCTAATCTTCACAATATTATCAAAGTTTATATGATAGAACCATCTGTGCCATAACCAACTATTGTCAACCTTTGCAAACAAACATGTTATTTCAGTAAGATTCAACTAAAATACATTACCTCTAGATTTGATTCCAGTACCAATCAACTTACCATCTTTGTCTTTGATAATGCAAGTCTTCTCTGTGAACTGCAACAGATATCCCTTGTCTACCAACTGTTCAACACTTAACAAATTATGTTTCAAACCATCAACAAAGTAAACATCATCATGTTAGTTTTACCATCAAGAGTAATAGATCCAATCCCTATGATATGATGGGTTGCATTGTTACCAACTCTAACAATACATCCATCATGATTTCTAAACTTGACAAATTTGTTCATATCACTAGTCATGTGATGTGAACATCCACTATCAATTATCCAATCTGATTTCTTCTCAACTTGGGAAACTAGAGCTCTCTCTTCTCTAATTTCTCTATCAAGATTATCTTCCTTAATAGCCACAAATCCTAATTCATCATCACTTTCACTCTTATCATTTTCATTAGATTCTTTGTCCTTATTAGCATATAAACAATTTATATCCTTATCTCTTCTAGGCTTAAATTTTCCTCTAATTTTTTTTCTCTCTTTTAGGACATTTAGATGCATAATGACCATATTCATCACAAATCCAACACTTAAATATTTTCTTACCATATTTCTCTCTTCTTACTAGAAGGGCTATTCCTTCTTCAATCTTTTTATCTTCTTCAAATCTGCTACTGCTGGCAAAGTCTCCTCTTATGCTTGTACATCTTGATAGATTAGGTTGAATTTCAGAGCACTGAAAGCTGTCTCAACTTTGGCTAATTCTATAGACTGTATCATTTCTACTTGTGTATAGATTCTAATCTTCCAAGAAATGTTTCCTTTGTTAAATCTTTGGTGCAAGGCATTACTATCTAAGTCATCTGAGTTGTTTGCTTGAATGGTGGTGATAAACTTTTCAAGATTTTCCATATAACCTCATCATCTTGTTTAGTTCCACTAAGAGATCGAATACCTGAAATAATCTATGATATTCTACCAACATAACTTCTTATGGATTCATTTTCCATCATCTTAGCATCTTGAAATTTGCAAATCCAATTTTGCAATTTCATTCTTTTTGCATGATCATCACCTTCAAAAGTAAGTTCTATTGCTTTCCAAATTTCATGAGAAGTTTGAAATGTATTTCCCTGATTGTATTCATTCTCTCAAAGAGCTAATATTAGGGCTTCTCTAGCTTTCATATTATACATGAATAGATCTCTTTCTCCCTCACTGCATTCCTTTAGCTTTGATTCTTCAACAGTTGCCTTCTTAGCTTTCATCAAAAGCCAATATCCTAGACCCATGCATAGCAGATGAGTCTTCATCTTTTCCTTCCAAGTATCATAGTTGGCCCCATCAAATCTTGGACTATCCTTCTTAAACATATTCACCATTCATCTCCCAAAGCAGTTAAGCCTTATCTTCAAGGACACGATGCTTTGATACCAATTTTTAGAATATATAGTCCACTGATATAATTGAGAGGGGGGGGGGGGAGTGAATCAGTTATCCAACTATTATCACAATCATTCACTTTAAACAATCTTAACCATATGAGTAATGTTAATTGAAACCACAACAAGATACTCATACACAATTAACACTAGATATGTTAACTAGGGAAGCCCTTGATTAGAGGGAAAACCCTAGTAGGGATGGTACCCACAAGATGATGTACTAATATAAATATTCCTTTTTATTGTTACAACATTCAATATATATGACTCCTTGTTAAGAGACTTTGAATCCTTGTTAGGAGATTCCAACCATGTTAGGAGTTGTGCCAACCTTGTTAGGAGTTGTGGAAGACAATTGAACCCACTGCCCAAACAGCTTCAAGGTTAAGATCAAAGAACCCACTGTCCAAATGATCTCTGTACTATTCCTTGCAAAATAATAGAACTTAAATGTACTTCCTCTATCTCTATCTTGTCAACTAGACTTCTGCTCCTTCAGATCTTGTAACCAGATCTCATACTATGCATCCAATGATCCCTTGGATCACTAACACACATTTAGTAAGCATTCTACTTCTTTTCACACTAAACACTAATACTTCACATTCCACTTGATCCTCTAATCCAAGTTCACATCATAAGCAAGGAAAACAACTTTCTTGTATACTATATCTTCACAATAATTCCTTGAGTCAACCTTGAGGCTTTCCCAATTTATCAAAATAAGATAATTAATTAATTCATAATTACAATAACACTGTCAACTCATAGTCTATACAAAACTTCACAAGTGTGAAACCACATCTTGCGCACATGCTGGCATCACCACATGATTGACCTCTATCACTATGTAACTACACATCTCTTCATTACATCTTAGATGAAAGATAGCGACAGATCATCAGAGCTCTATTTTCCAGTACTGTGTTTCTGCACTACTTCCAATAAATCAAGTGTAACTTCTATATACCATTGACTCAGACTTAGTCCTCTTAATCACATCATTAAGACAACCTTAGGAACATGGCCTCCACTATGCATCATCTAAAACTTCCTCAGCTTCTGCACATACTAAGATACTCCCCCAATGTAGTACCATCAACATTCATGCTAACAAGAGACCTCAAATAAATGACATCCATGTCACACACTTCACTTCAACTTCTTATATGAGATCATCTAAAGTGAGATTGGCCTCTACACCCCTACAAGTCCCACATGCCCACCTGTGTCATCCACACTATACCAACTTGTGTCAGTAGTCTATATTCGCTTGATGGGTGGCTAACCAATCCATGCGCAACACAATGTCATAAGACCCTAAGGATAGGAGGCGAAGATCGACTATGGTGATGAAGGTGCCCAAATCCAACACACAACCACTAACTATGGAATCCACAGTCACCTTGGAACCTGTAGCTAACTCAACCTGCCACCTATCAACCCATCGTGAAGCCACCAACCCACATCACTAAACAAGGGATGGTGTAATAAAAGAATCTAATGCACCAGAATCCATTAAAATAACAAAAGAATTATCATGCAACATAATTGTAGCCTCGACTATGGTACCCTGGTGCTCAGCTTGACAATTTTTAATCATTGAAAATAACCTATGGGATCTTCCTATGTCATCCACAGTAGGTTTAGACATGGCCACACCTTCGCTAGGTCCTGAAGATGTCTTTATGGGACACTCCATTGATTTATGGCCCCACTGACGACATGAAAAACATGCTTCTCCAAAATTAGAACCAAATCCACGTCCACCTTCGGAAGCACTAGAATACGGTTCACTCCCTCTGCAAGAGTCCTACTGATTACTCTGAGATGGATGACTCTGTTGGGACTACTAACCTCGACTCTGGTCATGACCCTTTCCTCCTATGGTACCTAAACTCTGTCCACCCTTTAGTGGATAATGTTGGCATCGTCGCTCCTAACAATCATGACCACCCTATGAGGGTGTTGGTAGAGCTTGACCCTACCCTATGACCTATATCTAAGGAGGTGGTACACTTTGTCCTGTGGTTTGTGTACTATGGCCCTAAGAGCCTGATCTAACACTGACCCCCTAGCCACATTGCTCTTGACAATTCTTGCTTTCTTAGTAGCAAGTACAAGTGTCCTAAGGTAATGAAGATGGACATCCCTAATGATAGAGTCTCTAAGATCCCTAACAAAATGTTGTGTGAGGAGTACCCCGTTGTAACAATAATTGGAGTATTGTCTCAGCCCAAAGAACTACCTCTCATACTGATCCACTATCATATTCCCATGTTTGAGGTCGTGGAACTCATTAGTGCGAGCCTCATAGTACTGTGGAGATAGGAATTTCTCCCTAAACCTCTCCTCTAAGATCTCCTAGGTGAGATCCATTATACTGATCTGGAGCTTCTCACTCTCCATATCTTACAACACAGACCCATTTTCTCTTAATTGAGTAACAACACAACAGGCCTTCATGTTGCTTTCATATGAATGTAAGGAAAACCAATGCCCCATATCCAGTAACCATGTCTCAGCCTTGAGATCTCCTCCTAGGCCATCAAATAGTGATGGTTTAAACCTTTGAAGGTCTCTCATCATATCTATTTGGATGGAATCTTCATCATCCCGACCATGGCCTCTCCTACAGTTATCCTGACTACCAGGTGGTGTGCGAGAACACTCACGCTTATGCCCACGCTCTTCTTCACCTCCATGCTTTGACAGGTGGGAGTCTCAATGGTGGGATCCCTCTTCCTAGCCATGGTCCTATCATTTTTCCTCAACTCAAGGTCCCAAATGAGCTATAATCTCCTGCAATAAAGGAAATAGTGCCCTAACATCTCCCTGATTGTTATCCGCTTGTCCTCCCCCAAATTCCTGACATTCTTCCTCCTGGTGTTAATCTTCATTGTTATTCCATCGGTTGTTGCCCTGACCACTAGGTGTATGTGCAGGAGGCATCAATAAGGAGAAACAAGATAAGGGTCAAATTCATACATAACAATCATATGTGTCACAAGCATATGCTAAAATAAGATACCAATGCACGCAATAAAAATAATATCATAGTGGGAGCATAACACAAAGATCCCAATGTTGCAACATGGGATTTGATACCAGATGTAATACTCGACCGGAGATCCTTGGAACAAGGATAAATAAAAGCCAATTTTTTTTTCAAGCATGGAATCAAACACATCAACATGCAATCGATCAAAAGATCACAACGAAAGACTTAACCACAAAAATCCAAGCAACCAACAAATCTCCAAGCATCACTACCTACTAACGCGTCCAAAACCAACTATGAAAGTTCATGCAAACAAGAAACCAACAATCTTTGATAGGTTGGAACCTAGGAAGGGGCACATCTCAAGAGGGTACCCAAAACACCCTCTGACTCTCAACCAACAAGTCTGGAGATGCTTGTTGTTTTCTTGAGCAAGTCTTTGCAAGAAATCATGTAACAATACTACCGAGCGATACTTTTCCAATATCTTGTGATACTTCTTATAACTACTTGGTGACACTTTTAGGGAGTGCGCAATAGACCTTACTACTACCATGCGATACTTTACCAGTGTTGCACGATAGAACTTATAATTGTCATGTGATACTTTCTAATATCGTATGATATTTCTCCTTAAGGTGTGTCATACTTTTCTAGTATCGCCCAATGCTAAACTTCTATCACCCAGGATTGCAAAGAAATAACTCGACAAACAATCAAAAGGGGAAAAGATTTAGAATCTCCACACTAGGGAGTACCAGATCCACAATAATTGAGGCTCGAACACTCGAATGAATGTAAAACAACCAAGCATGCTAAAAGGGATGAATCAAACACTTAATCACCTAGTCCATAGAATCTAGTAACAATGTAGAAAGATAACATCACAATGACATACATGAGCATAAGTCAACTATCTCTATGAACTGAAATAACATAAATCACATGGAAACATACTTTGGAAGATGCAGAGAACCATGTAAGCATCTAGCTTTGAAATTGAAGAGGGAGAAAGGCCAACTCTATAGGCTGGTCCCCAGCAATGGTAAAGGCAGTTACACCTCCTAACCATGTGGAACACATAGGCCCACTCCCATCGTGTTGATGGAGATAGTGATTTAACCTCAGATACACATAAGACAATCATCCATGGCTAACACTCACTCCAAACAGTATAGAGGACTGAAAACAAGATCATGAAACAATGCAATACAACAGGTCCTGGTCAAACACTCTATGGGTCTACTATGTAGGGAATTTGGTGGAGAGTAAGGTTCTTGGTGTTGCCAAGCTCAATATCATTATGAACTGTACCCCTCAGGAGGCCAATGTGATGTGTCCCTAGATGAATTGTACGAACAATATGATATTTTATTATCTTATTAATTACCCATGAATTTATATAGTTATCACTTAATTAGAAACTTCTTCGTGTACACCTCACCAGGAACATGACCTACGGTTACAAGAGAAGCCCCTCCACACTAGCCTACCCTACATACCCATGCTCATCACATAATGAGTGCTCATAGGAAATGCAGTTTCCCATCCCAACCCTAATGAACATAACTCAACCAACAAATAACCACGAGCTCGGGTCTTGCAAGAAATTTGAAAAATACACGCTCACGTGCTCATGTGTGGGCACACCAACTACACAATTATCATAAATAACAAGGGTTGGATGAGAAATAAAAAGACACAAGCAAACAAATCACTCAACCAACCTATATCAGGGAGTACAGATTCGACATGAATCCCAATGCGATAAAATACAACAAGGGTCAGAAAGATATCCCTAAGATAATTTGGATCCACAACCAACTATGGTGCTAAGAAAACTCAAGAAATCAGGTGACATACAAATCAAGGCGAAAACCCAAAAAGTAAAAAACTTTGAAATTAAAACCCATTTTGCCTTTGGGTACAAAAGAAATGAATATCAAATAAAATATGGGATTGGAGTCTGTATGTGAAAATGACTAGCATGACGGTACAAATCCTTAAACCCTCATCCCAAAAAATAGGGAAATGCTCATACTCGGCCAAACAGGTAGAGCTAGCAACCAGAAATAGAGGGGAACACTAGTTCTCAATCTCCTAACAAACAACTACAAAAATAAGAAGCTAAAATGAAGCTAAAACAGCCTAAAGGGAAAATACGAGAGCCCAATTAGTAAAATAAAAAACCTTGCAGAAACTACCAAAAGTCATAGCAATCCAAGGTCTCCCCAAGCTGGACCCAACGAGACCAACCTCATGAGGATCCCACATCCATAGCTCCTACAATGAACAAAACAATATTTCCTTTTGAAAAGGATTTGAAATTTTCTCTCAAACTCCTATTTCAAAAGTCAAAAAGTGAGGAATAAAATTCCTTTTTTGATATGTATTCACTTTTCAAGTGAATAAAAGGATTACGGTAATTAACCAGATCACCTAGTTAAACCCTTAATCAACCCAAACAAAAATAGGTTATTCCAAGTAATTGGAATTCAACTATGACAAAGCTACCGAGAATTAAATTAAATAAGATAAAGCCCAAAAATTTTCTTTAACCAATAAATCACAATAATCTAAAATAACTTTCGCAATAATTGCGAACCTCTAAATGCACAGACACACTCATTGGTCTAATCACATAATACAAATGAGTCCAGATTTATTAAATCACTAGAGGGTTTAATTAATCAATTAAATTGGATGTGTTGGCCATACATGGACTACATTGGCTAGGTAAGAACAACTAAATTACTAACTCCATGTGTCATTGTCGGGGATATAATTCTTGCACACTAAACAACACGATCAAGTGCAATTGCATATAATAATAATATAGCCAAAGTGATAATTGCATTAAATCATATTAAAATCATCCATTTAAATAACTCACTACATTATAAAACATCTCAAAGCAAGAATGAAGTAAATAGCCATAGAAAAAAATCAAAGTATCCAAAATCCAATAAGTCTGTCATATAATCATAAACATAGTATATGTCCAAATACGAAACAACCAAATATCATCATAAAGCATCATAAAGCATCAATAAGCACCATCGTGCAGATATGATCAAACTGAACATCATAGCATCTAACATCTATGATATTGATAAATCAAAATAAAGTATATGACCATTAGGTCATCTCAAATGTCCTCGAACATAAGTATCAAAGTATCTCTCAAAACCAAAATAACAAAGTATAGAATTCAAACATAGGAGGCACTACAAGTCCTTTAGGAAGTAAACCACAACGATTCTCATAAAAAAGGTGTGACCATTTCTATTGTTGAGGATATAGAGGAGGAAAAGAAAAACAAAGAAAATAGATTAGGGATAGATTAGGTAGGACTTTCTTCAGGGGGAAGTAGGTCGGCTAGGTTGGCTAAGACCACCTTGGCCCCACTATCAAAAGGAAAAAATATTGTTGTACAAGAAGAGGAAAATGAATCCTCTCAACAAAAATAGGATTCTACAATTGAAAAGGATAGTGAAGATCCTACGAGGAGGAGGAACAAGATGATGAGGAGGTCAATTTCCAAAAGGGTAATATTGATTTTCTGGATACATAAGGGAACCCTAAGGATGAGCGTTTTAGTAATGAAGATATGCAAATATCTAAGGAGGGAGTGCAAGGCAAGGGACTCAAGAATACAAAGGGGATTGAGAGAACAACAAGGATATTGTCTTGAAGCTTAAGGAGAACATGAGTTTGCTAGAAAACAAGATGATTGAGAAATGGAAGGAAATGAATAGAGTGGTGATGGGGATGTCAACTAGAAGGTCCAAAATCAAGAAACGACTTCAAATAATTGGAACCATATTGTTGTCCCTAATAAAAATAGTTAATAATGTCCTATATTTTTAAATTTTTGGTTTGGATCTATGTAACCTAGTGGTTCTAAGCTCACTGTCTTCTTATAGTTTAATGGTTACATTTACAAACACTTTTATTAATATTATGATTAAGTAGAGTAGTAGTAAGTTTTGGTTCAAGTTTTTTATTACTCCAAAATAATTTCCAAAATACTTCTTAGAATTACCTAGCTTTCAAGTATACTCTTTAAAAAGTTTTGAGTAGATACAAACAACCTAATTTGTTATATTGAAGTATTACATCTACAAACCTTGTTTGAATTCTCCAAATCTACACGATATTAGATTCCATAATATATTTTTTACAAATATATGATCTATATCCAGTTTTCAATTTAAGAAATGAATTTATGTCAGAATCAAATTAATTTCCTTCTCTTTTTTATAAAATCATAATAAATTTAAGAGAAAAAAATATTGTTGAAGAAATGTAATTTATAGTGGTCCTTTCTTTGAGCCTTATTAGTTCCTGCCTACGGCAGGTAACTTATGCTTTCGCTTAGTCCATTGTATTAATAGCTGCACCAATCAAATTTTAGATTTCATTCATATAGTAATGTTTGCAAAAGGTTTTGTAATTTGCATGATTTTTTGGAATTGAAAAATAAATTTTTTTGAAAATCTTATTGGCTCATGAGGAAAAAGGCAATGAAAAAATTTAATTTTCTTCAACAAAAATACAACTATTTTTTCCAACACCTCTATTAATGCAAGCATTAATTGCAACTTTATCTTTTCTTTTCTTGTGACAAGTGGATAAATTTTATTAAAAAATAATCATTTTCCTAACACCTCATGAATGCATTAATTTCAATTTTACCTTTTCCACATTTGTGACTAATGGACAAACTTTTTTTTAAAAAGACAATCACTTTTAATTGATGTTTATTTTTGTAATTTGTAAAATGCTATTAAATATAGATATTTTAATCAAGTATATGTATTTTAATCAAATATAGACATTTTAACTTTTTTAAATTGTCAATTTCCAAAAATTATTTTTTATATAGCTTAATTTCATATTTATTTTAATTTTAATTTATATATAAGTTTAAATTAGAATTTAGTTTCTTTTATTTTGACATATCTAAACCAATGCTTTTAATAGATTTATTGTTTATTTTTTATTTTTATATATAATTTTTATTATATTGATATTTTTAATTTATACTTTAAAATACATAATACTAATTTTGTATCAATTTTAATAAAGTTCAAATTGTTTAGCTTTGTATATTATCAACTTTATTTATGATAAGTGTGTTTGGTTTTTTTAAAGCATAAATGTTATTTTTAAATTAATTTATGTTTATTTATTTTTATGCATTAGATTTAAGCTTAAGAATATTGTCCACTTTCTTCAATTAGATGAATTTATCACTTAAACAAGATATATCAAACAATTTCATCATTAAAATTAATCAATTTAACTCTTTTTCAAAAATTATATAATTTTATCTATATCTTATATATAATTAGTTCATAAATATCTTTGCTCTCATAAATGTTCTTTACGATGTCATCTAATTTTAATTTACCATGATACTATAATATTTATTTATATATTCTTTTACTATTTTAATTAATATATATCATTGCAGTTATATAATTTAATAATATACTCTATACTCTGTAATTTGATTTAGCTTACCACTATAATATTCTATTTGTTATTACTATTTATTTGTTATTTTATTAAACTAAATACATTATATTTTAACCAAAACCTACTTCAATCAACCATAAAATCATGAAGGCAGGAACTTTGGCGCTTGCGCCCCTTGTTAACTACTAAATCCCATAATCAAACCCCAAAACATTTACTCGTTTGGAAAAAAAACATTACTCATTTGAGTGTTTAAAAATACATCGCATATTCCTTTCATTGAGATGTTAGGTACCGGGAAGAATCTGCAAAAATTTGTTCCAACAGTTTCTTATGATAATCGTAAAGTGTTATTCCTCACATGCACGGAAAGTACACTTTCCTGTACTTTCTCTCGCTCTTCTCTCACATCCAACATAACAGCCCTTTACAGTTATCGCTTGCGGTTACAGGCAAGTGACATTCTTTTCTTTCACAGGGGATAACTTTCAACTTAAACCGCCTTCAAACCGTACAGAACTGCCCTCAAGCTGCCCTGATCCTTCTTACCTCTCTCACATGAGAATGATTGAGCCAACAAATTACCCTGAAACCAGTTGGGCTTACCTCAACAGCAATATACATATGTAGCATTCAAAGAGTCGGTGCTTGATAAACCGCCCATTTGAATGACTGGAATAAATTAGAGTGACATTAATTTCTTTACCAAAAAAAAGGGTACTTATGAGGGTGGCAAAAAGAGCTCAAAAAATTGAATGTCACTTTGGAATCATAGGCTTTGAGGCTTTGAAAGATCAATTGCGACGTGTATATTCCTCTACTGGTTTATACACTTTTATGCTAAAATTGAATTAAGGGGATTGGTTAGTAGGTAAAGAGAGTTAGAATTGCAGAGCTGTTGAAGCAGCTCTTCTTGCATAACTGATAGGGATAAATAGAGTTAGTTTCAGGAAAAAAAGTCATGGTTCTAAGCCACTCTTAAACATCATATGCTAAGGAAAATATTAAGTCTGGAATTTTTTTTGTCAATTTTGACCATTTAACACTTCTATTCTAGAGATCAAGCTTTAGTGTGTGATGTTTAAGCCATCTGAATTCAGCCACGGTTGAAGTTGTTATTTATGAGGCGGAGAGACGAGAAAAGCATATAAAAGCTCATTCCATGTATCAGGAACCCCAGGTAAGCACCAGTGGCTGCAATCTTGAATCTTATCCTGGGCCAGTCGCTCATCTTGAGAAAGGTCTCTGTTTGTCTGGGAGTAGATGGAAGGATGGGCATCCTTGCGGTAATCTGTGAGTCTGGTGATGTTTAAGTAAGTTATTGCTGTCTTCATCTCTCCCTCTATTACAGACTCTAACACATTCATCATTGCTGGATATTTGATCAGATATGTCTCGTTGAAGATTGGTTGGGTTTCTTTGTGGCATTGCCCACCTGAATTCCACTGCCCTCCTCTGCAATACACCAATCAGGCATAAAGATCATCCATTACACAGCATTTCAATGAAATTACAGCAACTAGAGAAAAGGGGGCTTTACAACTGCTCCAAGTAAACATTGAACCACTTTCTCCACTAAAAATGTGATCATCTTTTGACCAGATTGCAAAAACTTACAAATGTCATCTTTTGGCCACTAAATCTTCTTGTAAATCTGTTTTATTCAGTGACTCTTTCAACTTTTGTTACTTTTGAATTTGTTGAAAAATGTTGTGAACAAGTTACCTGAAATGGGAGGCTGAGTACCCACGAAAGAAAACTTTTGTTTTGTTGGGGTCAATGTTTTTATCCACCCAGTGGCCCCATGTTGTGAGGGCTTTTCGAAAAGCTTTCAACACATTCAATTGAGGATAAACATAATCTCCTTCTTGATAATAGTTCTTCCTGTTGTGCGTAACATGTAAACACAGAAGCATATGAGAATACATTAAAGTGGCATTAGGCAACAAAACAAATACTTTTGGAAAGGAAAAAGATTTTTTTGGGGGGAAAAAAGATTATGGATTGCAAAAAAATGCCGATGAATTTATTTATTTTTTAATTTAAATTTTAGAATTCCAAGACATAACTAGAAAAGTTTTCTTGAGAAAGATCATTTTCATAGCTTTAGATTGTAAGGGCTCTAAAAGGTAAAAGCAGTCATTACCCTTGTGAAGTTTTGTCATGGGTCCACCAATGCCCTGAATTGAAAACAAGAACATGTGCTTCCTTGTACTTGGCAGCAAAGCTATCCATTACATCCAGCCTAAGAGTGCTAATGCTACCATTCTCACCATTCCTCTCCGATTCTTGAACCAGGAATGGTGCCCTCACAAATTCCACACTGCAATTGTAATCCTGTCATCCACAATCACAATCAAAGCACATAAACACAGACTTAAGTAAAAACATGCATACCCAAAATAAGCTCACAGCATACCTCGAATCTAAATGCATAGAAACCTTCTTTCTTGAAGTCCTCTCTACCTGATATCTCGTACACTTTTTCCTTGTCCTGAACAGCATGACGAAGAATGCAAACAAGAGATTCCCACATGTTTCTGTTGAGTGAATCACCCACAAATGCCAACCTCTTGTCCCTTAACATTTCCAACATATGACTTGCATTCAACCTGAACAGGTCCATTCAAAACTTCAAAAACTATACTACAAAACCCCTTTGAAGGTAGATTACATGAACATGAGGCACAAGGCACCCCTGAAGAAAGATGGCTTGACAAAAACCTTCTAATTATCATAGCTGAAACTGCAATTACAGGTAATTAAGACAAACATTTACACAATTATCCCATAACCTAGAGAAAATCTAATAAAATTGTCCATAATCATTCTTTTTACCATATCTTAGAGATGATGCTCGGATTGATGAAAACACTCATTCAATAACAAAACAAGAGGCATAAACTCAAGATTAACATTATGAAGAGATAAACAATGCTACAAACCCTTCGCTGCCTTGTCTACCATAGCTGAAAATCAAAATACCCACTCATATAAGAAAACAACGGAATTCACGGACATTGATTAGGACAAAAACTCATTCTACCTTGGAATATCACAGTCATTTGGCTGCCATCTCCAGTGCTGGTATTCTTCATCCGGCCTCTTATTTCTAAAACAATTGAAAGACTCATCCATATGAGGGCATGAGCCTGCAGGATAATATGGGTATGAATTATCTTTCACCCACCTCCCCAAAAATATATTGCAATGCTTATTCTCCATCTTCATTGTGATGACCTTCACACCAGCAAATTCAGCATTATGAACAGGAAAAGAGCCTCTGTTTTCTCTTGAATCCACGATTTCTTGTGCATCTTTAATGGCCACAGACGAATATATAACTTCCAGAGGCCTGTTTATGTTCAACATGGGATACACCTTCAACTTGGCTGGATAATTGAATGACATATGTACTGAAAACACAACCATGAAACCAAAGGCAAATCCAAGGCCGAAGGTAAATATCTTGGGCCTTCTAGCTGTCAGAATGCAACCTATCTTCATGGTGATTGACATATTATTTTGATTATCTATAAGCGCTATGAAGGTGTAAAACTCGAAAATATATTCTTTTCTCTCATATAAAAATCTTCAATTGAAGATACCTTCTTCCTCTTTTTGATATTCTCTGTGCAGTACATTTCACAGTTAGGGCTGCAGCTGCATCTGTTGCATTGTTAACTTTATAGTCTTGTTTCAAAGCATATATTGCTAATTGACAAAAATTAGTCTCATTTTTGACGGATATTTCCTGATCAATAGCTTGTATTGTATCTGGAAGAAGTGCTAGGAATTCACGATTGTTGGAGGGAACGACATATTCACGAGCAGACAATGGAATAAGTTGAAAAGGAGCAGTCTGTTACGAGGAAATAAACGTTGGAGTTGGTTATTCCCCGCTCTCAATTCCTTGGCCTGCACAACATTCTTGTGGCACATGTACCCCACGCAAAAAGATATACAGCATGTGTTGTTTCTGTGAACGGCTGGATGATTTTTTTAGCTGGATAATTTTTATTTCTTATTTTAATTATAATGGGTATTCAAAAGCATTTTAGTTGTACCATCAATATAATTAATTTCGATGGATGGCATTTGCCCATCATTAAGATTTTAAAATATGTTTAGTTATTTAATTTCCATTATCAGAAAGGAATATAGAAGAGACAATCTCTAGACACGTCTCTTTTTCATTCTCTCTTACCTGATGATCTATTTCTAAATATCTCCTTGTCTATATATAATAGAGGTTTGGTAATAGGTGCATAGAAGAGGGGTAAAAAAGGAGAGTAAAAGAGAGATAGGTATATAGAGAGGGAGAAATAGGGATAAATAAAGGGAAAGATAGGTTTAGAGGGAGATATTTAGATATGAATAATTAGGGCATGATAAAGGAGAAGATAGATGGGTAGAGGGGGGGAAAAGATAGCGATGAAGAGGGGGAGATATAAATATAGGGAGGATTATCAAGAGTGTGTGTTTATAAGTGAGAGCGAAAAAGATGTGGATTTAACAAGATACAAAGGAGAAAAAAGGGAGAGGAGAGAGAAGTAGATAGATATAGAAAGATGCAATGATATGAAGGGATAAGATAGAAGTAGGGAGATATATCTAAGGATAGATAAAATGAGGGAGGGGGAGAGGGAGAGGGAGAGGGAGAGGGAGGGGGGAGGGGAAGAGGGAGGGGGGAGAGGATTACAAGAAACATAATTATACGTATCAATATAAGCAATGGTGGGTAGTTTGAATCCATGGACAAAGGAATATGGTTCACCTTCTAAGTACACATATGATAGCCTCTTTATCAACTTCCTCCATCCTATTTTCTTCCTCTACCAATGGTGGATTACTTTGACCTCAGACATGCAAAAAAACCTTGGCCAATATATAATAGGAGTGTCATTTATTGGTCAAGGTTGGGAAATGAAAGGGGACACATTAGTGTGATTTGAGTATGCCAAAACTATTTCTCAAAAACTAGGGCATGCTTGTCATTTTCAATTCAAATATCATCATGTCTCCACATGCTTGGTCCTATTTCCACTGATATCATGGTATGTACGTAAAAATAGAAAATTTGAAGTTTAATACTACATTCCACATATATCTAAAAATTGTATGTTCGTTAAAACACAACTTAAATTGATCCTATAACATCTTACTCTAAGTAAAATAAGCCAAAAAATAGATAACAACATATAATAAAATTAACATATCAATTTGATACCTCATTCCATCTCTAGGAAAAGGGGAAGGAATGAACCTATTAGTAAACCTAGTTAGCATTAGCTCACATGGATCATGAGTGTTCTCTCTCTCTCTCTCTCTCTCTCTCTCTCTCTCTCTCTCTCTCTCTCTCTCTCTCTCTCTCTCTCTCTCATAGTTGTACGTATTACTTTCCTTAAACATTTTCATGTGTTTTCCCATTAAATGCTTGTGAGCTTGTCTTTTAAATGCTTGCAAGCTTGTCTTTGGGAACCAAACATGAAAAATGGTGATGGAAACTTAACCCGTTTGTGTTTCTGGTTCCTTAACTTTAGTGTTAAGTGGGGAGAGAGGTAGAGGGATATGGAGAGAGAGGGGATAATGGAGACAAGGAAGAGAGGAGTAGAGAGTTGGAGAGGAGAGGTGGGCTAAGGAGGGAGGGAGGGAGGGAGAGAGAGAGAGAGAGAGAGAGTATTCTATGGGGTGGGGATTAGGGGGCAGGGATGGAATACGATTTTCTAAACATATCTTTGATCTTTCAAGTCCATTGCAAAGATAAATGATTGAAATTTCCAAAATTGGGCATTCTAATAGAAACATTATCTCAATAGGTCTTATCATTCATAAATCATAACTAGTCCTTATATGGTTGCTTTCATGACCAACAAGAGAGGGATTAAGGAGACCTAGTTACTATTGTCCTTGGTTGTAGAACTTAAATGAAACATGTGATGGAAGAAGCACTCGATCATGCTTCCAAGAAACTAAAGACCATGATGCAAATTTTACTTCATTAAGAACAAATTCAACTTCTTCTTATTAAATTGGCCTTTATTGTTTCAAATTTATCATTTTCACTTGTACACAATTTTAAATAACATGGTAAGATTTTTCCTATGTAAGCATATTTAAATGATATGAGAGAGAGAGAGAGAGAGAGAGAGAGAGAGAGAGAGAGAGAGAGAGAGAGAGAGAGTAGCAAGTAGGAATACCTTACCACTTCAATGGTTCTATTGTGACATTATGAATAATTCTCAAATCTAATGTTTTTTATTAAGAAAATGGGTTTTGAAGGGACCCTAAAACCCAACATAAAGTAGGATAAAACAAAGGGGTCTGCAGCCTATATCAAAAGATATACAATGTACTCTAAAAAGTGAAATAAAGCAAGTACAAAACAAGACAAAGATGAAGAAGGGGGAGCCAAGCCATTGAAGACCCCCCATAGGTGCAACCTAGCGGTGAAGAAAAGAAAAACAATCAAACACCAGACCACCCTTGGGAGAAAGCCTAGCATCGAAAAAATTAACATTTTCGCTTAGATCCAAGCAAGTGGGATCTAAGAGTCATGTCAAAATATGGGGATGGCTTCTTTGGATGTTTACCTTTTACAGTAATCCATCCATCTTCCACCTTGAATGCTGCAACATGGCAAGCTATCGATTCCAAAGACCTATTAGAATTAGCAATGATCAGCTTATCCAAGGAAGCAAAGCCATCAACAAATAATCATATGATTCATCACTCCTTTTAAAGTAAAGTAACAAATTTAACTTCATGAAGCATTCTCATTAAAAAAAATCTAACCAAAAGTTTTTCATTTCAAAATATATTATAATTACTTTCTACCAAAAAAATGTGGTTATATAATTCACGTAGATCAATAACATTCTATTTTATATGATATTTTGCTTATGCGTTTCTTTAATCCTAAGGCCTAGGTTAGCTAGTTTCTCATGAACATCTATTCCCCTAATACTAATAATAGTAGAAGAATATTTTGGAAAAAAAATTGTCATTTGGTAGCCCAAATGGGAGAACCAAAGGGCATCATTATGGGTGATTTCAATACCCCTCTCTTGGCCTCGGAGAAGTTAGGTGGGCTCTCGCTTGATGTGGATAGTAGGCAACATTTGGCTGACATGATAAGGGACCTGACCCTTTTCGATGTTGATCTCGAGGGAGGCAAATTTACTTGGCCCAATAGGAGAATTGGCATAAATTGCATTCAGGAAAGATTGGATAGGGCCCTCATCACTTTGGATTGGATGAACCATTTTTACTAAAAGCTCTCGTCTATGGTGCATCTTGGATTGGATCATTCTGTGATCTCTCTTACCTTAGATACCATCAATAGAAAGAAGGCTTTCCCCTTTAGATTTGCGAAGATGTGGCTTGCTCACCCTAGCTTGTTTGACAAAATCAAGGAGTGGTGGGGTATAGAGTTTGAAGGAATTGCCATGTATAAGGTGGCCAAGAAACTTAGATTAATTAAAATGGAGATTTGAAAATGGAACAAAATGGACTTTGGTAATATTTTTCAAGCTAAAGAGTGGATTTTGGAGGACCTTTCTAAGGTGTAGGAAGAGATTTAGATCTGGGGTTATGATGATTTTAGGATGAATTCTAAGAAGGATATTCTAGTTGAGCTTCACAACATTGTGGGGAAAGAGGAAATGTTTTGGAGGCAGAGGTCTAGGTCGGTTTGGCTCAAAGAAGGGGACAAAAACTCTAGATTCTTCCATTTCTCCACTTTGAAACATAGGGCTGCCAACAGAATTTGTGAGATTAAAAAGGGGAATGATACTATTAGGGAAGATAATGAGATAGTGGAGGAAGCTATCAAGTACTTTTCTTGCATCCTAGCTAAAGACCTTAACTTGGAAGAAGAGGACCAGAATGTTATTCTTAATGGCATTCCTAGTGTGATTAGTGATGCTCAAAATGGGACCTTAGTAGCCATCCCAAAGTTAGAAGAAATTAAGGAGGCGATGTTTGCTTTGCCAACTGAGAAGGCCCTTAGCCCTGATGGTTTCCCCACTTTTTTCTTCCGGATGTATTAGGAGGATATTCAATATGATCTAAGTCAAAGTTGTTCAAGAATTTTTTGGAGCCAGGGACCTGCTTAAGGAAATCAATACCATTTTTTGGTTTTGATCCCTAAAGTCACTGGTGCATATTCTTTTGAATCTTTCATACTGATTAGCTTCTATAATTCTTTTTACAATATTTTTGCGAAGGTTTTAACTAGCAGATTTATCAAATTACTTCTGGAGATTATTGCACCTCAGTAATCAGGATTTATACATGGCAGACAAATCCTAGACTCCATCATTTAGGTTCATGAAGTGGTCCACTCCCTTGATGTTGGTAAACATGAGGCTTTTCTTCTTAAACTTGATCTTTCTAAGGCCTATGACAAGGTGGACTGGAGTTTCTTGGATAGAATTTTGGAAGCCTTTGGCTTCAATGACAAAGGGAGAAAGATTATTTCTCAATTGGTTTCTACCCCCTCCTTTGTAGTCATGGTTAATGGGACCCCCTCTGACTTCTTCAAATCTTTCATGGAGCTTTGGCAGGGAGACCCTCTCTCACCTATCCTTTTAATCATCTTGGCTAAAGGCCTAGGTAGGCTTATCCATTTCAAAAGTTGTATAGGGGATTTAGTGGGCTTGAAACCTTCCTCTGGTCCCTTGGTCTTCACCCACCAAAAATTCATGGATGACACCAATTTGGGGGGAGAGGCCTTGGTGAGAGAAGCTAGAAATGTGAAGAGCGTCCTCAATACTTATTCCAAAGCCACTAGACAACTCATCAATTAGAACAAGAGTTCAGTGTTCTTTTTTAACACCCTAATGGATAGACAGAGGAAAATTGTTGACATTCTGAGTTGCAATGTTGGCGTCCTCCCTTCCATTTATTTGGGTCTCCCCTTGGGGACCAAACCTCCTGACAACTTTTGGAATAATCTCATTGATAGATTCAACAAGAAGCTGGTGGGATGGAAAGACATCACTCTGAGTTAGGCTAGTAAAGTGATGCTGATTAAATCTACTTTGCATAATTTTCCCACTTATGCTTTAAGCCTCTTCTCTATCCCATCTAAGGTGGTTAATAATCTGGAAGAAAAATAGAGGAATTTTATGTGGTTTGGCACTGAAGACAACAAGAAATACCCTTTGGTGGCTTGGGAGAACATCTACAGATCAAAGAAGCAGGGGGACTTGGGATCAAAAATTTGAAATAGTTCAATAGAGCCCTTCAAGCGAAGTAGATTTGGAGGCTTTTCAAAATCAATGGAGAATGGAGAGATATTTTGAAGTTTAAGTATGCTGCTAACATCAATTTTAGATAGCTTATCAGTAAGGATCCTAACCCAAGGGGCTCTAACATCTAGAATGGTTTTTTCAGAATGAAGAGCTTAGCTTTTGAGAAAGCTAAATGGAAACTAGGTAATGGAGAAGATATTAATTTCTGGCATGATGACTGGCTTAGATTAGGGCCTCTATGGGACATAGATCCATTTAATAGATAGGCTAATGATTGTATGGACAGATATGGGGGCAAGGTGAGTGACTATAGGATACAAAACGAGTGGATTGATCTGGCTGAGATGTCCTTGAAGCTCAAGCCATTGATGGACATGGTCAAGCATATTCCCCTATCCCACAATAAGGATTCCATAATCTGGCCTTTGGCTATAAGACTATGCAAAACAATGGTTCTACCCTTGTTTGGGCCAAAGCCTGGTATCCAGGTCTCATCCCAATAATTAACATTTTTTTTTGGATTATACTCCAAAACCACATTCTTACGGTGGACAACCTTACCAAAAGGGGGAATACAATGCCCAATAGATGCATTCTATGCAAAAATCATAGTGAGAGTGTTGAGTATATCTTTATCCATTACCATTTCATCAGAATTATCTAGTCTCTTTTCTTATCTTTTTTCAATATGACCTGGTGCTTTCCTTCCAACATTTTGGGGATCTTTGAACAATGGCACAATGGGTTGTTAGGGGGTGATATCATGGACATGTGCAACTGGACCTTACCCCATGTGTGTTGGGGGGTTTGGAAAGAGTGAAACAACATAATTTTTAGGGAGAAGGAAACAAATGTAGACATTATCTTCCACAAACGCCTTAATGCTATGCTAGAAAACTACAACAATATCAAAGGCCCTATCCCCTTTCTCAGCACAAAGGGCGGGGATAAAAATAAGAGGGAAGATTGCAGATGGACTCTTCCACCCGAGGGATGGCATAAAGCTAATTTTGATGGGGCTACCAAAGGCAACCTAGGAAAGGAAAGGGTGCGAGGCATCATCAAAAAAGCATATGGTAAAGGGATTGTTGAGGTTTCTGCCCCTCTAGGAATTCAAACTAATCATTATGCAGAGGTGATAGTAGCTCATCAAACAATCAAATTGGCTAGAGATATGGGAGTTAAAAATCTTTGGCTAGAAGGAGATTTAAAATATATTATAGATTGCCTTAACAATAAGAAAAAGCCAACATGGACGATTATGAATATCATTGAAGAATGCATCCAACATCTTAAGACCATCAAAAAAACCTAGGTGGCTCACGAGTATTGGGAAGCCAATCAAGCAGTAGACAGGTTGGCTAATTAGGCAATCAAGTACAATGAAGTGGCTAAGTGGATGGATGGGCATAATTTCTTGTCAGATATTAATGAGTTGATCGAAAAGGAAAGGATCTCGAGCAGATTGGGAATCATAAAAGGTCCATTATGATCGTTTATGAGTTATAGGGAATGTGCAAAAATATGATATGTAGATTCATTATGATTGTTTATGAGTTATGGGGAATGTGAAAAAATGTGATGTGTAAGTACAACATCAATTGTACTTCTCACACCAACAATATCCATCAACTTACTTTGAGGACCGATTTTGGGTAGAAAGTACACAAGGTGAAAGGAAGTTTCAAGAAAATGACTAGTGCCAAAGATATTCCGGCTTCAAAGGGTATCAATACCAGAAATAGAGCTTGCATAGAGGAAGACATCATGGTGAGGGAAAGACACAGGAGGGAACCAGAGGACAAAGCTCAAAAGTGGTGCAAATGCTCCAAGGTGTGGAGTATTCTGAAAAATGGTGAAGTCACAAATTTCATAGAATGACTCCATGGTTGGAAACCCTCTGTTACCCAAAGCATGGTAAAGAGCTAGAATGAGGAAATTGCTAAAATTGAAGGGGTGGATTTCATGATGATGGAGGATGTTATCTCCACTATAACTAGCCATTATGGGAAAGAAATTCTATAGAGACAAAAAAAAAAATTGGGTAGGTGGTGGTAGAATTCACCAAGGATTTAGGGAAAAGAAGTTGTTGGTGAAGAAGGGTACTTACTATCTGTCGAGATCCATTAAGCCATTGTGGAGTTTTGTGTTGCAGTTTATTATCAAGTACATCTCCCTTGACACCATATTTGAATGCCTTAGCACCCACCATTTTGTGCTTCTCAACCATTTCAGGTATGGGGCAATGATATCTATTCCCTTCTACCTCTACTCTTCTATTAATGAAAATATTAATGATTATAAGGAGAAGCATTCTAGCAACCCTACCTTCCATAAGGGGCTTTTGTTATTAATCTACAATTTTTTCAAGGCTAGGTCTATGGGGAAACAAATTAAGAATAGGAAGGAGGGCAAGAAGAGCAAAGGGGACTCAAAAGAGTTGAGAGATGATTATTTGCCTTCTAATACTAAGGACAGCCTTGAGATGCACTCAAACTCAGAGGAGGATGAGTCCCCACAACATAGCTCTACTAAAAGAATCATTAAAACTGAGAGGAAGGAGAAAAAAACACTAATTGAACCTAAACAAGGTTTTGACATATCTTTGGATAGGGACTATAAGGAAAGGGTTGAGGGCATGGATACAAAGGGTGATAGTGCTAAAGGTAAGGAGGAGACTTATCTTAGAGAAGGGGAGGGCACAAAGAGGAAGAGGGGTAAGAGAAACATTACCATCAAAATGTCAACTAGCAATGAGGAGGATGTAATGACCTTCAAGGGCCAAAAAAAAGGGAAAGTCTCTAATTCCAAGGAGGAAAAATAGGGGGTGGGAAAGGACGAGGTAGAGGAGGACATTAATCAGAGTGAAGGGGATGAGCAGGAGCAAGGCTATGAGGAATTTAGAACTATAAAATACAAATGCTCGATTGCGGGCAAGGATAGAAATGTAGTGTGGAGAAATTTTGACACTGATTCTGCTAGAATGGGGATTAATAGAGAATTGATCAGAACTTTGGTCAAAGAGAATGAAGAGGGAAAAATCCAAATGGAAGAGTTGATTGACTTGACCCTTGTGATTTTTAGTACTCCACTAAGGAAAATCCTCAAATGGATGTTCTCAACAATGCTAAAAACGATGTGGTGGACAACTTCCACACCACCAAATAGATTTTTCATGAAATCCAAGAGCTCAAATATAGAGTGAGTAGCTTGGAGAAGGAGAACTATAGCTTGAAGAATAGAAAAATGGAGGAAGAAAAGAACATGAACAATAGAGTGGAGGAAGTGAAGAGTAGCGTCCAAACTATGGAGAGCTCAATGCAAAATATAGCTAAACAAAGCTATAACATTCTTAAAGAGGCTAATGAGAACGTAAAGGTTCTCATTAACAAAGTCGAAGAACATAGGACTAGTAAGGAGGAGGACCATTCTCCCAACAACGCTAAGGATAGGTCACCTGAAGATAGTTTGAGGAAGCAAACTAGATCCAACATGAAGAATGATATCTAGGAACCCGGCAAGGATCTCTCTGACATGAAGGAGGCAGCTAGTAGAATGTCAGAGCTAGAAATTTGTGCAACAGAAATACTCAGAGAACTCACCAGAGCTGCCTTTCTAGCTTTTTTGCCAATCCTAGTTTTTTGTCCTGCCCTCATGGTTTTTTCAGGTTTCTTCCTTTTATTTGTGGAGGGCTATTTCAGTTGGTTTCTTTTAGTTAAACTATTACACTAAGCATTCTTTTTATGTCTATTTTTTGTTGTGCAACGGTTTCAGGGCCTCGTTAAAACCTATTTTCCTTAATAAAAAATGTTCCATTTTATATGTATATAATGATTGCTAGACTTTTTTAGTAAGTGAGAAATAGATTTGTGAAATTAAGTACTTGATGAATTAATAGTGGTAGTGCTTACCGAGTCAACACCATGCAACCAAAAAGTGTTTAATAGATAGTTGCATACCTTTTGTATTAGAATCATCTACCTTGTTATTGTGTTTTCCCTTTCTTGACCCATATTCATGATCAATACTTAAAGGAATTTGATTGACATTGATTTCACATTTACTTATATCTAACAATATCATTTGAAGACTACGAGTGCTCTGCAACTTGGCCCATGACCGAGTGTATGATATCCACGACCTTCCCAAGGAGGCTAGTTGGTTGGTATCCTGTTCCTTGTCCTTTCATTACCTTGGAAGATTTAATTATTTTCCATCCTTTTGGTGGCATTTATGAGCCTCTCCTCTTTAGGTGGTATTTCATAGGATATACCCATCGCTAACCTATAGAAACCATTAAACCAACCTGTTGTTGCTATGTTGAAGACATCTATCCAGGCATTGAGAAATCAACCAGTCATCCCAAATAGTGCCAAGCTCAAGCACGTGAGGCAAGAAAGTGGTGAGTCAAGCTGAGAAGGAGATTCAAGTAAGGATCCTTTCTCTCTTTCTTACATCCTCATTCCTAATTCTTAGATGAACAAGGCAATAAAGAATGAAATCTTTAGGCTCAGAGAATTTGCAATCTTCATAACCTCTCAAGACCTAAAGAAACTAACTGCAACATATTATCTTAACAATTGGTTGCATAGAAATTAGTCAAATAAACTAGGTTTTAAGGGTTTGCTTCATTAGAATGGTTCAAAGTGGTGTTTTCCTTATCTTTTTCTAAGACTCTAAGTCCCAAAAGAGTGAAGTTGAAAGGAAATTATGGATATTTGGAAACTTCACCTTTCATGCAATTCTCTGGTCTCTAGATGTTGTAAATGAAGAAATTATGGCCTTATCATCCCATGTTGGGTTTTTGTGGGGTAAAAGTTTCACCTTTCCTTTGAAATTTGAAATTCTCAAGCTCTAGACCTTGTTAGCAAAGTTATTCAAATAGATAAGTCACCCACGTTGTTAACCCATATAGATGCAAGGGTTTTGATTTCTATCAACCTCGACAAGGATCTTCCCAAGGATGTTTCCTTTCTTATTCATGGTCATAATTATGTGTTCCCTTTAACCTTCTTAAGTAGCATCAATTTATGCTTCTTATGTAGAAAAGAAGGGTATATGAGGAAGAATTGCCCTCTTATCTAGAAAGTGAAGTCTGTTGCAATTCATGGTCATCATAATGATCCTTAAGCCCTAAAGGAGAGAAACATTTTTATTACCAAAAACATAAAGGAGTTGGTCAAGGAGATCCCCTCATTGAACATTGACACCTTGTGTGTTTCACTTAACCTTCATGCTGAGTTGGATGCTCTTCAAACTGCTTTCAAAGCCCTGACCGAGAAAGGCCCTTATGTGTTTGCTCATGTTCCATTATCGATTGAATTTTTATCTCCATCCTCAAAGTCTTCTAGGTTTGTAAAGGAAAAAATGTAACATAGGACGATGAATGCTCAACAAATTGTTCTTGAAAAGATTAAGATGCTTTTGAGTCATAAGTTTAGAAAAGAGTCTTTTAGACACCTTGTTTACCAACCCCCACCCCCCCCCCCCCCCCCTCCCTTACGAGGTGGATGCTATACTGAAGGGTTAAGAGGTCCAAACCTACAATTTGGTCTTAGGTATTACTCCTAATCAAAGAACCCCTAAGAATATTGATAGGAGTGATGGGCTAGATGCCATAATAGAAACCTATGATGCATATGATAAGCTCAATGATTTTGATTTGACTGTGATCCTAGCTGGAATTGGTCCTTCTACGCCTCTTGTTATTGGTGAAGGCTGAAGGAAGCTAGCTTCAGAGATTGGGGTCACAAGTGATGATGAACACAATGATGAGGGAATGGATGAAAGCCTAGGAATTAGGGAAGAAACTCCTAAGATGAATAATGTAATGAAGAGAGATGGTTTTACATTTGATGCCAAGAAAGTGGTGTGGATGCCTAGAAGGAATTTCATGGAAAAGATGGAGGAGTTGAGCCCCAAAGGGAACGCGCGCATGCGCACACGCGCGCGCGCACACACACACACATAGAACATGTGGTGAAAAGAAAGAGAGGTAGGTCCTCGATGTCTTACACCCCCTCTAAGCCTTCTAAGATTCAGAAAGGGTGATTTGCCTAATTTTTTTAAAAGATTTAAGTCCCCCAAAGGTAATCAACCCTTATCACCTTATTTTTAATGGCCAAGTACATTTCCTAGAATACTAGAGGTCTTAAAACCCCATATAGGAAGTATGTTATAAAGAGATGGCTTAGAGCTCATAAAGACATTAATTTTCTATTACTTAAAGAAATCAACGCCTCTGGATTCCAACTAGAAATAGCCTTAAAGTGTATATGGAAGGATGCTAAGATCTTTTGTACCAATCATGATAGAGGTAGGGGAAGGATTTTCATCCTTAAGGGGCTTTCTAATGAATGGTTCATAAGGCACAACACTTGGTGAAGGTTTTACAAATGGAGTTGCAAGCTTTGGGTTTAACCATGGAGGAAACTTTGTAGTTAAGTGCGCTCAGGCTAGAGTAGTACTAGGATGGGTGACCTCCCAAGAAGTCCTAGTGCTTCACCCTTGTGAGGATCACCTAGATCCAATGAGTGCTAAGTGTTCCATTTATTCTCATGAGAGATGGATTCATGTTGAATCACTACTCATGAAACATGGATCAATGAGTTTGACTCAAAATCACACAGTTAAATCCTAATAGCAATATCACAATTTGATTTGCTATAGAAATTGTCTCCTACTTATCAATTGTCATCCTTGTTAGCCCTAAATTGAAGAATTCTATAGTTGAAAGGGGATCTTTACCTTGCAATAGGATAGTATGGGTTGTGATTAACCACCAAGAAAGTGTGTTTGGAGTTTGTTTAGTTTATGCCCCTAATGAACATCTAAACAAGATTTCCTTATGGAATTGGATATCCTAGCTTCAACATATTCGCTAGATATTGGGCAAGGACTTGAATATGGTAGAGAATCAACAAGACAAGGTTAGAGGATACAAATTCGAATGGAAAGGAGAAGAGAGGTTCTTTTGGTCTAGAATTATGAGCAAACACATGTTAGTTGATCATCTTGTTGGAATAAGAGAAGAGCACAAAGACATGTGGTATACTTGGACTAACATCCAGAAAGGTAACAAAAGGATTTATTGTAGATTAGATAGATTTTACGTCAATAGAAACACATTTATCTTTCAACCCTTAGAGGAAGGTTTCAGCGTGCTAGTCTACCTTTTTACACTGTTTGATCATCACTCTATTATTGCTTCCATCTTTTGGATTGATAATCAATCTTTGGGTATCTCTAAGGTTGCAAGGTTTGCACTCAATACCTCCTTACTGAAGGATGATGATCTTGATGCTGCCATAGTAATGGTGAGATGGTTTAACCATTGTGTAGTTCATCATCCTAATGCATCTACTAGATGGACAACTATGATTGAGATATGGAGAAATCTTTTTCAAATAGTGGGTAAGAAGAAAGCTAAGGATGTCAGAAGAGAAGAGGTCTCTTTACACAAAACCCTAGTAGTGGCAGAAACAATCTTGTAGTCTGATCCAAATGATTGTTCCTTACAAAATGCCCTAGTTAAAGCTAGAGATGCCTTGAGAAGGATTCAACAAGTTAAAATTTAGGGAGCCAAGACAAGAGAAAGAATCAACTAGATTAAACATGGGGATAAAAGTACAATGTATTTTTTTCAAATACTAATAATAAGGAAGCTAGGAATAAGATTAAGGTACTTAGAGATGAAGATAAACTGATTAATGATAATAAGGATATATTGGAGTCCTTTGTAACTTTCTACAAAACATTATTCATATTAGAAAAGCATAGCTTTGATATGGAAAGTGAAAGAAATAGAATAAGAAAATTGATTCCATGAAGGATTATAGAAAAGGATAGAGTGATACTTGAAAGTCCCATTGCTAAAGAAGAGATTGTTCATGCTACATATCCTAGATGAGTAATTGTAACATTCTTGGGCCAGATGGAATTCTTGTGGAATTCTACAAAACTCACTTGGACTGGATTTGGAAAAATATTTAGATGTTGTATGAAGAAGCTATAGAATGTGGTTCTTTGGGGGATGCGACCAACTTTGGCCTAATAACGCTCATACCCAAGGAGGGGGACAAGACCTTGATAAAAATTTGACAACCTATTACACTCCTCAATGTCTCTTGTAAGATCTCGACCCTTAGAATTAAAGAGGCTCTACTAAATTTCATCAACCATACTCAAGCTGGTTTTATTAAGGGGAGATATACCTTGGAGAATCTCATTACCTATTGGGAAACTATGGAGTAGGCTAAGGACTCCAATCAACAAGAAACCATGTTTCTCATTGAGTATGAGAAAGCATATGATACAATAATATGGAAATTTATTAGATTGATGCTTGAATGTTTGGGATTTCCTGGAGGGTTTAATAAGATGGTGCTTACTTTAATGGTAGATGTCTGTACTACAATGGAGGTCAATGGGTTGACATCTAATCCCTTCCCCCTTTGAAGATCTATCAGGAACCCTCATTATTTTTCATTGTTGTTGATAGCTTGCATTACATTCTTAGTGATAATTCCTTGTCCCCTAAAGTCAGAGGTGTGGCATTACCTAACTTGGAAGAAATCAATAATGTGCAGTTTGTTGATGATGCCTCACTTCTCATTAAACTATCAAAGATTAATGTCACTAACCTCACCACCAAGATGAATATTTCATGTAAGGCATTAGGTAGCAAGGTCTTCATTACTAACTATATTATGCTTGGGTGGGAAGAGCAACCTCCCCCATGGTATTGTAATTTTGGTTTCTCCTAGGGCAGTCCTCATATAGTTAGATACTCGGGGATACTTTTTTCTGTTTCTCCTAACTTGTATTCCACGTGGGCATGGATTAAAGGTAAAAATGAAAGAAAAAAAGAGCAAATGGAATAATAACTACTTGTCCCTAGCTGGATGAGTCCAAGTATGTCAGATTGTTTTATTACCATACACTATATATTATTCTTATGCATGGTTCTTCAATCAAAATTCAATAAAAACCAAATAAACCATGTTTAGAAGGTGACTAGGGACTTCTGATGGTTAGATGGAAAAGGAAACAAGAAGAGGCATGCAGTTAAATGGAGTCAGTGTTCTATGAGGAAGGAAGTAGGTGGGAAAGGGATGAAAGATTTAAGATTACAAGACATAGCTCTTGCTTCCAAATGGATTTCCAAATCCACTAAATGTAATGAACCTTGGAAAATTCTAATCAGACATACCATTTCTCCTAGTGTCCCCTATTTACGAAATTTTTTGAAGGGCCTACATATTCATGACCTCCGTTCAAGTAAATGGAAGATCAAGGTAGAAGGTTATGTGGTCTATAAATATATTTGGAAAGCTTGGGAGAAAGTTAGACACTAGGTGTCAAGTGTTGAGATCAATAACAATCATGTCAAAATCTATGGGAAAAAATCCCATTGGTGGAATCTAGAAAGACTACTACAAGGATGATCTGCAAAGGTGTAGGACAAGATATTCATGCATAGATTTAGTAATCTCATTGAAGGAAAAAAAAATGTAGTTGGGAGATCCTTGCATAAAGATTTAATTTTCCTCTTTTCCAGAAAAGAACATATGTTGTTCTTAAAAGTGCTTGGTAGAATGCCAAACTTCTTTAGAGATGTGTAAGTGAGATTGATAGACTTCCTCTTCTAACCTAGCCTGATGAATCTCATCTCTTTTCTACCAAGGCTAAGTACATATATAATTTATTGTTTGATAAATTTGAAGTCTTTGAGTATCTTAATGCCAAGTGGGCTTGTAATCTAGAACCTAAATGTTGGTCCAAATACCTCTCCTCAATTTGGAACTGTAATATTGAGCCTAAGATCCAATGCTTTCTTTGGTAAGCCCTACTCCATTGTTTACCCTTGAACAAGAGTAGTAGTGACCCTTTCCCTTGTACCATTTTCTAAAGCCTAAAATTATGTCTCACTTGTTCACTTAATGTGACTTTGTCAAAGGGGTATGGGATTAGTTTGGCATTCATTTTAACCTTGATATTACCTTCTTCCATGTTGTTACTGGTTATATCCATGGGCTCCCCCAAACATCTAAAAAAAATTTGGGCCATGTTTTCTTCTTACTTGCTTTGGTATATTTGATTAATTACGGATGATGATGTATATAAAGATAGGAATATGACCCTTAGTAAGTCTCTATGGAGACTCACTATGAGTGAAATTTGTATATAGGTCGCAATTAGCTATAAAGTAAAGGACATACAAGCAATAAGGATTACTAGTGCCTATTCTAAGATACTTAAGGATGAGAACATCCATTTTGAGGTTAAAGCATGTGACAAAGAACCTTTCACATTTGAGGGTACCCTTAAAGACATGTTGGACCAAATCAAGTTAATAAGGGAACTTGAAGACCTGAACAAACAAATGGAAACAATTAATCAACCAAGTAACAACGCTAATGCTAACTAGCCTAATGTTAGTAGGTCTAGGATGAGAAAATTTTTCAATCAAATGATAGACAATATGGACATGGAAAATGTAGTTATCATCGTAGAGAATACCACTGAATTTAATGAAGGAAGAACTTCCATGTTAGAGCTTGATGAAGGATACAAGTATTGCCATCAAAGATGGAGCCAAGAGGCTCAGGTGGGCTGATGGTCTCTTCCATGGACAATATGGGTGGAAGGTTGAGTTGTCTACGATTTATTATAGGATAGTCTCTTTTTGAGCTTTAAACACTAAATTTTGATTGGTCTGATATTATAATGTTGATCTGTGTGGACCTTAGATCGTGAACTTGTTGTTTTTGTTCATAGACTCTTTAAAATTGTGGTTAAGTGACTTGTTAAAGACCTTTTATTATATCTAATAGAAACAAATTAATATCATTTCTCATCTTAGATAATTTGCAAATTCATTGAGAAATTATTAAAACATTAAATATGATGCACTAGCATATCTTTGTATGACTATAAAACCAATCTTTTTGAACTTGGTTAAATTAAAATTAAAATCTAAAATATAATAATTTTATAAGGGTTAACTTAAGAGAACAATCTATCTTAAATACTACTACCCTTTATTTAACATTAACCAAACTAATTATCATTTGAATATACATCTAGTTAAGGACCAAATCAATGCATCAAAGGATATATTGTTAGACATGGATAAGGCATTCAAAAGTCAATTAATTCATCTAAATAGGACAAAGATCTTGTATTGAATTTGGGAGAAAAATCCAAATACAATTTATCCATTGTAGTCACAAGAACATCAAATGTTTATGAAAAAGAAATTTGCGAGTTTGTAAAAAAACTAGAGGTAACTATATTTATCCATTGTATTTTAACTCCTAGCATAACTCAAATTTATTTTCATTTATCACGCCTCTAGCTAACTCTATTTAATCCATATTTAATCATAATTATGAGAGTGCATTCAATTTAACTACCTTAGATTGATTTTAGGACTTAACATCTTGTGCAATCTAATCTAATCTTATATGGCTTACATTCTCTAAGGATAATATTGCAACTCTTTAATTCTTGTGCAATTCTCCACTTAATCAGTCTAATATGGTTATCCAAACTATGAGAAAAAGAGATTGATAATGATTGATTCAAATATAAAGCATACAAAAATTCATTTAGAATGTGAAAAAAATAGTTCAAGTTCTTAAAAAATATGAAATTAATATTTATTATTATCAAATTCAACTCATAAATATAATTTTTTAATCATCTACTTCAAGATTAAAACAACTAGGTGATTGAGTTGTTTGATGGAAATTGCAATATTCTCAAAATCACCAAAGTGTATTTTTTTTTATCATATTTAATGTACATAATACACCGTAAAATAAAACATGTATGTGTAGAATTATAAGATGCACACAATTTTATTATTTTAAATTTTTTGAATTTATGAAAACACTCATATTATAATATGGGTGTACTAAAAGACCTAGATTCAAGCCCCCTTTAGAACCTGTTTTCTTAATAAAAATCATGCGTGTACGACAATATATTTTTTGCTACAAGTTGCATTGACTATTAATTTTTTTAATAATCATTAGTATTTAAGTTTTCATAGATATCTACCCTAAAGGGTTCAACTCTCATGTCAATACCCGAAAATACATATTTATGAAATTAAAAAAAAGGTAATTGTTAAACAGTTTCTAAATTGATTTTGCTTATCTTTCTAATTTGATGAAGACAATAATTTAATAATAACTATATTTGTATCTCTCCTACCATAAATATCTAATATAATTTAGATTTCTAATACATTAAGGTTTTGAACTTCTGTTAGTATTTCTATTGTATTCCCATTTTCCCTAAGACACTATATATCTAGTAATTTTAGATCATCATGATATTTCCATGCATAATTGAATAAGAAAAAATTTTAACACTTAAGATCATTTTGTTAAATAACTATTAGAAAATGATTCCAGTTAGTTTAAAGATTTAGTGAGAACAATGCCAAAAACAATTATTTTTACAAAATGTGAATGTTTAAATACAATTTTTTGGGAGTACATAAGATGTTACATTATATTTCATGCAATGTTTTTTCTCTAGATTTCACCATTTTAATCTCTTTCACTTAATAAAATATTACTTTATAATCTATAGTTTGGATAGTAAAAATTTCGTTCTTGGTGCATCCTCAATATATGTGTGTATTTTCAAAATTAAAACAACTAGGTGATAGAGTTGTTTGATAGAAACTACAATATTCTCAAAATCACCAAAAGTGTTTTTTTTTAAAAATCATATAATGTACATAATTTGAGGTAAAATAGAACATGTATGTGTAGAAGTATAGGTTGCACACAATTTTATTATTTTAAAAAATTTGAATTCATGAAAACACTCATATTATAGCATGGGTGTACTATAACATTTTTTTTACTACAAATTGCATTGACTATTAAAAACTCTTAGTATTCATTCATATTTAATTTTTCATAGATATCTATCCTAAAGGGTTCAACTCTCATGTTAATACCCAAAACTACATGTTTGTGAAATATAAAAAAAGGTAAATGTCAAACATTTTCTAAATTGATTTTGCACATCTTTCTAACTTGATGAACACAATCTCTCTCTCTCTCTCTCTCTCTCTCTCTCTCTCTCTCTCTCTCTCTCTCTCTCTCTCTCTCTCTCTCACACACACACACACACACACACACACACAATTCAGATTTTTAATACATCAAGACTTTAACCTCATATTAGTTTTTAGTAATTTTAGATTCATCATGACACTTCCATGCATAATTGAGTAAGAAAATACTTTTACATTTAAGATCATTTTGTTATATAAACATTAAAAAATGATTCAAGCCAGTTTAAAGATTTAGTGAGAATAATGCAAAAATATATACTTTTACAAAATGTCAATGTTTAAATAGAATTTTTGGGGAGCACATAAGATGTTACATTATATTCCATGTAGCAAAGACATGCACATTTTGTGTTCTCTCTATTTCACCATTTTAATCTCTACCATTTAATAAAATATTGGTTTATACAATTTGGATAGTACAACTTTTTCTCTCTGTGCATCCTCAATATCTACTGGTATTTTCAAACTATAGGACTAAAAGTTTAGGAGGGAGAATGGTGAGAAAATCTTAACAACAACACAAGTAAAATAATGCACTTCCATTGAAAACATTCTCTTGTTCATAAAGGCCATAGTGGTTCTATAAAATAGAGTGCAACATTAATTGAAAATACAAACTAGGTTGTGTCATCTCACACATCATACTAACAGTCATATTAGGTACCACTTCAGAGACTTATATGGTTAACATGAATATGCATGAGATTGTGTAACAACATACATCATTAAGGTAATTGTTAGAAAATTAAATGGGTTATATAACACTTCAACAATCATCAAAAATCTCTTGTGTTCCTAAATAAGTCACAGAGTTTTAAGTAAATCATGGTAATATAATAAAGTTATTATAGAAGGAGATGAAGAAAATAGGGCATGAAAAGGCACACATATGTAAGATCTGGCAAGGATAAGAAGACAATGGGAGAGAATAAGATATAGATAGGTCATATGTAGGTGATACTAATGGAGAATGGTGGGGAAGATATGAACATATCATAATGAGAAACATATTAACATTGAATAAGCTATTAAAGTTTATGAATATATTGATCTAATGTATAATGATACATGCAATTTATTAAAACATATTTGTACTCGATGTATATCTAATTTCTCCCTTTTTATTACATGATAGTTGAGCTTCCTACATAGAAAAAAGTACAAAACTTTCACATCGATCCTAATTATCTTGTCACATTTATCAAGTTACTTATCATTTCTAATTTTTATTTTGATATTTAAAACTAAGACATCAATACAACTTTAGAAAAAATAGTATTAATTTGACTAAAATAATTCTCCTTGCATTGTACCTCTAATTCCTCTTATGTCTCTTAATTAATGTTTGCTTCCTAAATAGCTCTCAAAATGCTTCCCATAAATCCTCTTAATAATGCTAAAAACTTCCACTTACCTTATAAAGTCTCATGGACGTTTAAATTTCATCTATCTATCAAATATTTCATAACAAGAAAATGAAAAAAGAAAGGAAAAAGTGCTTTAAAACTAAATTAGATTCAATTCAAAATACGAAAAATCTTTAAAATATATATATAATCGAAAAACGTTCCATACTTTTATCTTCTTAGTGAGGTGTAATGAAAGAAAAGGAAAATGAGCAAGGGAAAATCGGAATCCAGTAGAGAGATAGATATGGAAAACATACAATGCGTATAAAGCGAAGGAAAATGTAAAATAGAAAATTCCATGTTTTGGATGGGTTACATTTCCGCCCTGTACATGTTCTGAACTTTAGCTACAGCTGCTGTTGCCGCAGTTCGTTGTTCACATAGAAGAGGAATTAATCAAGAAACTAAACAAATCTTCCGTTGCAGTCTAAATAAATGTTTGTTTGGAGCATTTGATAGTAAAACTGAGTAGAGTTGCATATGTTGTTAGTCCCACATTGGTAACAATATTTGAAATTAACACTAAATAATCCCTCCGTCAAAGGCACCTAAGCATGTTCCAGAGGAGGTAAGTTTGCAAATTGATGGTCTGCCGCTCTCTTATGGTTGACTGCATGATTGATATCATCTATCAGCCAACATAACCCTAAACCGGTCTCCCTTGTGGAGTTATTTACAGACAACGTCAATGGGGTGTTTCTCCATGGTTTTCCTCATGATAAAATGAAACCATGATGCCCAAGGATGCCGCAGTTTGCAAACGCAGTTATGATTCATTCAGAGGGTTTGCAGGGGTTGTAATGGTGTAGTGCGCTACGCATGCAACGATTATCCTCGCCCTTGTTTCCACACCCCCTCTTTTCTTTTGGCAAACAAGAAAACATTTTTATCATCCCCATTTCTTCGAGTAAAGATAACTTCAACATCTAATGAAAGAGCGCTAGGAAAAAAACCAAAAAAATTGACTTTTAAACTTCATGCAACCAACAGTGTTTATAAATTTATAAAGAAAACAAGTTACATGTCAACATTTAAATACATGAATCATGCATCCCTCATCAGAAAATCCAGAGCCATTAAATTGGGAATACTGCAAACCTAACATTTAATAGAAATCTTTAAGTCATCCAAGGCAGTTACAAAATATATATATATATATATAGAACAAATTTCATATATGCTTTATGATGATGGCTGTACACAGCCTGTTTCAGAGCTCTCACTTGTGTAGAAAACACAAGTACTCATGATACTGGTCTCTACTTTATCCCCCATGCTAGGAATTTCACAATGATAAAATCATAGTTATTTGATCATCTGAAATAACAGTTATAAATTAGTCTTCTGAAAAAGGAAAGATAAGAATGTATAGATTGTTTTCTAAGGTTATCTGAGGACGTATAGGATACCCAAAAATTACATTGATTATGTACCCAACTCTGTACATGGACTTCAATCTCTCTTGAATGAGTCTGTACCTCATATTATCTGATTATTTGGAATTTAGTACTTTTTCCTATGAAATCGTTTCACACTATTCAATCTTGATCACTTCCCATGGCCCTAACCTTTGATTTGACCTAATAAGTTTCTTTCTCTGTCAAACTCAACAAAAACCACGCGTTTTCATGCTAAGGTTGATAGGAACCTTGATGATCCAATCCGCCACACGTAAAGGAAAAATTTAAGTTCTGAAAAAGTAGCCAATGTTCACTATTTAGTACTCTAAGCCTAACAATCAAACATTAGTATTAGCATGTGATGTTTAATTAGTCTGTAAATGATCAAAGGTAATCCAACACTGAGAAATCATTTGATCTAACTTGAATTGTTATGGTTGGAATATTGAGTTTAGTAACTAATTTCAAGAGTCTTGGAATTGGGCTTTACACCTGCTAATTGCATTTGCCTGAAATTCGCTAAAGCTTTTCCAACAGATCCATTTTGTGCATATCCTGCATTGACTGCTGTCAATGAGAAAGGCAGCTAAGAAGAGTTGCCTTCACTTCAAGGGAGTTGTCTGATACAATTGTCATATGGCCTTCAACAAAGCAGTTGATTTTCTAGCAAATTGTGAGGTACATAAAACTAACTTGGTTGAGTCATTCTTTGTTAGTGGAGATACACCTTTTCCAAAATTAGCATGTGTTCCCAGCAAGGTGGCTCTGGTTTGCTAGGTGCTTGCTATGGGTGTTCATATGATAGCTTGAGTCCTGCAACAAGAAAATGCCTATGTCCTATTTTCAACTATCATGAGATGGCTGCATTGCTGCTTGTAAAAGTCATGGTTCTCATTCAATTTGCTGGTGCTGAAATGCTGAGTGTGGGTCTTTACATTCCTCTGAGAGGTGATATAGAAGATGTGGAGAAATGCTGAGTTTGTGTCTTTCCATTTCTGTGCAGGTAATTTGGAGAATCTTTGGATAGAGAGAGAGCCTATGATGGCAATACATTGTTGCAAAAGTAGATCTAAATTATCTTGAAATGGCTAACATAGAAATCTGTAAATTTTTATTTGGATAAAATTGCAGACTATTGAATAAAACAGCAGTGTAAACTAGCAAAGCAACTGATTGCTATTAGTATGTATCGAAATAACGTTCACTACTTTTTCAACTGAGATATTATGAAAATATTAAGAAAGTGTAAATGTATTTCACAATACAGCAAAGTTCTATAAACACTGTAAGAAATTGGGATATATCAATGGACAAAACTGCTGCCAAAAATGGCACAGATATTTCAACCTGGATTGAAAATTTCAAGAAAGTGAAATTGCATTCCAAAGTTCAAACAACAATGTTTATGTTATTTGCATGAACTTATACATAGGAACTCAACCAGCATAAATAACTTTTGACATACAAGTAAAAGTAATATGAAATTAAATGCCCAAAAAACACAATCAAAGGTCATATTTTTTCAGCCTATACTTGGATAGGGTTGGAGTAGGCATAGAACCTAGTACATGGATAGGCTGGGAATTGTTATCCAGTACAATAATCCTTGCTTGTAGGGATGCTCTCCCCAGAAACCTAATATCTTCCAAGAACTTCAAACATTGAATCTTATCATGTTCTTTTTCGTCTTCAGGTTGCTGAATTTCCAGTACTTCAAGAGAGGGCATACTTTGAAGTAAGCAACTTATTATTTCAACTTCTTTCTGGCCAAACTCAAAAATGTCTATGCTCACTTTCTTGAGATTAAGATGTGGAGGAGTGATGTAAAAAGGTATAACCATCTCCTGGATTGCAAGGAATAATTTAAGAATTTACGACAAACTTAAACTTACTAATTAAAAATAAATAAAAAAGTTTATATTATTTATCCAAATTCTACACATACGACCTAAAACTACTAACTTATACAACTGGTTCAGAATTTGTGAAGTTTGTACATACCTTAAGAGATAAGCCCAACAAAGAGAATATCTGAAGATTCGGAAGCCTCTGAAATAGTTTGAATAGAGGAAAATCTATATTTTCGTTCCTTTCCAACTCCAAGGCTACGTTAAGTTTGTTCAAGGACTGAAAGTTTGCTAGGATTTCAAGAAACCTTGCAGCAAATTCTGTATATCTCAGATTAATATCTGCATCTATGAATACCAGTTGCAGCTCCGTTAAAGTATCTCCACAGTACATTTCAAGATGAGTGACTGCATAAGAAAGCTCATAGAAGAGAGCACCATTCACTCTCAAATCCTTAATCATGAAAGCCTTCATAAGTTTGAGCTTTGGGCAGTCAACTAATACAAACTTAACTCCATGCTGAAAATGTATATTCAAATGTTCAATAGCAGATGAAGAGATTATTGCACGAGCTACCCCAAAACAATGTGTCATTTCAAGTTTTTGCAAAAGGGGACAGAAGGATACCAAGGAGGCTAAGGATTCATCTGTCATTTGAACACAAGTGAGGTAACAACTAATGAGGTGGGGGAATCCAACAAAACTAGTTGGGAAGCTGGTGAGAACGTGGAGATGCAAACGAAGTGTTACAAGAGATGAACATGAAAAGAGAGCAGGGGGTGTTGGTCTATCAAATAGAGTGAGATGTTGGACATTGTGTTGAGATGCATATTCTACCCATTTACATACATTTTCAGGAGAGTAACACAAGTCCAGGTGAAAGCCCTCAAGGTTTCCTGAATGTTGAAGTAACATGTTGGAAATTATATTCTCATCCCATGAAATTGTACAGCTGGAATTGATTCTAGAGAAGGTGAGTGTAGGCATTTGAGTGTAGAGAAACCTCCACCTTTTAGAAAGAACAGAAGATCTGACTGCATCTTTCACTGGCATTTTTGATAGTATGAAAGAAATAAGAGAATCATGAAGTGTGTCGAATGCATTGTAGCTACATCTCACATGGCCTTTCCTTGGCATTGTTGATAACATGAAAGAAAGAAAGGAAGAGGTGAATGTGTCATCATCAGCCATTATCTTATGAGGAGATGCAGAGAATAATGAAATTGAAGAGAAAACAAAAATAATCAAAACAAAGCATGCACAATACCCAAAAGGAATATGGCAAATAGAAGTAAAAAAATATAAACCCACAATAGGAAAATATCACAATGGCAAGCAAACGCTCACAGTGACAAATGAATAACACATACAAAAGGTGAAGGATTTGATATAGATTCTTGCTGAAATGAATGGACAGCTGAGATTTAGCTACAAGATCAAATATGACTTACAAAAGGTGGTTCTTTTAAGTAAGAGAAGAAAAGATAGCTGTAATCAGCAGCTTTCATGAGATGGATCCACTAAATAATCAGACTCAGAGAATTAAGGAGGGTGTAATTTTAAGAAGAGGGTAAAAAATTATTAATCCCCAAAACAAATATAATAAGTCAATACAGCCTCGGTTGGGAAAACTAACAAAAGAATAAGAGAAATACCCAATCAATCAAGTCTTAGTGGCTCTGATAATGGCTCAGGGTGTTCCAAATGTTAGGAATAAGGTGTCTCAACCTTGTATAATTCCTATTCTTATTATTATTTGTTTTGTAAAATGTATTTTTGCAAATAATATGTAAACGTGAGTGTACATGTCTAGTTGGCATGTTGATCACTTACATGTGTCGGCATCTTGAAGTGTGTGAAGGAGATCATAGCTGAAATGGTTATGACGGATTCCTATGATGCGTAAGAGCTATTTAAGGAATAAGCTATGACAGGTGTAAGAGCATCTTATGACATGAGGCCTATTTGGGCGCCCAAGAATAAGTGGTTGGTGTGTGTAAGAGAATATGCCAAAAATAGGTTGGTATGATAGATTCTCTTACACTTCTCTTGTGACCGCTATTTTTGGCGGATTCTATGACAAGTTGTCATTGCCTATTCAAAGGACGGACGCCCTTTTCTTAGTATTGGATGTACATGTGGCATTGTGCATGGTTCTTGGTGGTTGAGCCATGAAAAATGCCCAACTCTTTTGTGGGCATTTTGTTGGGTCTTAAGATGTTCATAAAAGGAGTATTGCATGTTGTAATGCAAAAGAGAGTGAAAAAAGAGTGAGATGAGAAGATATTTGCACATGGTTATGCTGCCGGATTTTCTCTAGAATGGAGCAAGATGTAAATCTCCATGTGAAGGTTGAAAATGTATTGTAACTTGTTACTGAATAATACATTAGCTTGATGGTTTGGAGGGTGGGGTTTTTAACCTGAAAAGGTTTTCCCCGCGTATATTTGTGTTCTCTATTTTGTCTTAATCTTCTAGTTCTATGATTATAGAGTAATAATCTGTATGTCGTAATGCTGCTGAATTTTGTTTAGATCGGTAAATTGCAATCACTTTCTTTTAAGGTTTTAATTGTGGGAAATCAACTATGTCTGTTTCCGCTTTTATGGCATAGTAGTATGCACTTGTATTTGCTGATTAAATGTTGTACCAAAAACTATTGCATACAGGATGTGCATACTGATTTCAGATGGTAATTTCTGGGATGCTCTCATTTCCCTTCACCAAAGATAAATGATTTCAATGCCAATTTTCCTCTCTGTTTGAAGGAAGGTTTAGATTTTGGTTGGCTCTGTCATAAATATAAGATTTACTTTTGAAGGAATCAGAAATTTAAATATTAAAATTTATTAGAATAATTATATTGATAAAAATAGACAGTTTTAAATGATAGTTCATCTCACTTGCATTCAACTAATAAACAAGGCTTCGCATGCAAAACAGACATGCAGGTGAAAATGCAGTAGTTAACAGTGATAGAGATCATATTCAACTCTACTTGAATTTTCACGTAAAATTGTTAATAAAAAAAATCTCAAAATGTCGCAAGTCTTTGTTCAATGGCAGAGTTGTCAAAGTTGGCTTATGGTTAATGCTAGTTTTGTCATAATCGATTTCATTAAATCCTCTTTTAATTATCGGATATATATAAATGGTTTAACATGAATAAAATTCGAGTTTGCTATTTGTCATCAATCATATCACTTTATTTTAATTTTTTAAATAATTATATTTTAGTAAAGTTAATTTTTTAAATTCTTTTTAATAAAAATACTAATTATAGAATCCTTTTTCTTGGGCCTCTTCTATATTCTATTTTATTTGACTTTTTTTAAAAAACAAGAATAGTATTATTATTATCATATTTTAGAAATTGGTTTTAGCCCAATAAAATTTATTAAACTTATTTTTTTACTAATAATTTTAATATTGATTTATTACGTTGAGAGGCGTAACTTACAGTGGCAGAATGGGGGGAAATGAAGTGGTGTGACCGTGTTAATGTTAAGTTTTTAAATTTTAAAGCCGACTAATATTGTATGAAATGAATCAATTTTTAAAAATTTAAAGTCGACTAATAGTTTATGAAATGAATTGTTGCATCCCACAAATATCAATATTTAAGAAGTGAAAAGAAACCTATACTCATACACAATCAACTCCATCTATTTTTCATACTCCTCCAACTTCTCTGTATAGTCTATCTACCCATCTAGCAATAGATTACAGCTACCCACTATAACCAGCTCAGTAGGTAATTCTAGCCCTCCTTTAAATCGAGATCATTGGGTGCAAAAATTTTAACAGTACTATCACAATTATTGAATCCTATAAGCTATTGCGTCCTTTTCTTGTAACAAAACCACCATACAAGTTATGCATTGAGGAAAAATCTACTTTGCCCTACGAAAAAAATAGTAAGACTAAAAATGTTAATGAAAATATATAGAGGATTTTTAATGAATAAAGAGTCTGAGCTAAATTTTTTGTATTTAAGATATGATACATAATAAATTTTGTTATATAGATATCACTATACTATTTGAAATAAGGGAATATAACATTATGAAATATACAAAAAAACAGTATTCTAAAGTTACGATGCCACTTTATTCAAACTGTCAGAAAGAGCGAGATCTAATTAAAACTATACGGATGGTACAAAATACATCTGAAACTGATATAATTATTTTTTTAATGTTATCAACAGATGAGAGATTCAAGTTGTATAGATCATCCCAGATTAAAACCCGAAATACTTTTGCCTCCACAAACTTAACATTACAAGATAATAATATAATCAAAGATACAATCCTTTATTTCATACCTTGAAATATAAAATCAAAAGAGCAAAGTTATATTGCCATTGAGGGGCAGAAAGCATGTCTCTTCAACCTATGACTATAGAAATTCCAATTGCAATAAGAAATATACACATGAGAGCAACGAAAATAAGGCTATGTATGAAAATAATTTTAATATGATTTATTATCCGAGAGGCATAACCTACAGTGGCAGAATGGGGGGAAATGAAGTGGTGTGACCGTGTTAATGTTAAGTTTTTAAATTTTAAAGCCTATCTATTCTCAATAACTATTTATTGAAATAGGTGCCTCGAGATTGATATCTCTCGACGTGTTTTAGATAGATGTATAAAGATATCTAAGCTAGTAGCATCCACAGCGCAACATGTAAAACTGAAATCTATTTAATTTTTAATGTGAAATATTCTTTTTAAAGCATGGCGCTTATCATATCGATTATGTTTTATAGATATTGAAATATAGTATATATACAATGAATACAATTAATCTCTTTCTAGAGATTTGAGACGTTCCTCCTCTGCTTTCCTTTTCAGAACTTGCTTCCATGTCTTCATCTTCTCATAATGATCATAAGAAAATGGTGGTGAAATTCGAAGTTCATCCGAAGACTTAACTCGTGATATAGCAACAAATGTTAGTCATGTCCTTTCTCTTGGTCCAATGTCAATTGTTGACTTGGAAAGTGTTAATCCCTATGATTTATGGATAGTTAATGCCCAAGCCAAATGTAAGGGCAATTGACGTGTGTGACCTCTTTGTATTGGAGAAATGGAAATTAATTTTGGAGCTCTGTCTTCAAACGGCATTCCAGAGTACTTGTCAAATTCAAACATAACATATGTTGGTGGATCTGGTGGGGCATTTCTAGGTTTGTATATGATATCTCGAATGTATCTTAGAGCTCCTTTGACAATTCCTGCTTCAATCCATAAATTAGATGTTAACATGACCCTTGCATCTTTAGCAAGTAATAATTCAATATCTAGTTCATCATTTTGATCTCCCCCTAGATTAGTACTTCCTTCTTTTGATGTAATGTTGCGCGCAACTAGTTTTTTTAGTGAATGTAATTTCTTTCTATTATGGTTATGAACATTATCATTTGTTGCAAATAGATTAATAGTATTATCAAATTCCTCTTTAACATTTTGGGGCAATGAAACATTTTTCCTTGTCATTAATAATTTTTAATCATCTATAGCTGGAGTTGCATCTCGTATATTAGTGAGTAATTGGCAAAACCTTTGTTGGTCTTCACTTTCACCTTCTTGTCTGAACACTTTATCCAAAGTAACAATAGTATTAAACTCTTCCCATAATAACTTTTCATGAACATTACTATCATAAGGTGCTTTGTCACTAACAGGGGGTAGTTGTCCCAAATCTCCTACTAAAATAATCAATCTTCCTCCAAAATTCATGTTTGAATTTTCTGGAAAAGCTTGACGTAATCTTGAATCTATATTTTCTAACAAATTTTGAACAATAAAACTCATTTCATCAATTAATATGTACCTAATATGTTGAATTTCTTCTTGTAATGTTGTAAGCCTTGTACCTTGTAAGTCAAAAAAATCTGTAAGAGGAATTCTTAGACTTGAATGAATTGTTGATGCACCAATGTTAAAAGCTGCAATTCTAGTTGGTGCTAATAATAATAGGGGAGAACGTGGTGGTGTTGATGCATCATAAAGAGCTTGATGAATGGCTTGAATTAGATATGATTTCCCTGTTCCAACTGTTCCTTGAATTATCATACATAATGTCATGACTTGTTCACCTTGATTATAATGTGTCATAATAATATCAAGTGCTTTCTTTTGCTTAGCACCTAAAGTTTCATATGATATACTCATCATCATATCTTTAGGTATAAGTAAATCATTTTGTTTCATAGCATTGATAAAATGTATTGCATTATTTGTGTATTCTTCTCCTTGATATTCTGCACTCCATGGATTTTGTCTATCGATATCTCTTCTTCCTAGCATATCTATTTCTGTTAGATCCATCATTTGTCCACGACGTAGTCTTGATATTATCTCCCACTCATGTTCAATTATATTTTGATTATTTGGTAATTCATTTTCATCTTTAGAATGAGTTTCAACATTATTTTCAGATTCATTTTCAATAGTCTGCCTATCCACATGCCATGGATTATAATTAAGGGACTCCCAATTGGATACGATCGTAGTATCATCTATTCCAATATTTTTTTGTATATTACGAAATGGTTTTAACAATAATAACTCTGACCAACAAAAGTCAACCCATTTTTTATGAGTTTCGTGAAGGAATATTTGAAAATCTTGGAAAAACTTTCACAATAGCTGTGATTGTCCTTGCTTGCCATTTATTATCTCGTTTTCTTCTAGAGTTATAAGTCTATGATTTAGCTGCATCTATTAGTGTGAAACTTTCCATTGCATATGGTCTATCCATATATCCTTCAATGAAAAGTTTTAAGTGAGCTTCATCATCATTTTCTTCATTCTTTATCACCAGCTTGAACACCTCTCTTGAAACATTTAATGTAATAAATACTCTGCTACTTTCTACTAATGGCAACTCTAATAACATATGACACTTTTCTTGTGCACCAATGTCTCTTTCAATCAAGGTTTTTGTTAGTAGTCTCTTATATGCCTTTGATGCTGCTTCATCTAGATTTTCAATATTTGCAAGTCTTACCAACATTTGATGATATGTCTCAGAACTTTTTTATGCTTTTGTTGCATACTTCGCAATATAATTCATTACAACATGTCTTGAGAGAACAGGTTGCCAATCAATATTTTCTCTCCATAACTGAAGTATGGTATGATTATGTGTGTTCACTCGATCATCATTTCTTGCTAGTTCATATATTTTATCTCCTATTGTTGGATCTTCAAATAATCTTGATCCATCCAAATGTAATGGCCATGGTGCATTGTACCTAAAAAATAAAGAAACCTATTAGCTTGTACACTATTTTTTCATTTCTTAGTAAAAAAAACATATGAATCTATATAATTATCTTACCTACAAACCATTTTCCCTCTTTTTTTTACGAAGGCAAGCACCCTCTTTGCAAATTGTATGGCATTCAACACAATTGAGCAACTCTTCATAATCACATTCGAAGTCTACTTCGTTTAGTTGTTGTGTATTTTGAAGGCATGGATGTTGTGTAAAATTTTGTAGGGCCTATTATTGAAGATATAACATATTTTATTAAGTAAAATTTAAAAAAAAAACATTATATGTGTTGAATAGTTATAGAAGAATTGGTATCATACTTGTATGTTTCGTTGATGTGGATCTCCCTTTGGATTCCATGCATGTATAATAGAATCAAAATATTTTTGAACTATCTTGATTTCATTATGATTTCTCCAATTAAGATTGTCTATGTTAGGTGCTCCCTCTAACCATATGAATCCATGCACATGTGGTGACCCTCTGTGTTGCCATTCATATCTTGACCAAAAATATTTTACTTTCATTCCCTTTTGTAATACTTCCTTTCGAAACATTGTATATCTTAGATGCATATAATATGCAACAATGTGTGGATAGTCAATAATATTTTGTCATCGCCATTTTTGTGCTTCTTGTGGATTACATGGTTCTATTCCTGGCATTAATACATGTAAGTCAGGCCAATACATTTCCGGTACACTCAAAGTAAAGAAAATTGTTGGTGTTCCAATTTGATGCAAGAGATCACTTAATTCAGCTCAACATTTTGCCCAATAAGACTTTGTACCCCTTAGAGTTGTACCAAAACACATCAAGCGATCTGTTAGATGTGAGTGAGGGACATTTTCTATATGTTCTCACAACTCATTGATTGTGATTGGCATATCTTGCAAGCTCTTTTTGGCAAATATTGTTGATGAATTTTGTGCACGATATCACATGATCATATTCATCATATAATACCTAAATCATCGGTGTCATCCAAAGCGATGATCTCTATATCGAAGTAAATGCTTAAAAAATTCATGAAGATAGACTCTTCTCAATCTTGGTTCAATCCAATCGCATCGTCCATCCAAAAATAGTGTTGGAAAAGCCATATCAAGTAATCCTTCTGTGACATACTCATTCACTGGAGATGTTCCAATTCCTAGCCAATCAATTAGTGATCCAACCATGCATGAATTAGTTCCATCTCTCTTCGTGCATTTGGTGGTTTAGAGGCCATTGATGTAGTATGATTAATAATATTTCCTTGATCCATCTCCATTATTGGACCCACAAATACATATTCATTTGCATCTGAATCAGGTTCCATATGAACTGAGTTTAGTTGATCAAAGATGTTATCATCTAAATTATATGTAAGCTCACTAAGTGCATTTTCATCAATTTGAACATCTCTATAGAACTTATCATGATTTATTTTAAATTGAAGTGCTCTGTAAACCCTCTCTTTATTAACTGTAAAATTATAACTTGTTCCACATTGATCCTTCTTGTGAACAATGATAATAGGTAAATCTTTAATGTGATGTGGTAAGATTTTGGCTTTTTCGCTTACTTCTTGTGGAAAACTTATGGTATGCCCTTTATATTTAAATTGACCTCCAGTTGCGTGTGTAACTTGAAGAATGGGGTTGATACGTGTTATCAACATTTCTTCTATTTGTGTTAGATTAGAAAGCTCTAATGGTTGTAGACTAGGATCCATGTTGTTTGATGCTGAAAAATGATGTTCATTCTTTTCTTGTCGACATTGATAACAAATAGAGCCTTTAGGGACCTGTGCAACCTTCATTGAAAGATAACTTTCTTGACAAATGTAGCACATACCGGGCACAACAAGTTTATCTAATCCATTTTGAAATATTATTTGTAATGTCCTCAAGTCAATCCCATTATTTTGAATAGTGTTGATTGTTCCCTTATCCATTCTATTTTTTGTTCTTTTGAATTGTCTTTGTCTTCTTATTTGTGATGTGAACTCCTGTTGTAAATTATAATTGCCCAAATCAACATTCATAAGATCCTCTACTTGATCAGTTGGTATTTGTAGAACACGGTCTATTGTCATAGAATTCATCCCATTGGAACTAAACCCACCATTTTCATGAGATTTAGCTTGTCCTTCATTTGAGTCACGTTTACATAGTTGTATTTGTTGTATTTCTCTTTCATTCAACTCGTCTAGGCTCATAGATCTTTTTGTTTGTCTTCTCACTATATTTTGGTTATCTTGAGATGTTTATGTACAATGTGCTCTCATCTTATATGCATGCTATCTCATTTCTTCTTCAATCTCTTCCACTATCATAGTTGCCCTATGCTTGACATGTCTTTCTCTATCAAGTTGGTTTTGATGATTCCTTTCTTGTTCTCTTTCTGCATCAATCATTTGTTCACGCCATTGTCTCATATAATTTCGTGCATATTCTCTGTGTTGTATTTGTTGCTCACCATTTCTAGGACTTTTAGCTTCCTCTCTTTGAACATTATTCCTTTGTTCACGTTGTCATCTCATATAATTTCGAGCATATTCTCTTTGATACTGTCTTCATTGCTCTTCATTCTCAAAATTTAGTCTTAGACTAGGAATTGTAGAAAATCTGAATGTGATAACATTAAAAGCAATAGGATTTAAATTAGTAATCTTTCACAAAAATATAAAATATAAAATATATTGAGCCATATATTATTAAAAATTATGGAAGTAAAGATTAATATATTTCATAAATAAATATCAAGCTCTCGACATGTTTTAGGTAGATGTATAAAGATATTTATAATTATTTTAAAATAAAAATATAAAATATAGGTTAAGCTTTTATTTTGTTTAGGTAATTAGATTCTTTTTATATTAATTCCAAATAGAAATTCCTTACAATTTAATTTAAAAAGCTTATGTACTTGTGTATGTTTTCTAGTTCGTTTTCAATTATTTACTTCTTTCTTTTCTTCTTTTATAATCGATAAGTGAGAGTGGTTTACTTCTTTCTTTTCTTCTTCAATGTTTCTTTTTTGTTTTGATATTAATTAACAACTCACATAGTCCTCTTGTTTATTAATATTATTATTATTGTGGTGGTGCATTGAGCGCAGTGTTTAATTATGGTGGCGGTGAGGAAACTCATAATGTAAATGTAGTGGTCGGATCAGCAGTTGATAGCTGCGTTAAATTCTCAAAGATAGAATTTGGTCGACTGTTCTTTGGTAATTCTCAAAGATACAATTCTATTCGTTGTGCTTTTGTCGATCCTGCTATTTCAAATTCCTTCAAAGGGACGATTCATAGAGTTCTGCAACTTTCAGACCAGTGGGCTATCAATTTTTATACATACCCTTATTTTCGTTGCTCTCATGTGTATATTTCTTATTGCAATTGGAATTTCTATAGTCATAGGTTGAAGAGACATGCTTTATGCCCCTCAATGGCAATATAACTCTGCTCTTTTCATTTTATATTTCAAGGTATGAAATAAAGGATTGTATCTTTGATTATATTATTATCCAGTAATGTTAAGTTTGTGGAGGCAAAAGTATTTCAAGTTTTAATCTGGGATGATTTGTATAGCTTGAATCTCTCATCCATTGATAACATTAAAAAAATAATTATATCAGTTTCAGATGTATTCTGTACCATCCGTATAGTTTTAATTAGATCTCTCTCTTTCTGACAGTCTGAACAAAGTGGCATCGTAACTTTAGAAGATTTTTTTTTTTGTATATTCCCTTATTTCAAATAGTATAGTGATATCTATATAACAAAATTTATTATGTATCATATCTTAAATACAAAAAATTTAGCTCGGGCTCTTTATTCATTAAAAATCCTCTATATATTTTCATTAACATTTTTAGTCTTACTATTCTTTTCTTAGGGCGAAGTAGATTTTTCCTCAACGCATAAGTTGTATGGCATTTTGTTACAAGGAAAGGATGCAACAACTTATAGGATTCAATAATTGTGATAGTACTATTAAAAATTTTGCACCCAATGATCTCAATTTAAAGGAGGGCTGAAATTACCTGCTGAGTTGGTTATAGTGGGCAGTTGTAATCTGTTGCTAGATGGGCAGATCGACTATATAGAGAAGTTGGAGGAGTATGAGAAACAGATGGAGTTGATTGTGTATGAGTATAGGTTTCTTTTCATTTCTTAAATATTGATATCTACGGGATGCAACAATTCATTTCATACACTATTAGTCGGCTTTAAATTTTTAAAAATTGATTCATTTCATACAATATTAGTCGGCTTTAAAATTTAAAAACTTAACATTAACACGGTCACACCACTTCATTTCCCCCCATTCTGCCACGTTAGGTTACCCCTCTCGGCGTAACTAGTTTATCTATACTTTGAACTCTTATTTTTTTCTATTTATTTTTTTACTATATTTTTAAATATTTCTTATATTAATTTTTTATATTAATTGTTGGAGATTTTTAAAAATAATTATTTTTTTCATATGTTTAAGCCAATGACTTTAAATTAGTTTAGTTTTTAGTTTTTATAATTGTTTTCTAAAGTTTTAGTTTTTTATTTAATTTTTTAAATTAGTTTATTTTTCATTCTAAATATTGATTTTCTAAAGTTTTAGTTTTTTATTTAATTTTTAAATTAGTTTAGTTTATCATTCTAAATATTGATTTTGAGTTTAGGGAATAGAATTACCTATTAGGATATTTGTATTATTGAAGTTTTAGTTTTTAAATTAGTTTAATTTTTTTTTATTACTATAGTTTTTCATTTAAATATTGATTTTTAGTTTAGTCAATATGATATTTGCGGAGTTATTATTTTTTAATATTTCTCACATTAATTTTTCATTAAAAGAATTTACGGTGATTATTTTTAAATATTTTTTTTCATATATTTAAGTTGGTAAATTTTAAATTAGTTTTTTTTTTTTTTTTTAAATAATTTTATTCATATATTTAAGCTAATAGACTTTAAATTAATAAGTAGGAGATATTTTTCCGCAACAAGTTAAATTGTGCTATTGTTACTAAGGTTTAACTATATAGTTTTTGAGTCAAACTCATTAACTCATGTTTAATGAGTAGTGAATTACAAGAATCCATCTCTCATGATAATAAATAGAACACTTAACAGTCATTGGATCTAGGTGACAGAGGTGAAGCACCAAGACTTCCCTTAGTTTAGTTTTTAGTTTTTATAATTATTTCAATTTATATATTTTGCTCCACTTTATACATGTTTTTTTTTTCATATTATTTTTTAATTAGTTTTTCATAATAGATTTTTATGGGAATATTTTTTAGATGATAAATTAAATAAATAAATATTATTAATTTGATTTATTACAAAATTAAATTTTATTTTACTTAAAGTAAACACCTATCGCTCATCATTGCAAGCACAAAAGCTTGCAACTGCCAGTTTTAACTTATTTAATAAAAATTTAAACAAATTAAAACTATCGTAAGCTTTTGTGCTTGCAACAATGAGCCGATAGGTATTTACTTTAAGTAAAATTTAATTTAATTTTGTAATAAATCTAATAAATAATATTTACTTATTTAATGTATTATATACTAAAAAATTATCATCTAAAAAATGTTCCCATAAAAAAGGGAAGTCCATGTGCTTCACCTGGGCGTCACCTAGATCCAATGACTTCTATGTATTCTATTTATTATCATGAGCGATGGATTCTTATAAATCACTACCCATTAAACATGAGTCAATGAGTTTGACTCAAAAACTACATAGTTAAACCCTGATAACAATATCACAATTTAACTTGTTGTGGAAAAATATCTCCTACCTATTAATTTAGAGTCTATTAGCTTAAGTATATGAATAATATCATTTAAAAAATTAAAAATTAAATTAATTTAAAATCTACCAACTTAAATATATGAAAAAAATAATCATTTAAAAATAATTTTGATAAAAAAATAAATTATGAAAAATTAATATGAGAAATATAAAAATAATTTAAAAATAAAAACTCCCACAAATATCATATTGACTAAACTCAAAATCAATATTTAAAGTGAAAAACTAAGCTGATTTAAAAAATAAATTAAAAACTAAATCTTTAAAAAATAACTATAAAAACTAAAAACTTTACTAATTTAAAGTCCATTGACTTAAATATATGAATAAAATAATTATTTTAAAAAATCTTCAAAAATCAATATAAAAAATTAAAATGAGAAATATAAAAAAATAGGAACTCGTCTCACAAATTTTCTATAGGCTAAACTAAAATAAATATTTAAAGTTAAAAAAAAAAACTAATTTAAATAATTTTAAAACTAAAATTTCAATCAATTTTAAAAATAAAAATTAAATAAAAAGAAAGAAAAAAGTGAGTTAAAAGTGGAGATAACAACTAATTAATTTTCTAAATAAATAGGAAAAAAAGAGAGAGTTAAAGGTATAAATTAATTAATTTATAAATTAAATACAAAAGTTTAAAATGGAGATAAATAAATAAATAAGAAAAAAAAAATTAACAATAGCTAATTAAATTAAATAAATAGGGGAAAAAAGTTAAAGTTGGAGTGACAATTTTCTGGCCAAAAGAGTAATTTTCCCACATATAGCCTATCGACTAAATTATATATAAAATTATTGATAGTACTTACATATAAAATTGATTTGATCTATTTATATTAAATCTTAATAATATTTTATGATAAAATGAGATCACTATGGTTTTTATAAATAAAGAATTGGAAATTACAACAAATTATAAAAAAATTTAAAAATATATAGAATTTAAAATAAAATTATAATAAAAATACATATTATTTTAAAATTAGGTAAGAATCTATTTGTGAGCCTCTCATGTGGGAAGTCTTGAGTTTGAATCTATTGGAACTTAACACATAATAATAATTAGTTTTAATAATAAATAATAAATAATAATAATTAATCTCAAAAAATAATAATAAATAATCTAGAAAAATTGAAATAGAGCTTAAATTTTACAAAATTACAAGAAATTGCTCAATATCTCCTTGTGGATATTTGGATGGTCATAATGTTTTACATTTGATTTCTTGTAAGGTATATATAATCACTTAAAGGATATTTAATGTGAGTTTGATCCATTCCTTAAAACAAAGCAATTATCATGCTAGGAGTGAAGAAAATTTTGATGACCTCCTTTAGACACCACGTTGAATTTGCATAGCCTCTAGAAATATAGGAATTTATATGGTATTGGTCTTGATTTCTTTTTCCAATGTCAACCAAATTATTTTCCCCTTTCAAGATGTAGATTGAATTTTGACAAATACTCAAAAAAATGATCAACCAGAGTATTTATGTCACATCTTCCCCTATTAGTACCCTTCTTGAAATTATATTATAGCCGAAACTAGTCTCATCTTGTATACCAAGTTCTAGGAGCTCTCTTGACTCAATAAGGGACTTTATATCTCACTTCTTTAGATGAGAGTAGTAGTTTTGAGAGGATTGAACTCATATTCCCTCGTGATGAAATAATATCCTTTGATTAGAGAATATTCTAACTTGGTGATTGAATCATTCATCCTACTAAAAGAATCCATCGTACAATTGCATTACAAAACACTCACTGCCAATACAAATATAACACTAGATTCAACAAAAGTTTACATATGTTGGAACTTAGTTATACATATCTTCAACTCCTTTTAGACATTACAAAATTCAAAAAGGCATGTGCATGATGTTATAAAGTTAAAACATACAACTTTTTTAGTGTCTTGGAATAAAAAAAAGGTTTAAATATAGCCAAGTTAAATTGTAACTACCACTAACATGCTCCATCCCCCTCTTTAATGTCATTACAACCACAAGTTCTATTGTAAGGATAAAAAAGATTTTTAAGAGATTGGAAACCCCTCACAAAACTGTACTAAAAATATATTTAAACAACCAATCAACACCCTATATGTCGTACAAGTACATCAAAATGAGCCAATAAAAAATCATCAACAAGAGGAGAAGACTAAAATGAAGAAAGCACAAATATTTTATATTTTCATAGTTTCAAAAGCTTCCTCCTCAAATTAATTGATGTCAAGGTAAAGGTTATTCACCTCCTAGAGATCACCTTTGGCCTCCTCAATATATTTTCTCATATTTCTTTGCATACACCTCTATTGTCATCTCTCTACAATCCTATGTGTGTATGCTTAAGTTAAATCCATGTCCATCAAATGTATTCCACAGGAGGTATGAACTTTTAATCAAGTACATCAACCAAAAAGAATTATTTTCTATTTTTCCAATTTAAAGAGTTTTTTTTTTTTAATGGAATTCCTTTGGACTAGTTTCTTGGCTCTTTCCAACATTATGGTAAATTTATGAAATTATGGTTGATCTTTTTCTAGGTTCATATATTGATTTGTCTCTTCTTGGTGGAGATCTCTTTGATTTTTTCTTAGACCTATTTGTTCTTCATGTTTCTTGGCTAGTTTGAGTATTTTTATCTTGTGAACCATTTTATGTAGCTTGGAAATATCTTTAGCTCATTGTTTATTGTTCATTAACTCTTATCTAATCTACCTAAGTGTTTTCAATTCATGTGACATCTTTCTAGAGGAGTTCTTCATGATTTGGGTCATGTCCTAAATTTGGTGCTACTGTTTAATTCCTACCTTAGAAAACGTTATCCTGTGAATATTTTATGTATCAATGTATTTAATTTTTAGGAAACTAGTTCTTATAAGGACAGCCTTTTGAAGGTTCAAATTAAAGGATAGTTTATAATTCAAAATTTGAAAACATGCATGTATTCATGGAATGTAATTCTAGATGTTATTGGCCAATTGTATTTGATTCATGAGTTTGTAATAAAGAAAATATATTGTTAACCCTATTTTTTCTTCCATTGAATCTTCTTTTCTTAGACTCACTTGCAAAAAAAAATAGAGAATATGTATTCTCCATTTGATTGGCATTGTATTTTACCAAGTTATCATTCTATTACTTATAGGCCTTCTAATTTGGTCTTTATGTATACTAAAGCATGTAATTTTGAATCCTCTAATTGTATGGAATTTTAAAATTTCACCATTTTAAAGCTCCATTTTGTATGTGTACATATCTTGTCCCTTATTTTACTCTTAAGTCTCTATTAAAGGTAAGTTGGAGAAGTGTAAAGAGAGTTGTTGGGTATTGAACTTGACTCATTGTACCTCTGATTAGGTTCACAGTGTGTTGTTTATTATACACGAGGATATAAATATAAAGTTATAAATCATGTAAAATAATCAAATGGAAGCATACTCTATAAATTTTGTAATTTTAAACTTATGAAAGCTTTTACAAATAAAAGATAATTATTTTATGGCAAGGGCCTCATGTCAAGAGTAACTAGCAACTAATGATAGTGTAAAAAAATTTCATATATTAGGATAGTTTGGCATGAATAAATTACCATTGTAAAATCTAATAACTAATTACCTATATTTTGTATCATTTAAGGGGTATCAGAGAAGCTAATTTGTCATCAAGAAGATACAAATTGTTAAGTTAAAGTTGCTAGGGGTGATGAGTATTCCCTTTTAAAAAATTTAGGAAATTTGAATTGTACAGAAGGTGAGTTCTAATACTTCCCACCACTATCATTATTTCTTATAATAGAAATAAAATATTTTGGGCTTCATATATTTTTAAGCTAGTTTCATCTTTATGTTTTGTGTTTATATGAATTATTACCATGAAAGTTTTTTGCCAAGTTTTTCAAACTTTTTTTTTGTTTATTTACCAAAATTCAGGGATACCTTTTTATTCATTTCTAGTTTATAAGAATTATAACAAAGAGATAAAATCCCTATAACCTCTCCCATGATGCAAAATATTGTAGATAGTGGTCTCTTAGAAGTAATAATTTTCCCTACAACTCTACAAAATCCACCATTCAATTGTTAAATGTTGTATTTCTAAGGAAATTTATTAATATTTAATGTGAGATATTTCGCACCTTGTTGTATTCACCAATAAAAATATAGAGTATTTCTACTCTTATTAATTACCTTATTGAGATAGTCATAGTAAATGTATAGTCAACATTGTTCAATTTTTTTGGCCTAGAAAAAAAGATAAAGCAAAAATAAAGAGAAGGACAAAATAGGTACAAATAACACAAGAAATTATTTTGGAAAACCCTTCCACTTGAAGGGAAAAGCCCAGCCACACCACGAAGATATATCTTTTATTGATAAAAAAATGCTCAAGTATAAAGCTTTAACTTGATTCAATTGCAATACACTAGAAATCATATAAATATATTGTGTTTAGACTCCTCGTCTTACACACAAAGGTCTCTTCAATTCCCAGATGTAAGGCCCTTCATATTTGCAAATATTCAACACTTCATATTTCCACATGCATGCCTCTTTGTGTGACATATGATACATGTTTTTTTTACATAATATTAACTTAAATTAAACCACAAATGTCTCTTTTAGATGAAGATGACCATAACAATCATGATAACAAACCCATTTTCATTTCATAATACCATAGATAAAGTTCTCTAGTGGAGCTACCATCTTCAACACTCCCTCTTAGCAAGAGAGAGAGATCTTTAATGAGGCAGGCACCCATAGTTGCAACCAAAGGTGTCAGTGATATATTCTCATCATATAACATATGGTATCTTAGCATAACATAATTTTTCATAATTACTTCATAAGATCATAAAATTAAAGTCATGGAGTCACACGCATGACTTTCATCATGCATAACCATAGAGGGTGATCCATCATACCTTCTTGCAGAGGGTGGCACGAGGGCTTTTCCCCTCAAGCTTTACCCAAATAAGAATACATTTCCACCATACCTACTCACATTGGGGGGTCCACCTTACCTGCTCGTAGAGAGTGAAACAAGGGCTTTCACCTAAACAATTCTCTCAAAGAAGAATGCATTTCCACTATGCCTGCTCATAGAGAGTGGTTCACCATACTTACTTGCAAAGGGTAGAATGACATCTTTCACCTCAAAAATTTTCCAAAGGAGAATGCATTTCCACTATGCCTACTCATAGAGAGTGGAACAAGGAATTTCACCTCAAACTTCTCTCGGAGAAGAATGTATTAATCAATGATATTTTCCCTTAAAAGAGACTCCCTCTTAGTAGGGATTACTTAAAACACCATATAGAGGAAGTTGATTCCAAGTGTTTTACTATAACACAAGAATTTTAAAGGGTTGGATATCTCCCTCTAGGACATAACCTCCCTCTGAAGATGAGTAGTCCCTCTTTAATAATTATCTTCCTCTTTTAATGAAGATAATGTGCCACCAAGACTGCAAAAAATGATGCAAAATATCTCACTATCCCATTGCACTATGAAACCAATAGAGATTTATAACAACTCATAAGATCCATTCATAGAGATCAAAGAAAAGATATACTCTCTTTCTAGTTAGATATAACAATTATATAATACTTATCTATTTGAAGTTTGATCTCAACATGCATACATAAAAATTGTAACCTAGCATTTATATGTGCAAATGTGCTACTCAACAAGGATGTTACCATTAATGAAGACAAGAACTAAGATCTTCCAAAATAACCTACTAGTCTAATCACAAACCTCTTATGCATCATTTTTCATTCAATTAATCATCAACTTCTGACAATCATATTATAAATATCTCACGAAACATACCAAATCCCCCTATTATTGATTCTAATCTTTATGTTGATGCCAACCTATAGTCTATTATTTTAATAAACCTTTGCACACACATAGAGTAACTTTGCATGCACACAATACTTTGCATGGATAAAACCATGAGAAATCTCATAAATTTTCACTCATACAGTCTAATTTACTTTCTAAGCATAACCTGATTAAAAATAATCAACAACACTTTCATATATCACATACAACTCAAATAGTAATTTGAATCACTATTTAATAAAGTATAATTTTCTTATCTTTATCAGAACTACACTAGAGATAAAGGAACAGAAGGCAACAAAATCTTCTTAACACCAAACACACTAAATAAAAATCAACATCAATTCAGTCCAATACGGCAAACAATATCCTTGAGCAGTCTGCATTGCCCTGCATCCTACATCAAATATGCAGATCAAAGCTATACTCTATTCCCAATAAAGTAAAAAATTTAAACTATAGAGTGCTTAAAATTTTGATACAATAAAAATTCTCTGATACATCAAAATGAATTATAAGATATACATCAATACTATTCTTGTGACCAATTCAAATACTTACAAACAAAAAAATCATAAATTCAAATCATCTTGTTGAAATTTAACTTTATGAAAAAACAAAGCTACATAAAACTTATGACTAAAAATATATGATTAACAAAAACACACCCGACACACAATTTTTTTTTTATCAAGCAGATGAAGTTTTTTTCTTTATAAAGATTAATTAGAAATAGCCTTTAGGTGAAGTAATAGAAGTAAATAGGGTTACAAGTTCTAAGTTATGTTAGGAACTAAGGTTTATGTTTTAGTTTAATTTTAAATATTGAAATATTATGTGAAACTATATTATTTTATTAGGAAAGTATTTAAATAATTTTTAATAAAAAATTTATGTATTTAATTATGGGTTCCATTAATTCAAATTGCTAAGGTTATAGGTTTGAAGGGTTATTGAAGGGGTCTTGTATAGATAACCTGATAGTGGTATAGGAATGTGTTTTAAAGATGAAATGAATGTTGAAAGTTATTTAATGATGAATATTTAATATTTTAATTAGTTTTCAATAGGCTATGATTATTATCATGAACAAGTATTAAGGTGATAGTTCAGCTTCTTAAAGATGCAAAACTAGTTCACTTGGGAGATTGAACTGGCATTTTGAAATGAGTATAAGGTATCTTATCAACCTAATGGAACGATGTTAGTGATCATATGCAATATTGTGAAATTCATTCTAACTAAGCAGGGTTTTTAAACCCATAATTATGATTAAAAATTGAATGTACCAATATTGTAGTGCTCTTACGTCTTCATATCATAAATGAAAACTTGTGAATCAAACCTCATCTATACTAAACCTATCTAACTCAAATTCAACTTGGAAAATTAAAACATCCTTAATGCTTCTTCAATATGATTTCATACTTTAATTATAATTTGATTGACCAACCTTAATCAACCCAAACCAAGTGTTCTTGTAGTACTTAATTCATAGGTTTTGACCAATGCAGTTTGTTGGATACTGACTCTATGTCCCTTTGAAATGTTATCAAAAATCAATTGTTACCTAAACCTTGTGACTCAAAAAGCTATCTTTATCATGTTGACATCATGTTACAATGTATTCTATCCTAATATGTGTTAGCATAGTTGTTATTACCTCTCTCTTTTTAAATGTTGTGTTTTTGCCCCAATTTTTGGGCATGACAATAGCCTTTCAACACAAGCAACCTAGATGGAGGGTAAAAGCACAAAGTTGTGTCACCCTTGAGGATATCCAACAAAGTTATGACCAAAATGGTTATGGATGAAAGTGTTATGGATGAAAGTGTTGCGGCCAAACCTATGTGGCACCAACTCGCGTCAACATGGCACGAAGGTGGCATAATGGTTACGACCAAAACTATTTCGACTGTAACACTTTCAGCCAAAACTATTATTTGAAAATTAATGAAGAAATGTGTTTCTCTTAAATGAGGTCACATAAGCGGGTATAAAAATTCACCTTGGATTTTGACTGTGTAAGAATTTGGTATAGCTATGATACCAAGTAAGAATTTGCCTTAGGGCAAAATTCACCCAAGATCAAGGAACTCAAGCACAAGCACAAGAATAGACCAACAAGGTGTGATTAGAATAACAATATTCAAAATTGATTTGTTTATATTCAATGTTCTATTACATGTACATAGACATTAGGAGTGTCTGTATATAAAGGCCTCTAAGATGCATCTAGAATGTCTCTAAAAGGTGCTAGGAGATAAGATAAGCATGACAACTAAGCACACATCTTATCCTTCATTGTAGATGAGAGGATAAGTATGACAAGGTGTATCTCAGGGGGAGATGTTGTAGACACCACGTGTTTAATTAGAGTGCTAAATATTATGTTGTAGAAACCATGTGCATAATTAGAGATGGTAACTTCTATGTTGTCAACATGACAACTCACAAGAGTATGCATACTACTAGGTGACTAACTAATAAATAATAAAATAATGCATTTACCTAAGTAAACTTGACTATGTGTAAATAGTGAATACTTATTTACACCAACACCCCCCCTTAAGTGCAACGTAGGGGAATGCTCTCAAGCTCACAAAAGCTAGGATGGAAATACATGATGGGTTCTAACTACTAGGCCATGTTAGGTACCCATGTACAAATGAAATTAAATCTCTCATAAAGTGGAGAAAGAGGGAAAACCTCTTGGGAAAAACCCTCCCCCAAAAAGATAGATGAAAAAACAAGATGCATGGATGGATGGAGTAATCAAGACTCCCCCATTGCAACATATATCAAGTATATACAAGAGAGAAGAAGGACAAAATCCCATAAGGGGAAAAAGTCCCCCCAATAAAAGAGGAGAAGGAGACAAGGTAGTCCCCCCCCCCCCCCCCCCAAATGTAGTGTGTCGATTAGTGAGAGATGCTCCAATTTAGAAGTTGATCCATGATTGTTGAATAATGTTCCTCCCCTTTGGAAGAAAAAATGGTAGAGGTACATGTGAGATGATTTCCCTAAGTGTAGAAAGAATCTCGAGGATGAAAGGTGTCTTTGAAACCTGCTCAACTATCCCTGTATCGATACTGACAGTCGCCCCTTACAACATTGTTGAAAAGAAGAAGTGTAGATCTAGCAAGGATGGATGTAGAACCTGTCCCAAAGAATCAATTGTCTCCTCAAAGGATAAAGAGACCTCCTACAACTACTATACATAAGGATCCACAATCATATCAACTTGTGAAGACCGATCATGTAGAGAATGGACAGGAGGGTCAGAGTGAGCCCTTGTGACAACTAAAGAAGGTTCTTCTTCATCGAAGAGAAGATGTATATCATTAATGATGTCTCTGAAATATGCTATGTGTGACTCCACAAATAAATCTAAAATATCTGTCAAGAAGTCATCTCTCAAATGAACCCTCCAAAACTAACTCATGTACCATAGCTCAAGATCAATATCAATGAAAGATAAGCATAATCATAATGCACCTAAGATAAATAGTGGCTATCTCCGAAGTAGTAAACTCTTGAGTAGACCAAGAGTTGGGAATGAGAATTCTTATGAAGATATCCAAGTTTCCAACTAAGACTCATCTAAGAGAAATATATGTTAGGATTAGAGAGACAAAAATAATAATTACATGCAAAATTTATCCAATATCAAAAAATAATAACACATACAAAAGAGAACACAAGACACCAATATTTAACATGGTTCACCCAATCCCTAGGCTACATCCACCAAATAGTGAGTTCAATATTCCTATCATCTAGTGATTATAACCTAACTACAATATGCAATCACTTGTGACTTAATACCACCACAAGAAGCTACTATCTCATCATCATTCATAAAATCCCTAACCCTAAGCCATTTTATACAAGATTTATTCCTCTTACAAAAGTAGGGCTATAATATGTTGTCCATTAGAAAAAATATCTATTGACACCTTTTACAATAATAAAGTCATTTGAACTTCTGGGGGAACTACCCCAGAAAACCCATGCGAGGGCACTACCCCTTGACCTTGCCATGTATTACAATAAGGAGTGCACCTGGGGCTCTACCCCTTGACCTTGTCTTGGGGGCACTACCTCCAAAACCCCATAGACAAATTTGGGGAGAAACTGAACAAAATAAAGTGGGGAAAAATTAACCTCTAATTTTGATTAGGCTCTACATAACAACAATCTCATCTCAAGTCATAATAGATGAATGCCCCTCAAACTTATTGCTCAAACCATTAATCATCCCAATAAATAAATTTCTAATTACAAGAGAAACCAACATCACTATCATCTCTATGCATCCATGAGCACATGTAACTGATCAATCCATGTCAATGCCAAATGAAACATAGCAATATCATGAAGTATACAACAAATGATCAATGTGCTCAATACCAAGAAACTAAACCAAGATCAATGTCAAAGTTCCAACCGTGGCCTTAGGAACAGAAACATGAAAATATGATTTAAACCATCTCAACCAAAGAGAGAACATGCTTGATATGAACATGATGGACAACTTTGGGTCCATTAAATGGTTGTTCCACTAGATTTTTGAGATTAAGAAAATACTAAGTCTGACCAATATGTTGACCTTGCTACCTTCTATAGACTGGAAGCTGAAGTGTTAGATCTCACCAAAAAAGTGGATGCCACCCAAGCTACCCTGTGGGGCATAGCTAACCAGAGTTACCTTATCCTAAAAGCCTCCAATGAAAACCTTAAGGATCTTATCAACAGATTGGAGGGCAAGGGAATAGAAAAGGCGATGATCATCATAGATGATGGGGGTTGTTGGGGCTAATATGGAAGGCCCAAGAAGTAGGACCAGGTCTAGAAAGAAGAAGAATCTGAGTACAACAATGAGCTCACTGAAATCAAAGAGGTTACAGGAAATATGGGCCCTTTGGAGGAGTCTATGAACCTCCTTCTAAACATGGACTACTAGTTCTAGTTGTCTCTTTTGTGTTGTTTTAGATTGTCCTTGTGTTGATGGTCTCTCTAGATTGACGTTTAGGTCAATGTCCTTTTCTAAATCTATTTTTTGTTAGCTTGGTCTTTTAATGTTTTATTCTCTAATGTTGTAAAGGGCTTCAGGGGCTCTTCAAAACCTATTTTCATTATCAAAAACATTCTTCATATGAACATAGTATAACATGTCAAAACTCAAAATGTCTACTAAGAATATACCATGATATAATAATGAAACCATACTAACCCCAAAGATAACATGTTAAATGAAAGCATAAATGCCACCTCTACCAAGAACCCCGTGAGTCCTCAAGACACAATTATCTCCATATGCCATGAAGATAACCACCACCAACAAGTACACTATGCAAATGTCAAAGACACTTCTACAACAACAGAATCTAAGATGCCCTACAACATCTGCAAACACTTAATAAATATATCAATGTTGATAACTCCCACTCAACTTAGGTACCGAATCACCATAACATCATAGCATTCATCTCCTACATGAAGATCCTCTAGGTCAACACACACACAACCAAAGTGTCAATGCCAAGTGAAATCAAGATCTCTAAACCAAGAAGGTACAAACCAAACTAGGGAGCCAATCCTACACCACCACATCATTGATGTCACAAGATCCCATTGAACCATGTATCCAATCTATCCATGATATCATGATGAAAAACATCATCTAGCCATGAGAATAAACTAAGGAATTAAACCATTAAAGAACTCAAAGTGCACATCATGAGCTCCTCAAAAGAAACCAAATAACCATGGTTCTCAACCAAGAAGATATACCACCATAACCAAAATAGGAATTCAAACCAATGAATGTATATCTAATCATTTTATGCCAAAATATATGGCACCATTATCATATCCATGAACTGGGCTATTGGAAACTACAATAGGAATAGTTTTTATGTTGTTATTGATGTCAAACCTTATTGATAAGACAATTCCTATTTGAGTAGAGTGTTGTATCTAGATGATTGATGAAGAGGATCTGAGAAGAAGATGTAACAGAAGGACCTAGAGGAAAGGTTGAGTTATGAGGAAATACAATGGGAACTTGATCGGTTGGACTTTGATAAGATAATATGATTATTTAATCATAACCTAAGTCAAGAAGACAATTGTACTGAAGCCTAGAAGAAGTGATCAAAGAAAGAACAAATGCATAGGCTTGACAATGAAAAAGAAAAAGAAGATTAAGGAACTAAAAGTTTATGCCAAGTGATGCTAGATTTGATCAAGCAATAGTATAAGATTAGAAAATTATAGTGTTGTCTAAGTATCAAAAAGTATGTTGGACAAGAAACCTAGTATCGACCAAGTAATTCATTGATGATCGAGTGTTAGAATTAGTGTTAGTTGTGGGACAAAATTTGACAAATTATGAGGAAATATTTATTTATAGTCGACACAATTGATTTCTTGGAATATAGAAAGTGTTTGGAAGATAAGGATGGATGACCTAGAGCATTTAGTTTCAAGGGAAACCATCTTTGAGCATTTCTATGCATTAATTCAAGGAGAAGTTTCTAGAAGAGAAAAGAGAAGACAAAATGATGGAAGGATTCGATGAATCTGAGCTAACCCTAAGATCTACAGTGATATCTAAGTGGAAAAAGATTAAAATTACCTATTTAAGGAGGTACAATGGCTAAACTTAGAGAGGGCTAGTAGAGTTGGTGAAGACCTTAACAAGGTTGGAGCAGTTGCTGATTATGTTGATTGATGAACTTGAGTAGAAGGTCAAACAATGAAGTGTTGAGATGAAGAGTGATTGCTTGAAGGATTTCCAAGTGAATCAATGATGGAGATGTTAATGGAGGCTAGTCAATGAGTCATCTGTTGGATCAAACTGTGATATGTATTTGTAAAGTGAGTTGTATTGGTCAAATCAACCTACTGTTACTTTCTAACCATTATGTTAGTATTGAAATCCTTTAATCAAGGTTGACCTAATAGTCATATGTAAATCCTCTAATCAAGGTGACATTCTAGTGGAATGTTCTTAAGCCCTCTAACAAGGCCACTATTAATAGGGTGATTAAATCCTTTAGCAAGGTCACCTTTAACAGTGTGTTTTGTAACCTTTAACAAGGTTGACTCCTAGTAGAGTGAAAAATTAGTCACATGTTATTGGTGGTTTCCCTAAATTGGTTTTCCACATTAAATATTATTGTCATACTTGTGTGGATGTTATCTAAGATGTTTTACCTTCTGTCAGTTTTTTAGTATTAGGATAATGGACTACAATTTTATGTTGCTGACTATTTGCTATAGATACTGAGCTACTACATGTTTAGATCTGAAGTATTTGAAGTGATTGAATTTCAATTAGTACATCTAGACTTGAGGATAATTGATTCACCCCCTCCCTACCTCTCACTTATTCCAAATCATTCTAACACTAAGCAACTCTTAAAGTGTCCAACCTATCAGCATAAAATAGTCAACCATAATCCTCTAGCATGACTATACCTAGTAAAAATATCTCATCACCTCTACATGATTACAAATCAAAAAATCATGTGACTAAGGGCATAGATAACCCAAATCCAAGGCACCAATCTAAATACGCATCAATGATGAAATATCAATGGGTTAAGCTAATCCCATAAATGCAACGTATAAGTAAAGACCACTTACGACACTGCGCAACTTGTAGACCCAACAAGTCATGATACATATCCAAATAAGACACTGATAACCATGTCAACAAGAGAACAATCTAATATATAAAATGAGTATACAATGACATCAAATCTCAAATCTCCAAAACATATTGTGTCATAAACTCACAATATTACCATAGTCAATAGAAAACATAAATAATCCAAATTAATATATCACTAAATAAACCATGTGAAACCTACACCAAATTTGAATCAAGTGTAGAGCTCTCCAAGAGATTTCTATTGACTATTTGAAGTCCAAAATATGACTTCATATGCCCAAGTTGTGGCCAAAACTATGCTAAAAATAATTAATATCAGACTTTAGGTCTCATCTAACCTAACAAAATTTCAAAATCATGCAATAAAACCTATACTAAATTGTAGCGCTAAGAATTAGGTTTTCAATGACTATAAATAGTCCAAAATTCAACATCTTAAGTGAAAGTTATGACCATTTTACCAAGATAGTCCTTTTACAACTTTCAAAGTGATACTTTTTTTGTGACAAAAATTCTAACGAGATTAAATTTGATAGATGTCATGACCTGCAACTAAAAAAGCTTTGCATTTTCCCTCAACATGGCCAAACTAAGACATATTATATATCAAAATATATGGAAATTCCAACCTAGATCTAATGGTGAGGTATATTTTTTCCCAAGAGGTCATTACTACAAGCTCCTCCCTAGAACACTCATTTAAATGAAACATCCAAAAAACCCTTTTGACCAAAAATTTTACATGCCCAAAATTTTCCAACAACCCATTATAACAACAAACCCAAGACCCTTAGATCTATAATAAACAACCTATAAAACCCATATATATTACCCTTTATTTTATTCTGTTATGCATTCCCATGGATTTAATCTTGGGTTAGAACAACAATACCATAGCTCTGATACCACTTGCAAGGAAACTTGCAACCAAATATATTACCATTTTAAAATAACCATAGTAGATATAAAATAAATAAGCACTTAGAATCCACACACAAGAGAATAGGAAATATACCCACAAAATGTGACACGCTATATACCCTTTGAAATCCTCATTGAGGGAAAGAAAAACCAACTTGGAAAAACATCCATCACCATGTATTATTCAACAAAAGTACCATTGCAATAAAACTATGAAAGCCTTCAAAGCCATAGCCACAACCAAGAAAATCATGTGAACAAACATGAATCAACACATCCCATGCCATGCTTCTAACCTCCTTAAATACTCCCTTGGCTAACTTATCTTGCCTTGTATTCTCTATCTCACACTCAACATCTACCCCTGTGGTTACTTTTGTAGCAGCAAGCTCCCAAAAAACCATCAAGTGGTATTACATTAATCATGTGATATCAAACCCCCCCTAACGCACATTTAATATTGGGCATTTACTTATTTCCCAGTATTAAACAATTACACCAAATATTATCACAATGTGCCAATACAACTCATCAAAAATATTCCATGATAATCTCTTCATATTGCACATCCATCTAGGTGCTCATAGGTGCAACATTACATAATAAAATAAAATAATACAATACAAATAATATTATGCAATGTGTGAATACACATAATCTCAAAATATAGCATACCTATTGTTTAGGGATATTGTGAGGTTACATGGATTACCAAATACTATTATTTCAAATGGAGATACTAAGTTTCTTGGTTACTTTAAGAGGACACTTTAGAAGAAGTTGAATACTGAGGTCAAATTTAGTTCTACATTTAATATATAGATAGATGGACAAACTAAAGTTGTGAATATAAGTTTGGGTAAATTGTTAAGATGCTTAATTGGAGATAAGCCTACTAATTAGGACTTGATTTTAGCACAAATAGAGTTTTCATATAAAAATTCAGTAAACAAGATTACTAAGAAGAAACATTTTGAGATAGTAAATGCTATGCACCCTAGAGGCACTAAAGGGCGAAGAAACTTGACTACCTGAAGTAAAGACTAGTGTTGAAGAAGAAGAATATGTGAATTTCGTGAATACTTTACATGAGGAAGTAAAGAAGAACTTGGAAAATAGTAATCAAGGATATAAGAAAAAAGGAAAATAAGAAGAGAAGACATAAAACTTTTGGGGTCAAAGATGAAGTGATGGTATATTTGAAGAAGAACAAATTTCTCGTAGGTACATAGAGTAAGATGAAGATGAGGAAGTTTGGGACTTGTAAGATCTTAAGGAAAGGTGACATTGGAAATACTAATGAGGTTGAGTTACCAGAGGACATGGATATTTCACCTGTATTCAACATTACAAACATTTATGAGTACTTTTAATCCGATAAATAAGTAGTTGATAATCTTGATTATCCTAAGAAAAATACATATGGTATTGAATGAATCTTGTATACCAGAGTAAGAAAGAGCTCCAAAGGAAAAGACTAAAATAAGTATCTTATTCAATGATATAAAAAAATAGTTGACGATAGTTCATGGATTTATCAAGATGAGTTGGACCTCTATGATACTTCTTAGAGCATCAAGACTTCTTGATCTAGACATTAGTCTTTACTTAACCCAATTGTTTGATGCAGGAGCATCCTGGGTTCTTGGGTAATCTTGCATCAACCAAAAATATTTCCTTCATTTATGTTCTACTCTACTATTTGAGGGACAACCCTTACTATTCATGTTCTTTCTTTCTGGACAGCTGGTTCCTTATTGTTGACCTATCATACATCTTTTCCCTATGTTTATGAATCTCAATTTCATCTCATTGAAAAGTCGTCCTTTTTCTCGAGACATTTTCTTTATTGGAATATCGAGTAATGTGTGATAATTTTATTTATCAAGTTTCATATGATTACAAAACATCATGTGGCTTTGGCGGCATCTTCATGGATCATGATGTACCTATCCCCTTGTTCGTAGATGATAATTTTCTTAGTTATATGAGGTCATTGATTTCCCTTTAGAATGAGACCTATATTTTATAATAAATTATATATATCATCCAAAAATTGGTCCTAATGGCTATATATTTGAGATCTAGGATGTATATAATGTAGTTAGAAGTTAGCAATTAAAGAATTAGATAGGAATTACATGATAAATGGTAGATTGAATGAAAGAGGAACAAGATTCTAGGCTCACCCATTGTAATTCTATCAAAATGGATGCAACCAAGTACTCCTTATGCCTAACATGTTGTAAGAGGATTATCTTAGAAGATTTATATTGGAATCCATATAATTATTTGTTCTTCCATATTTGTATTTTCTTTTATGTGTAACTCTAGAAGGGTGTTTGGAGAGTCCTTCTTTGGAATCCTTCCCCATCCTATTTTGAATCAATTATGGACCAATATGACCAAACCTATATGTGATATAGGAGAATCCTGAATTTTTTGGTTATCCTTCTCATTTGGAATGGATGTACGAATTTATTTCTTTGGATCTTCTTGGTAGTCATTGTTGATGTTGGATTGGTAGACTCATTGTCTTCTTTCACAGAGTTGGTTTGGCTTGGCTTGTCGAATGATCCTTCTCTTTGTTTTTCTAATTGTTCTCTACTATGTTCGTTGAGCATGATCGATGATGTTTTTCTAAGTGTGTTCATTGATGTTTGTTTCCTTTCTTCACCAAGTTGTTTGTTTGGTTCTTCTTTGAGAGTCGACATGTGTGTTTAATTTGTGAGATGGATTTAATCTATGAGATCAATCATTGGGAAGTGTGTGGGCCTATTTTGGGTCGTTTCTTTCTCTAATGTAGATCTAGAATCTTTTGTAATCCATTTTGGAAAATATAAATAAGGGTATTGAGTCTTAGGTTTTGTATGAGGGTAGAAGTTAAATTTGGATTCTAGAGATCATAGATTGGGAGTGATACATGAAGAATCTATTCTGCAATTAAATCTTTGTATTTGGCCACAACTAAGAAGGTCTTATAGACTAACATGTATGAAGTAAATTGTTGAATCAAATAAAGACTCATTGTTTCTCTCTCTTTCTGGTGTTATCTCTTGGTTATTTGCTTTCATTGTGTTAACTTAGTGAGGTTTTGTGGTAAATGGGAGAGCCTTTAGCCCTAGTTATCATCCTTCCTTGTCTCAAGTGGTATTAGAGCAAGGTTGTGTCCTAATGGAGTTTGGGATCGTGGAGAACCCTAGTTGGATTGGTTATAGGGTGGATGATTTGATTTCTAACCTATAACTTGCAAAGGGTTGCAATCTTACAAGAAATTGTTGCCAAGATGGTGCAAGGTAGACGAAATATAATTAATGCTATCATGGACATGTTGAGACAAATCTCATCTAGACTAGATGTTGTTGAGATAACCCAAAAGAGAGGAGTACATCTTGATGGTTTTAGTGATGATAAAGCAATGGTAGCACCTAAACATGAATCTAAAGTAGAAGAAGATGAGGAAAGGTTTTTAAGGGTTTTTTCTAGTGCAAATTCTAAACTTGTTATTGAAGTTTCTAGCTGTGAAGGGAAATTAGATATCAATACCTTATTGAATTGGATATCTAAGATGGAGAAGTTCTTTGAGTATGAAGGAACCTCTGATAATAGAAAAGTGAAAATAATAGAAGGTTCATTCTTTATTTTGGTGGAAATATTTGCAAATGGATAGATAAAGAAGAGGAAAAGAGAAGATCATAACTTGGGTGAAGATGGTAGGTAAGCTGGAGAAGAAGTTCCCCCTTGTAGATTACTGAGTTAATTCATTGAGGAGAATGCAAGACTTGAGATAGAAATATATGACTATGAAGGATCATACTAAGGAATTCTATAAGTTGGATATTCGATTTGGACATGTGAATGATGAGACTGAGAAATTTGCTAGATACCTGAATGGGTTGAGGACTATAATTCAAGATGAGATCAACTATATAAAGATGGGTAGTGTAGAATAAGAATACCAATATGGTTTGAAGGATAAAGAGGTTTTGACAAAGACACATGAATAAAGACAAAGAGTAAGAGGTAGAGGATTTCAAAGAGGTAGAGGCAGATCTTATGAGAAAAATAGGAGATATTATAGTATAATACAAGATAAATGTAAAAGTGAATGGAAAGCTAAAGATAAAGGCAAGACCGAGTGGAAAGGTGGTAGTTCACACCAAGGACGAGGTAGTTCTTACTAAGGTGGTTAGAGTAGAGAAGGATTTCATGGAACTTGTTTTAAGTGTGGAGAGGAAGGTCATAGAGCATTTGAATTTACTCATCTTGAGAAGAATGTTGGGAATAGTAGCATAAATGCTTTGGATAAAAAATAATCTTTGAGTCCACCTAATGAACCTGAAACTTAATTATATGAAGATCCTTGTGGAATGAGAAAGCTGGTGAGGAACTTATTTTAAGAAGAAGTCTATTCAAGACCAGATGCAAGATTATGGATAGATGTTGCAAGGTAATAATTAACAACAACAATTTAGATAACTTGGCTTCATAAGAGTTGGGTAACAAGTCGTAGTTGTAGAGATTGAAACATCTTAAGCCATACCATATTGTGTATAACAATAATAAACATAAGTTACTAATAAGTGAAGAATGTCTTGTGAAATTTAAGATTTGGAGTTACTATGATGAATTATTGGGTAATATCATGCCTATGGATTTTTGTCATATTCTTTTGGGTAGAACTTGGCAGTATGATAGACAAGAAGTGCATAATGGAAGGTTGAATAAGCATACCATTTTGGCTAATGGAAAGAGACAAGTATTATTACCTTTGATAAAGAAACAAAATGAGGATCACAGTACAACAATTAGGGTTTTCCTAGTGAATGGAAATTAGTTTGTCAGAGATGTGAAGAGTTATAATGTTTTCTTTGTTGTGATTCTTAATCAATTGACTAATGAAGGTATTGACTGAGTTTTAGTGAAAATTGAAGAGTTGCTCACTGAGTACAAGGAGATTATTTTTTAGAATGTACCTGATGGTTAACCACTAGTAATGAGTATAAGTCATTGTATAGACTTGATTCCTAGAGATAGTTTTCCAAAAAACCACGCTATAGATTGAAAATGACTAAGAATGAAGAACTTAATAGGAAAGTACATGAATTTTTGCAAAAGGGCTTAATCAAAGAGTGTTTGAGTCTATATATAGTACCTTCTGTATTGACACCTAAAAGAATGGAGAATGTGTACTCATTGTAGAGAAATCAATAAGATTATGGTGAAATATAGGTTCCTATGCTAAGGATAGATGGTATGATAAATTGTTTGAGTGGAGAAATATATTTTATCAAGATTGATTTGAAGAGTGGATATCATTACATTAGAATTAGAGAAGGTGATGAATGGAAGACTACTTTCAAGACAAAATAAGGTTTGTATGAGTGATTGGTTATGCCTTTTGGTTTAACTAATACACCAAGTAACTTTATGAGTTTGATGAAAGTGGTTTTGAAGACATTCAGGGGGTAAGTTTGTGATTTTCTACCTTGATGATATTATGATATTCAACGAGTCTAGAGAAGAACATGTAATGCATATTAGGCAAGTGTTGGAGAGATTGAAAAAAGAAAGGTTGTTGAATAATTTGAAGAAATATCCATTCATTAAGGAGATAATTGCATACCTTGGTTTTGTGACACTTATTGATGGTTTGAAGATAGATCATGGGAAGGTAAAAACAACTCTTAATTGGCCTACACTTGAGAAAGTTGGGTAAGTTAGATCATCTCATAGGTTGAAAAGATTTTATAGGAAGTTCATCAAAAAAATTAGTTCAATTTGTAATGCTACGACTGAGAGAATGGAGTGAGATAAAAATGAATTCAAGTGGACACATGAAGCTAATGAAAGTTTTGAGACTTTGAAATAAAAGGTTGTTGAATTACCTATGTTAGCTTTTCTTGATTTAAATAAGGTATTTCAAGTGGAACGTAATGCAAGTGGTAGTGCAATTGGAATTGTGTTGATTCAAGAAGGCAAGTGTGTTACTTTATTAAGTGAGAAGTTGAATGATGCTAAAAGAAAGTATTCTATATATGATCAGGAGCTATATGCTATTGTTTAAGCTTTAAAGGAAGGGAGGCATTATTTGGTACCTAAGGATTGTGTGTTGTATATTGATCATAAGGCTTTACAATATTTAGGAAGTCAACATAAATTGAATCTAAGGCATATGAAATGGGTTGAGTATTTGAAAAATTTCACATTTTTAATCAAGCATAAGAGTGGAGTTACTAACCCAATTCCAGATACATTGATTAGAAGGAGATCTTTATTGACCGAGATGAAGGTTGAAGTTCTCAATTTTGATGAGATGAGAGAGATTTGTATGAAACTGATCCTGGTTTTCCTGAGCCATGTAGAGCATGCAAAGCACCAACTTTGTCAAATTAAGCAAGTAAGATGAAGATTATTTCATTCAATAACGTATTTATTCAAAGGAATTCAATTATGTATATTGAAGGGATCACTGAGAGTTAATTTGATAAAAGAAAAGACTAACACTGGCTTGGTTGGACATTTTGGTATTGATAAGACATTTAGTTTTCTTAAGGAGAAGTATTATTGGCCTTAGTTGTCTAAGGATGTTTAGAAATTTGTAAGGAGTTGTGGAGTTTTTCAAGTTGAAAAAGGAGTTAGTAAGAATATTGGGTTGTATACACTTATTTCAGTACCTAATAAACCTTGGAGTGATATCAATGTTATTTTTTTCTTGGCTTACCAAGGACAACAAGAGGAAATGATTCTATATTTATTCTTGTGGACATATTTCCTAAGATGACACATTTCATACCTTCTAATAAGCCTTTAGATGTTGCTTACGTTATAGATATTTTCTTTCAGGAGATTATCATATTGAATGGATTACTAAGGAGCATTATCTCTAATAGATACAGTAAGTTTGTTGGTTATTTTTAGAGGACTTTTTGGAAGAAGTTGGATACTGAGTTTAATTTTAGTTCAACATTTCATCCACAGACTGATGGGAAGATAGAAGTTGTAAAAAAAAGTTTAGATAATTTGTTGAGATGCTTAGTTGGTGATAAACCATGTAATTGGGATTTGGTATTGGCACAAATAGAGTTTGCATATAATAATTTTGTGAATAAGAGTACTGGAAAGACACCTTTTGAGATTGTTATAGAGATGCAACTTAAAGAGATATTATATTTGAAGGATATTGTTGGAGAGGAGAAGAGGAGTGTTGAAGGAGAAGAATTTGCTAAAGCTATGAAGTACTTGCATGAGGAAGTGAAACATAAGTTGGAATAGAGTAATCATAAGTACAAGGATAATTCAAATAGATTAAGGAGACATAATATTTTTGAATTTGGTGATGAGGTGATGGTACATTAGAAAAAAAAATTAGATTTCATGTTGACACATATAGTAAGTTAAAGATGAAGAAGTTTGGTCCTTGTAAGATCTTAAGGAGATTCGACAGTGGTAATGCTTATTAAGTTGAGTTTCCTAATGACATGAATATATCACCTATATTCAATGTTGTTTATTTGTATAAGTATCATGAATATGATAAAAATGTTGTTGTTGTACTGGGTGATTATCTTAAGAAATAGATGGAGGAGGTTGAATAGATTTTGAATCAGAGAGTCGGTAGGAGTACAAGAGGAAAGGATTACATAGAGTATTTTATGAAGTGAAAAAATATACCTCTTCAAGATGTTGCATGGATTTCTCAATCTAAGTTGAATTCAACTTAGTTTGTGATACCTTCATGATTTGGAGAATCATTTCTTTCAAGCCCAAGAGTCTAATACAAAAGTATATGGGATTGTTTGGTTATCCTACTTGTTTGGAATGGAGGTGGTCAATTATTTCTTTGGACCTACTAGGTAGCTATTGTTGTTGTTGTTGTTGTTGGCTCAGTGGATTCAACCTATCTTCTGTCACTGAGTTGGTTTGATTTGGATCAATGTGCATGTTGACTTAGTGATCCCTTTCTTCATTCGTTGAGTTATTCTCTGCTTTGTTCACCAAGTATGTTCGGTGATGCTTGTCTGAGTTTGTTTGGTGATGCTTCGTTCCTTTGTTCACTAAGTTGTTTGTTTGGTTCTTATTTGAGAATCGACATATGTATTTAATTTATGAGCTAGATTTAATGTATGGGATTGATCATTGGGAAGTGCATGGACCTATTTTGAGTTGTTTCTTTCTCCAATGCAGATCTAGAATCTTTTGTAAGCTATTTTGGAAAGTATAAATAGGGGTATCAAGTCTTATGTTTGGTATGAGGGTAGAGGTTAAAGTTGGAGTCTTGAGATAGCCGATCGTGCGTGACACATGAAGAATTTGTCTTGTAATTGAATCTTTGCATTCGGCCACAATTGGGAAGGCCTTATAGCTTGATGTGTATGAAGTAAATTGCTTAATCAAATAAAGATATGTTGTTTTTGTCTCTTTCTGGCATTGTCTCTTCATTATTTTCTTCCATTGTGTTAACTCAATGGAGTTGTATGATAACTAGGAGAGTCTTTGGCCCTAGTTATCATCCTCCCTTGTGTCAATACGTGTGTACTAAATATAGAATATTTTAAGTAAAATAAAAATTACTAGCAAAGCTTGAGATAGTCATATTTCCTAACTAACATTCCTTGCATATTACATTATCTCATTCGACCAACACTGGTACACATCTACCACTTTTATTCTTACTAACTTTCACCAAATTATCAAATTTTACATGACAAAGCCTTTTATGCCGCAACCAAATTTCTTCTAATTTTGCAATCAAACACTATTTAAAAGAAGTTCTTACCTTGAAAAAATGCTTTTTTCTATTCACTAGTAGCAATCAAGTCACCCAATTTCCCCGATATCTTGCATTTTCTATTGTTGAACTCAAATCTAAATCCTTTACTATTCAACTCAAATACACTCAATAGATTTCACTTTAATCCATGTACCCAATAGAAATCTTCAGAGGTAATGTTATTGATTAGAGCAATAAAACCTTTACCTTTACCTTTGATTACAGATGGATAACCATTCCCAGATTTCATTGAGCCTTCATAGCATTTTTATATTGTAATGAACTTGTACTTATCTCCATTCATATGATGTGTGCATCTACTATCTATGATCCAATCATTATTGTTGTTCATGCTCAAAATTAAAGTATTTTCTTCACCAGTTTTGTTGTAATCAATAGAGGGATCTTATTTTACAACAACAAACACTATCTCCTCATCATTATCATTTCCATTAGAATCATAATCATCATCTTCTTTATCTTCAACTATAAAGCACATTTTCTTTCTCTTCTCTTTTAAGTTCTTCAATTTCTTGAATCTTTCCTTCTTATCTTCGTCATTACCCTTCTTGGTCTTATTGGGATATTTTTGTGAAAAGTGAGCTATCTATTTGTGATTCCAACAAATAAATATGATTGTTTCCTTTCTATCTTATTTTTCTCTTAAGAGACCTGTTGGCTATTAAAGCTTCAAGTTCTTTTAACTCTTTCTCTTCAATAACTAAACAATCATAATCATTTGAACTATAAGCAACTACTTTTCCTTTCTTAGATTAACCAATATTCAAAGAAGCTTGAAATACAGTCTCAATGAAAGACTGATTATTATGTTAATTACTAAATTCAAATGGAATGAGCTTACCAATTAATTAATAAAATGTAACTTTAGTACGATCAACTGACCTTAATTCTTGAATAGAAGAAACTATAATTATATACCTTTATGTAAGGGTTTTGAGAACTTTACTTATAACTTATCTTCTTCAAATCTTCCTCCATCTCCTCTAATTGAAACAATAATTTCCTTTATCCCTGTTCCACACTAAGTAATGGTTTTTCCTTCTTGCATCCACTTATCATCATATTTTCCTTCGAGACTATCAAATTTGGTTTTTAATACATGTTCATCACCTCTATGCACTTCAATAGTTTATTCCACATGTCCTTAGCACTTTCCAAGCCATTGATGTCAACATATTATGAATTGTTCAAAGCACAAGTACAATCTCTATCATTACTAAGTTATGGACCAATGTTTGTCTCTTGTCATTTGTAGTGGGGGTTCCAATAGGTGATGTTATATACTTTAGTGGTAAGATATCTAATAACTGTATCTAAAAGTCCTGACAAGTGCAACTTCATCTTGCTTGCCCATGTGTCAAAGTTGTAGAATAAAATAGTAACTTAATTATTAAGTCATCTTGACTTGATCATTAAGTTACCTTTACTTCTTTCTTAAGATAACACTTTATGCATTAGTGACATTTAATAATTATATTAATTATTACCTGTCTTCCTTTTGTAGAGCCTCTCATTTTAAAATACTCAATCTCCTTTATAAGGGATGATCATTGTATACTTTATTTATTTGTTTTGATCTGATAATACAATCTTGAATATTTTTGGAGCTCAAACCATGGATTTGTTATTCCATTATTCTTAGTGACTAGCTATCTTTGCATACATGTGATCTTGGCTTGATGAAGTCAGATTGACAACTTCTATACTATATTCCTATAAGAACACTATGCAAATCAACATGATGGATATAATTGCATAGGAGACCCCTTGCTTGTATAGCCATGATGAGTACAAAATAGTGAATGAGAGAATAGAAGATGTTGTCTCATTACATGATAATCAAGAGATAACTTATCACCCACATAAGGTGGAATCACATGTCCACGAAATGTGGATCATGCTCCAATGTGTAACAAAATATGTACAACAAAGGTAGAGGGTGAGAAAATTAATAAGTGCATTAAAGGTAAAGTCAACACATAAAGTGGAATGTGATAACATTATAACACCATAAGTGGAAATGTTCCAACTACTCCTTTGCAATTCTGTAAGTAGGCTTATCTAGAGTGTAATTAGGACCTATGTGCGAATTAGCTAAGGTAAAATGCTTTAATTACACAACACAAATATTGTATAGAGATCTTAGAAAACATGGGTAAGAGAGGACGAAAGTCTTACTATCTACAAAGTGTAGAGCCACTCCATAAACCAAACAATCCATGTCACTACGATTGTGAGATATCAACACAATTGAAGGGAATGGTAGAATTCAAATTATTGTAAATTGTTTAAAAGAACATCTTGCTTTTTTTTAATTTTAAATAATCATAATTACTTATTTAAATTTATTTAATTCAATCAAAATAAATAATTCCTTTTTTTGTCATATAATTTTAATTTTGGTTAACTCATGTTTTTTAAAAGATATTTAACTAGATAAAACTCCATAAAAAATGTGTGAGTTTTTAATAAATTTTTTATTATTATATACAGTAAATACAATGCTAAGGGAAGGGACTACTCTAATTGTTCACTCCTGGTTCACTCAACTCTACAATTACTAACTTCAAAAAAGAGATAATTAAAACCACACACACTTGTAGTGGCAAAAGTTAAAATTTGTAGACTTTAATTGGAGGAGTAGTGCAACTTCATTAGTAACCATGAGGACAATTATGAGACATTTTTTCATAAACTAGTGGTAAAATTTTTTATAGAGGAAATGATTATTTGTTCTTAAAAAAATGCATTAGATTATCTAGTCGTGTAATTTTCTCAGGTGATTTTAGTGCATACTTATTAAATTATCTTTATATAGATATTGAGTGGCACTTATAAATAATCAACTTTTGACCCGTGTATATAAAAAGTCCTACAAACTTAACCTCATTTACTTATCTAAAAACTTAAACAATAGCAATAAACAAATAACTTACATACAAAGATATTTAAATTGTATCAAAATCTAATGTACCATTTCCAAGTTTACAATGCATAAAATCAGCTACAACTTTTTGACACCCTTCCCATACACAATGCTCAAATTATAAGTTAAGAAATTTTTAAAGGAAATCAAATCAAACAAGAGACGCAATGCGTCATAGTTCCTGCCTAATGCATAATGGTTGTACAGGTGTAGATGAGTGAGAATAAAGTTAAATAGTTCTAAATTAACATTGTGAATACATTAATTTTTTCCTAGAAATGCACTTGTGATATGATAGGATGGCTCATATTTTGTTGTTAAATTCTCCTTCTAGAGATGAACTTGTGATCTGATAGGATAGCTCATATTTTGTTGTAAAGTTCTTGTGTTATATTATTATATCTTTGGGCATTTAAGCCCAAGAATAAGAGGTCAAAGTCCCCAATATGACACTAAGTACTTAATGTCATACTACGATCAATACATATGCTTTAGACAAATTTGCACCTTCTACATTAACAACTTAATATATGTGCAATGAGGAAAGATATCCATACCAATATTTGAATTATAGAACTTGAAGAAGTCATGAAGCATTTGGAGTATCACATTATATGTTTAAACATATTATGCATGCTACTAGAGAACCATAAGTAGTTAGGAAAACTCCCCCAACTATGTATTATTCTCATCTTGATTATCAAATGAAACTCACACTATTTTTAACCATTAGCGCTGGACAAAAACTAGGATAGAGATATAGATATAGATAAATAGCAGTATAGATCAATAACAACGTAAACATATATGCAAAGGAAAAAAAGATAGATAATATAGAGGAGGAAGAGGAAGAGAGATAAAATAGTAAGATAGAGTGATACCAACATAAGTTGTGTCAGAGAGAGAGAGAGAGAGAGAGTTAAATATGATTATTTTTCTTAATAAAATAAATAGTCAAAATAAAATCATGGTTATAATAAACAATTAAAATATATTATATTTTAATATTAAAACTCACATTTTTATATGAAAAAAATAAAATGTAAAAATATTTTATAAGTAAAACTAATTGTTTAATTTTATGCAATTAGAGAAGGTTTACTATTTAATGTTTTGTATTTCCAAATCTTTCATAAAATTAAGTAGTTTATAATTATGAAATAATATCTATATAATTTAATATGTACAATTGTAAATAATAAATAGATGTAATATATATAAATTTGATGTTGATGAATAAATATGAAGTAATAAATAAGAAATAGAATATAGCTATTTAATTTTAATACATAGGTTATAAAAACTTAATAATAATTTATATATCTTTTACAATTGAATTATTTCTTTTTTGTGGTTATTTCCTTTAGTATGTTTTTTTGATATAAAATATAATTATTAATTCATAGTAAAATATATATTTAAGTTTTAAATATATTTAAACAAAATGATAAATTGTTTAAATAAAAAATATTAATAATAAAAAATGATATAATTTATAAATTGTAACACTTATCAATTATACATATTACAAACACTATTATAAAATATAATTAAAAAATACACACACGCACACACAATATTTGAGCTTGTGCATTACATGAAGTTTTAAGAACAAGTCATATCAAATAGTCAAAAATAAACATCAATGTAAAACTAATAATAATATATTTAAAATTAAAAATTAAAAATATTTAACTCTATTTGAACTTGGGAAGAAAAATAGATTGTTATAATTACTATTTATTAGACATTCATTTTTGTTCAAAGAAAGTTGTGTGAGGTGGAAGATAAAATGATTGAAAAAAATCTTATCAACTTGTCACAAATGTGGAAAAGATAAAGTTGTAATTAATGCTTTCATTAAACTATTTATTAGGCATTATTTTTGTTCAAAGAAAGTTGTGTGAGGTGGAAGATTAAATGATTGAAAAATATCTTATCAACTTGTCACAAATGTAGAAAAGATAAAGTTGTAATTAATGCTTTCATTAATGCATAATGAAGTTGTTAGAAAATATTTGTATTTTTGTTGAAGAAAATTGAATTTTCTTCCCCACCTAAAATAGTATGGATCAATAGAATGAATGAAAAATGTGATTTATACAATAATGAAAAGTTAGAAAAAGATATAAATATTTGAAGTTTCATTTAATCTTTTAATTCTTTGATTTGATTGGTCAGTGTTAATGCTATATTAGCATTGACATGAATGCATAAGTATTCTTGCCATAGGTAGGAACTAAATATGTGCAATGAGGAAAGATATCCATACCAATATTTGAATTATAGAACTTGAAGAAGTCATGAAGCATTTGAGGTATCACATTATATGTTTAAGCATATCATGCATGCTACTAGAGAACCATAAGTAGTTGGAAAAACTCTCCCAACTATGTATTATTCTCATCTTGATTATCAAACGAAACTCACTCTATTTTTAATCATTAGCACTGGACAAAAACTAGAATAGAGATATAGATAAAGATAAATAGAGGTATAAAACGATAACAACATAAACATATATGCGGAGGAAAAAAGGATAGATAATATAAAAGAGGAAGAGAAAGAGAGATAAAATAGTAAGATAGAGTGATACCAACATAAATTGTGTGTGTGAGAGAGATAATTAAATATAATTATTTTTCTTCATAAAATAAATAGTCAAAATAAAATCATGGTTATAATAAAAAATAAATATATAATGCTTTAATTATTGAAACTAATAATTTAATTTTTATATTAAAACTCACATTTCTATGTAAAAATATTTAGTTCCTGCCCATAGGCAGGAATACTTACGCATTCATGCAGGTCCTATTACCCCTCTTAATTTCACCAATTGCGTCAATGTATTTTTCCATTTCTTAAAACTAACGTGATGTTTATTTTCATTAAGCATTTTCAATCATTTATTAATCCTGTTTATCTTACTTTTCATTTGCGAATTAGGCAAGGAAAAAAATGGTTTTTTCAGCCCAAAATCAAATGAAAATTATCACAATAAATTGCGCTGTGCATAGCTGTCCCATTTCGAATTCTGCATTGATATTAGCTGTTCAGATTTTATTAAATGCTCATAAATGTGTCTTTATCTTTATCTTCACCGACAATTGATATTAGCTGTTCAGATTTTATTAAATGCTCATAAATGTGTCTTTATCTTTATCTTCACCGACACACCTAGCATTTATCTAGACGTTTCAGCTCAGTTGATGTTTTGCATTTGAGTTCGTTTGTTTCTCTACATTCAGACAAAGCAAGAAATCTTCGCAAGATCCGAAAATTTAATCAACAAGATTCGGGAATACATTTGCTCTCAATTTTCTACTTTCAGACAGGTCAGGGTATTTTTAATCAGGGTATTTTTAATCTATGTATTCAGTATTTATTTTCTGATATTTTGTTTCTGCACTGAATGTTTCTCTAAAAAAATTTCGTTCCATGATCCTTCTGAATAATAACAGGGATTTTTTCCATATAAATCTATGTTATCAAACACAGGATTCAAGAAAAATAAACTTTTGCCATGGCTGATTTCTTTGCTTGGTTCGATGTCAAATTATGTTTTACAATTTTAATCTACACAACACTATCAATTCATTGATTACGATACAAAGAACAGAACAATTTAATTTTTTTATATGGAAGAATTCAATTTCAATCTTTAAAAATAGAGCTGGAATTAACGGGAGATCCGAAAATGAGGTAGAATCCTAAAGAAATATTCAGTTGCAGAGATAATTTAACAGAGGTAAATGATCAAAGGAAATCGCTAAATAGAATACAATTGCAATTTGGGTAAATTTATAAATGATTTTTCAATCATTTCTGTTCTTGTTAAACACAATGGCTGCAATGAGTCTAAATTTGGGGGAATGCTAAGAAAATTCGGGTTGAAAGTTGAGCAACTGCTATGATACCTCTACAATTGGGGTCTCTTGAAAGGCATCGGTACCTATCATTTTGCGAGGCACTTGACCAGTTATGGCATCCAAAGGAGTGCTATCAAGCAAAGCATCAGCAAGACCACTTACCAAGTTGGTGGCTCCTGGACCGGATGTCGCAATGCACACACCCACCCTCCCTGTAGATCGAGCATAGCCCTCTGCTGCAAATATTTCTCCCTGCTCGTGGCGACACAGTACATTTTTAATGACCTTGGATCGAGTGAGTGCTTGATGAATCTCCATAGATGCCCCTCCAGGGGTCGAGGACGGGGATTTTTCAGCCTGGAAGCGAACTCCCCTTTTCGCAGAAAGGTCTCCTTCCTGAGCTGCAATCTTTAAATTTATGGGCGTTGTCCCTGCACTTAACGGTGCTACACCGACGTTCTTCTATGAGAAACCACTCCTGCCTGATGGCACCAAACAAGATGACAGAACTGCCGAACTCAGACTCATCCTCACAGTAGCAGCAAATCGATGTAGGCCTTAGTTTTGTGCAGTTCGCGACCTTATTAGATTAGGTATAACCTGTGACGTATAAAACAAGTCAAACGAGATAATAAAAAATTATTTAACAATATTTTTCATGCCCCATTTCATCTTTCTGTATATCCACCAAAATTAGGGAAAATACGCTCCAAATTGCTACACAAAATTGTATCGTTTAGAACAACAGGCTGAAAAGAGCAACTTGACGACAGGTCCTTTGCGCCTGAATCAACGAATGCAAAGGCCTATAGCAAGGTTTAAAAAACGTAAACTTAATACGTTAAAAAATCCTTTTTATAAGACATCTTCAGTAGTAAAAGCCTTGTTTCTAAAACAAAAATTTCACTGTTTTTGAAGTTGCAAAGATTTAAAAAAATAGGAGCTTGGGCTCTGCAAGCAAATATCCAGATCATTCGATTTCTTTTACAAAATATGGGGGCTTTAAAGCAAATAGGAGGATTCAACTGGCCTCTAGAACCAACACTCCTTCAGTCTGGCAGACATCATACAAATGGTTGAGAGTAGCTGCTGAGGAGAAAACAATGAACAATGTTGTTCGCCGTCTAGGTTGAGTTCACTGACATTCCCTTGACTCCGCTTCAGGTTATAATTTTGCCAGAGATGCCTTGAATAGTGTATTTCCTGAGTGAATTTTTTTAATGTAATCTTCTTCCTCGTTAAGATTTAAGTACTTTTTGGTTAGGATTCTCCCAATGTGGGGCAAATAAGCTTTGGCACAAGCATCATCTTCTAATTTATGTCGGGGTCAACCTGAGATCTTGTCGAAATTTGGAGCCCATGTTTATATCATTTATAGCCATTCTTTCTCAGAACTGTTGCAAGGCGACTCTCTTTTATCTGGACGCGATTGTTTTAAAATAGTCCGTAATACCTGGTGGAAAGGGTATAACAAATATCCGACTTCATTTTGTCAAACAAGTAATTGCAACTTCAGTTTTCAGGTTAGCCGGCTACAACATTTTAAGAAAGTTACACTTGTTTATTTTGAGTGATCCCCACGATTTCATCAACAAGCCCATTTAGTATAAATGATTACGGTCCATAATACGGTAATTTTATCAAACAATTTGCGTCTTGCGTATGTTTCAACATTCTGCATGCTTGAGTAGTAGCTGTAAAATCGAAAATGAATTTGCGTTCAATATTTTTTTTCTGTTTCTCCAGAGGCTTTCGTATCATCAAGCCCTCCGCAATGGTTCTGATTCGGGAATTGGACTAGCAGATCATAATCAGCTGTGGCGAACTGGACTACTCTACCAATTCTGGCAGGAGTAACCACGGGAGAGACAAAGTACACACCATGATATTAGATATTTGAGGAGGAGCCGAGGAACAAAAGATTTAGGGAAACTAGGAAGGGTTTCTATGCCCTCAAACTACTTGTCATGCAACAAATTATAGATGAAAACTTTTCTACTCCAACCGAGCACAGGGATGACATATTTATAATAACAATTTAAATGACTGAAACGTGTTCCACCTAAGTAGCTGCAAATGCCTCATGGAACGCACACGTTCACAGATAGCGTGTCTTTTCCCAATTTTCCCACTAAAAACCCCCTCTAACTTTAGCGGCACTCCACTAAAATAGCACCGATTGATCTGTCCCTAGGCTCTTCATGAACTTTGGTTTGGCCGCGCTGGAAGTGTAGACGATTCTAGAAGCTTTGAAAACTTGCTTTGCCACCTGGATCGCCAGAGTCCCTTTGTGCACTTCTCACAATAAACAAACTCGCTGGAGATCCTGCCATGTTCTTCCTTCTTCGATCTTTCTTCTGCTTTTTGGAGCTTTCGATTTCTGACATCGTGCCTTTTGGAGAGGATTTCAAAAGGATTTTGGCAGGGTAGGGTTGGGTTTTCAAACGTCGAGGATTTTGAGTTTTTCGTTCGCATTCACCATCTCTTTTTTTGATTTACTCTCTATTAGAAGCCGTCGCATTGATCCGAATGTTAAGCTATTTAAAGAAAACCCAAGGTCTAGAAACACATCGTTGGCCCAAATTGGTAGTAGAGGAAAAACTTGTGAGGCGGAAAAGCACATGGATGAAACAAAATGACAAATGGATGCAAAAATGGGATATCAAAATCCAAGCTTGCCCGGATAACATTAAAGAAATAAAAAAGTTTGTCAATGAAAAATTTCGCAATATTCTGTGGACAAGACACATAGGAAGGAAAAAATCTTATTACATTAAAGAATTTAATCCCACTTCTAGTCATGATGAAAAGGCCTATATAAGGGCACCTATTAACTGGAAAGCAAAAATGTTGATGGCACAAATTAGAACTAGTTCACATCAGCTGCGATGTGAAACTGGTAGATGGCAAGTTCCAAAGGAAGAGTGGACAGACAGAACATGTTTATTTTGCAATATGGGAACAGTGGAGACAGAGCAACACTTTGTCATGGAATGCTTGGCTTACAACGACATCAGATCTGATTATACAAAAATTTTGCAGAACAAGGACTTCAACTATTTATTTGAGGAAGATCAAGTGAAGAGAACAGCGGAGTTGATTATCAAAATTCAGAGAAGAAGAGACAAGTTAACCAAAACTTTGCAACTGACTAGTTTGGCTCCTGACTCGGAAGGGCGATTGCATGGGTCCCATAGACTACTTTAGTCTTGTGGACGTCATTAAAATCTATCATATCATATCATATCATAATATAAATTTAATTGTTTTCAATTGAAATGCACAAGCTCATTTTTTTTTTTTCATGTATATAATTTAAAACATATTTTAAAATAAAATTCAATTTACATTTATCGCGTCACCACAACCTAAATAAAATAAAAAACAATTTAGGTAAATTCATTCGACAAAACAACTTTGTCCAAGTGAAAATTATTTGAAGAAAAAAATGAACAATTATAAAGTGGCAAATAATTAGACATGTGGATAGGGTAAAACAAACTTTTAATATAAATGTAGAATTTAAGAATCTTTAAATCAATACCTACTCCAATGCATTTTAACAATAAAATTAAAAAAAGGATAAGGAAAGCAGCCAATGTGCCTCAATTAAGGTACGTATGATTTAATCAACGACAAAATCTGTACACTTGTCCACATGCTTAGCAAAATACTTAGCAAAAGTCTCACTACTATTTGACTTCAACAAATAAGACATGTGTAAACATATACACATTTATAATTTATGTATCTTACTTTTTTTTGGTTCATTTTCCTATTTAATAGAACATAACCTAAACCATGGCATTGGTAATCTATTTCATGTTCATAGTTCTATTTACATCACACCCCGGCGCCATCTGCGAAACAAAATTGGGGAAAATTTTATTTACTTTCAGCTAATGAAATCCAAGACTTTGAATTTAAACCCTAACTAATCATATCCAAAACATTGAATTTGAACCCTAAACAAAGGAGGATTTCGTTGAATTACAAAATTATTTTAAAATCTAATATGTTAATCATCCAAATATTTGTATATGGATAAAATAATTTTTAATTTGGAAATTATATTTTTGTTTATTATTTAAAAATAAATATAATATTTTTACAATAAATAGTTAAAGAAATTATAGATAGTATAAATTATGTTCTTAAAAACTAAATGTCATTATTTAATGGCAAACATTTATCGTCTAAGATTTAAAATTATATCTAATAAAGACAATTGTTTGAGACTAAAGTTTAAGTAAATAAAATAATTATATATTTGTCACTATCTAAAAATCTTAGCTTTTAACATATGTTTTTGCCATCAAATAAATGTTGAGGGTCTAATGAAAACATTAGATCCTTGTAAAGGAAGAACTGATTATAACATGAACATATTTCTAGAATTAGAATAGACGAAGTTCAAATCTATGGACAAGTTCATATTTTCATAAATGAATTTTAGTTTCAAATTCATGAAAATGAATTAGACTAAATAAATTTCATTGATATCAAGACATTCATCTAATTATTGGTAACTAAAATAAAATGCTCTTTGTAATGGAAAATAGTCATTCTTACACCATTTTTGACATTATTAAAAAATATTTGAAATTCACAATAAATATAATTATTTTATTATTATAACTAATTAATATAAATGTTGGGAAAAGTCATTTGCAAAGATTTCAATTTAAACGAGGTAACCTAAGCATGTTGCTCTAGATTGTCTCACGTTTGTTGTGGACCCTTTTTGTTGGGTTTATCTAGAAATTGGGGAGTGATAAGTAATCAAAGTTGACCTACCTTACTAAATTGGGCAATTGTGTTTTATTCAATATGCTTGTGACATTGAAATTAATGAATCTTAAACAAGATTTGGGCCTTTGACTTTATACATTCTTGAATCGTATAAATGGCAATTCTTAATATAACAACTCATAATACTAAATTATAACAACCTATATAATTAAAATTATTTTCTTGAATGAATTGAATTTTCCTAAATATTACTATTCTATAAATTTATTTTCCTAAATATAGATGTCACCTGGTATATTAATTTAATAAAGTTTATTTATAAATTAACTTTAAATAAGTTGACTAATTATTTGTAAAGCATAGATTAACAAATATTAAATAATAATAACAATAATAAGTAAACTAAATATATTATAGTTAACTTATTAATAATATTACTAACTTATAATTTATCTTAACTGTTATTAACTTTCTTATTTTTGATTAATACAATTGCTTATATTAAGTTAATATATAATTATTCAGCTTATTTTAAATTTATATTCTAGAATTCATAAATAATAAATAAATAATATTTAAACATAAATCAACATTTATTATTTAAAAATTTTATTGTATTTGTAAATCTTATAGTTATAATATTACAATAAATAATAATGATTATATGGATGATATTAAATATTATAATATAATATTAAAATTAATTATTATTATTCTCCATTGCCCTGAACCTACTAAAGCTTAGCTCTGAATTAAAACAAAGCCTGAAGCTTTTAACACCAACTTTTTCTTGTCTTGAAAACAATTGATGCTTTGCGATTATATAGGCATAAATAACTTCACTCCAAATGAAACAGTAAACCATGATTTTGTTTCTTATTTAATTATATAGTTTAGCTGATACTTTTTAAGTTCTTAAGAGTAATTTTATTTCTCAATTTCATTATGTAAACATATATTTGTTGTAATTTTTTCCTTACCATTTTTACTTTACTAATTATTTGATGCTGTAATATTCTTTTTTGACATTTACTTTTGCTTTTTTCCATCTGAACAACTTATCGCATGCTAGTTCATTCTCTTTGAACATTTTGGTGTTGTAGTGCCTGCCCCTAGTTTGCATTTCTGTTATCATCGTCAAATTCTTTTAGGTTGATTTTATGCATTGATTAGTTTAGAGATATTGGATTTACAATATTATGATATTATTTCATGTCTTGAATTACAAATGTATCGGTTATTATTGCTTAGTTGATTTCATTCATGTGTTGTTAATGGTATTTTGATGATCCTAGTTAATAAATGTGGTTTCTTTCATAAAAATGTTAACATGATGTCTTTAATGATGATTATGTTGTATTGATAGAGATGCATTGTTATATGTACGCATTTGATGTTAGACTTGTGATTTTTACGATACTTACCCCATACTTGCATGGGTATGGTGCGCGTGTTTACTTTATCTTTCTGTCTGACGTGTTTGATGTGGTTAGGGGAGGGAGTCGTAGTCACCTGCTAGTCGAGATCTACACGATGAACCACTCCTCGCCATTGTCTGTTTAGTTTAGATATATTATATACATGTACATGCTCGTCTTTTATGCAGGATGCAGGTACCGGGCATCGACTTCCCTGAATTGCCAGGATGAGCGTGCCCTATTACAAATACTCAAATGGTGAGAATGGGAAGATAATGATCAGGTCCAATCCTAGCCATAAGCCTATAATACTTGTCCTGCAAGGAGGACTCGTAACAAACTGTTTACCCTTTTTAAATCCGTGAGTATTTTATGCATATGTTGTTTTGTGAGTCTTTGATGTATTTTCTATTAATTAAGTCTAATTAATAGATTAAATTAATAATTGAATTTAATGAAGAATTATTACGACTTTTTGAATATTTAATTATATTTAATTAATTGAGAAATTAATTAAATATAAAGAATTGAATTGGAAGATAAAAGTTTTAAGATTAAATTTAGAACTTGATAATATTTATTTAATTTAATAATAATATATTTAGAGTTCATTTTTAAATAAATGCTAAATATTATTGTTATTTAAGTTAATAAATATTTATCAATTTAAACGTTCAAAAATATATTAAAAAGGAAAAAGATATTAATTTATGGAAAAGATTTAAGTTCGCATGAATGAGTTTTAAATAAAAGAAATTAATTGAAAAGATTAAACATGTGAAATTAATAAAGATATTTAATCGCATTAAGTGCGCATGAGATTTATAAGTTATAAATTGATTAAAATAGAAGTCAAGTGGATAGTTAAATAAAGTAATTTAATGATTCACTTAAAGTGCATGAAGGATTAATAAAAGAATATCTTAATTAAAAAAGAAAATTAATTGTGCATGAATGAATTAATTAAATAAAATTATTCTAATTTAGAAGTGGTGGTGACAGAAACCCTAAAGGGTAATTAGATTCTATATTAGAGGGTTTTGGGGTCATTATTTAGGGGAGAGTTTTTCAGACACAGGTTTTCAAGACACACACAAGTGTCAAGGGCACACACAGGTTTGGAGAGCAATTCAGAGGGTTTGGAAAAGAAGGAATTTTTCGTAGCTTGAAGGATTTTGCTTGCAGTAGAAATTTTCATCCAGCTGTTAGAGTTTTAGCATCAGTACGAGGTAGGGTTTTGAAATCCCGTGAATGTAATTTTAATTGGAAATATCTGTTTGCTTTGTGATTGTTAGGTGATTGTAATTATGTTTATCATCTCGATTGTTTTCAAGATCTGATTGGTTAAAATTAGTTTCTCATTGTTTATACAGAAGAATCATAGAGGAAATTAATTAAATCATGTAGGGTTTGAAGGAAAAGAAAGATTTAAAATTAGAAATTTGAATGGTCAAACTTAGTCTTTTTCCTATCAGACTAATAATATATATATATATATATATATATATATATATATATATATATATATATATATAATAATTTTTATTGTAGAATTTGTTTGAAATGAAAATCATAAATTTTAATGAAATAAAAAGTTATCAAATAATAAAACTATATATATATATATATATATATATATATATATATATATATATATATATATATATATATATATATATATATTTAAAAAGATGTGGGTGTTTTGAATATTATATAAAAAAATATATATATATGGGGAAGGGTGGGTTTTACCCACCCCCTGTCCCCTTGACCTCCTCGCACGGCGGTCAGCCGCTGTCGCAGCAGTACATAGTACTGCTGCTGCGGCAACAGCCTGCTACGGCAGCGCTGCCGCACTAAGGGTTGCGGCCAGTACTGTTAGCCGGCGGGCTATAAACGTTTCTTGATATATGCATTAAATTTTTTTAATTATAATTTAGTTTTTATTATATTTTAATTATATTAAAATTTTAAATTATTAAACTTAAATATATTAAGTTTTAATTATATTGAATATGTATTATCATTTATTAATAATTTTGTAATTAAATAAATTATTTGTAAATATAATATAGATTCTTATGAAAAATAATAATAATTGGTTTAATTAAAATTTGATTTAATTGAGTAAAGGAAGTGGATTAAATTAAAGATAATTAAATTATTATAATACCAAATTTTAATGAAAAACGTAGATTATTATATTGATGGATCAATAAGTATTATTAATAATTTAATTATCACTCTTGGGGACTTAACTTGAAATCATTTGGATATAGGGACAAGATATTTTTGCAAGGGTAAACTATGGGAATTATCTGATTAAAACATATGTTCAACTGGAAATGGGAACTAATCATTAACTCAACAATATATTGTCAATCAAGTTCATACTTTGAAACGAGAATTGAAACTTTACTTCTGACTTTATTGTGTATTATCAAATCAAACCAAACTATGAAACTGTGGTGTTGCTTGTATTATTTATGCCTTTGGATTTTGGAGTCGAGTAGGTGTTGACCAGTCTAGGATGTACATTAGAGGTTTTGTGAGATTTCTTGTATACTATTTATGGGACTAGATGTTGTGATGTGTTTTGTGATTCATATTGAGATTATGTTTATGAGGTTTAATCTATGGAACATTTATGTGTACTTGGGTTTGGAGAACCAATTTGCTTTCGGGTTGCCTGTTAAGGAACCAAGTTTGATCTTTATGGGTGTTGTGGTATGGGACACAACTGTGTTTTTATGTGCTTAGGAGAGGTTGTCTAGGTACATGACTTGGGAGTGGCTTGCATAGGGGTCCGAGACCCAAAGCGGTCAGTACCAGGGTAACCTAATGCAAGTTATGTAATAAGTGATAATCTAGTAATTAAAGTTTATGGGGGGGAAAACACACTAAAAAGATAAATTAGAGATTTTTGATTTACCCATGCCTTGAGTGCTTGTATAGACTAAGGATGGGAATGAGATGAGTGCCTCGTCTTCTTGAGAGGGCTTTCTAGTTTCCATATGTGTGATGTTGAGGGTCCGGGGTTCATAGTAACCAGTCCAAGGTAACTCAACGCTTGAGGGTCCGGGGTCTCTTAAGAGATCAGTCCAGGGTAACTCAAGCAGCCATGTGATGACACTCCCTAGTATGTAGTATGAGTCTCCTCTGTAGATTTTGTGTATCTCTGGTGGTGTACTTATTGTTGGTGGTGTATCTATTGTCGGATGTGTTTATTATGGTTATTTACTTTCATTGATGATGATTGGTGATTCATGGATGATGTACTTTTGACATGTGGCTTTTGACTTGAGGTGATTGTCTTTTGTTGACTTTATCTTATGATCTTGGTATTTGGTTTATACTTGGTTCATGTATGATGTTTGATTATGTGGTGTCGGTATTGGATTGAGTGTTCTTACTTTTGGATTATTTTATCTTCTTGAGTAGCATGTGTTACCTTTGAGGTAGTTTTGGCTATTAGGAATTCCATGCCTGGGAATGTTTTATGTTTGATAGCCGTATGTGGATCGTTCATTATCTTCCCTACACGGTGGGAGTGGAAGCCTGACTAGGTAACCACGTGGTCGGGAGGTAGTGTCTTCTTACCATTTGGGTTCCCCCTTTACATTGCTAGCTGTTGGATGTTCGTTGCAGAAGATGTACCTCTATCATTCTTATTTCTTATCTCAGAGACTTCTTTTCCGATGATGTATATATGTTATCATATATCCTGGTGTATTGTATCTATTTTCACATACCCTGCGACATGTGCAGTGGATGTTATTTAGTGGATGTGCTTTCATTGTATTAGATATACTTATGCTTTGCTTATGCGATTATGTATCTGTTATTTCTTTATGATCATGAGACATTGTACTTGGAAACTTAAACTAATTAATTTAAAATTATTAAATGTGACTCAACGTAAAGGAACCTTTGAGGAATTGAAACTATATCTGTAATTGCAAATGTGTATTTGTTGTGTATGTTCATATTGCTTCCGCATTAATGTTATCTTGATGTTGTTTAAACTTCAAAAAAAAAAATAGTTCAGTAAACATTGTAACATGTTAGGTTTAATTCTCTTGGGTTCCCGAGCGGGCCGTTACAGGTGCAAGTAGCTAAAGTAAGTGAATTGTCCTAGGCATTGTACTAGCAAAAGTTTTTACATTTAGGTAAGATTATTGTAAGAAAAAGCTATTGTTATTTACTTCCTTTAGTTTTGTTTATACGTTAATACTGTTATAAGGTATATTTTTAGTGGTCCAATTAGCAAAAGCTTTTGCATTGAGGTAAGATTATTAAAGAAAAAGCTATTGTTATTTACTTATTTAAGTTCTATTTATACATTAATACTATTATAAGGTATATTTTCAGCGTTACTTAAAAAAATTGAGCCCAATACGTGAAATTTTAATTCTAGAAAACGGTGAGATGTCCTTTGACATTGACAATGTACTTAGGCAACAAGGATTGTCTAGAATTGCAACATTTACATATAATGTTGGGGACTGTTTATTTGATTCACTGCAACTTTTGCTTGACAATAAGTATACATCAACTGACCTCCGCAAAGGAGCTATTCAATACTTTTTGACCAGTCTAGGAAAACAGGAACCAGAAGCGATTAATTCTTACAACCATGAATTGCATCCAGAAATACTTTACAAGTTGCATAGAGTTGAGAACCGTGAGACATATTTGTGAAGAATGCAAAAAACTGCAAATCCTAAAATAATTAGCGATGAACTAGGTCTTTGGGGAGATATATTTTGTATATGATGGTTGTCCAAATGGTTGAATATAGGAATATGTGTTTGGTCATCTACAACAGGGAAAAAATACTTGCATTTCAATGAATTTTTAACAACTAAACCATACTCAATTCTCTTCCACGATGTCGATCCACTTTGTGGCCATTTTGAACCACTGATACAATCAATCACACCAAATTCACAAAACCAACAACAACTACGTTTCTCTCAATTCAAGAAATCAATCAGAAATACTACACAGAACCAACTAACAAGAAATGTAAATATGAGAACTACGATGACAATAGATGAAAGCTATCAACAAATTAAAAAAAAACAAAAACAACCTACAAAACAGAAGACTTGTCTTTGAAGATTAAAAAACAACAACGAAAATAACAATTAACAAAACGACATTGCAAAACAAAAGACTTCCCTCCAAAAATTAAAAAAGTCTATTCGAAATAATACTATAGAACAAGTCTCAAAAAAATGAAAGAGAACATTATCCCCAATTGATGTATTCAAGAACACAATTAATGACACACCAACACACGTGTAACGTTTGTCAAACATTACAGTTCAAGAAACACATTAAAAAATTCCACTTTCAACAAAAGGAGACTTATTGCAATTTAGTCAAATCAAATTCGAAGACATTATCAAATTCTATTTGCCGCAAATGTAATTATGCATTAAAAAAATACAAAATTCCTCAATATGCTACGCCACATAACATTTGAATGAACAAGCCAATGCAATATGTGCAAATGCTAACACAATTAGAAGAGTGTCTTGTTTCATTGCGAATTGCATTTGCACAAATTTGGGAACTAGGGCACAAAAGGTCTCAACTTGGGTTAACTGGTTCAATAATCAATGTACCTGTAGATACTAACGTTACACAGACAACTTTGCCTCTACCAACTACTAGTACAACAACAATTGTTGTGTCCTTGAAAAGGAAACTAGAATACAAAAATGCATTTCAAAAGGGAATGGTACGACCAAACATTATTATGCAAGCCTTTCAACAACTAATAAGAAGAACACTTTACCAAATAGAACATGTCAAACTTAATAAAGATTGGAAACAAGCTCTACAAATAGATAATGAGACTATTGAAAAGAACGAGCTAAATGACATTGAAACTGAATGTGAAAGTGACATTAAGAATGTAGGTTGTGAAACTTTCGTACATGGATTCACAGAATCTATTAACATACATAAAATGCAAGACAAATTGCTAGAAATTGCACCTGCACAAAACCAATGTCCCATTGGAATATTCAAAGACAAATATGCAGAAGAAATGAATTTTCCAACATTATTTTTTGGCGATCCACGTGACCATGACATTGACCAAAAACTATCATACCAAAAAATTGCAAAGTGGGAATTGTTGCACTCACAAAGATGTTTTTCATATCACACAACAAATATTTTCTTCAAAATAATAAAAATACTCATACATCAAGTAATGTCCACAATATGGATCAGAATTCGCAAAGGACAACTTAAAGGAAGAAAGCTATTAGCAAAAGATGTTAAACACAAACCAAACTTAAAAAAAATACTAAAATCTGATATAGGCTATGTCGACTTCAAAAGAATTCGTATATCTCCAGACTATGCACATCAACTAAAAAAAGATGTCTTTGCTATGATACGACAACTAGGACTTCCAACATTTTTCCTCACATTTACTAGTGCTGAACAAAACTGGAAGACTCTAATGAACACACTCAAACAACTATACAAAAATCATCAATCAACAAAAAAAAACATATCAAATATGACAGAAGAACTTAATACAAATGAACTAATTAAAAAAGATCTGATAACTTGTGTGCGGTACTATAGACATCGGATAAACGCTTTAAAAAAAATGATACTTTCAGACCACTCTTTTTATGGAAATGTAGTTGATTTCTTTTCGGTAACATAATTCCAAAATCGAGGAAATGAACATGATCACTTTCTCATATGGGTGAAAGATGCACCTGTCTATGGAAAGAAAAGCAATGAAAGTATTACAAATTTTGTTGATACATATCTTACATGTGAAACCGAAAATTTTGATCCAGATATTGCTATTCTCCACAGACATCATCATACGAAGCAATGCAAAAGATCAAAAAATAAACATTGTAGACATAACTTTCTATTTTCGCCAATGAGAGCAACGACAATACTTGATCCATTACTTGAAAAAGAAAAAAGCATAAGCTTAATAGCTAACAAAATTCAATGCAAACTTGAACTTGTAGTGTATGACGCATCCTTTACATTTGACAACTTTTTAAACGAAATAGACATAACTGAAGAAAACTACATTTTTGCTTTAAGGTCAACAATCCATAGACCAAAAATCTTTCTCCGAAGAAAGCCATCACATATTTGGAATAATAGCTTTGAAAAAATGATACCTCCTCTATGGAAAGTCAATACAGATGCACAGTTTATTCTCAATGCATATGTAGCCACAATGTATTGTAGTTCATACATAGCAAAAGTTGACAAATCTATGACAAATGCTTTCAAAAAAATACGTGATGATCATCAACGAGATAATATAGATGCACTCAAGATGATAGGGAAACTTGGAAATGCTTTGCTAAACCTACAACAAATGTCCGCTCAACAAGCAGCTCATTTAGTTTTAGCTCTACCACTGCACTCGAGTTTTAGAAAATGCATGTTTATTGATACGCGATCACATCATGATCGTACATTTATATTAAAACCAATTGAACAATTAAAAAAAGAACAGGACAATTCTGAAAATGTAATGTGCAGATCACTAATTGAATATTACCTACGTCGTCCACAAGCTATTGCTAATCTATGTTTAGCAGAATTTGTATCAAGTTATAAAAAAGATGGAAGTAAGCTTGAACCAAAAGCTAAACCAAATATCATTCGTTTCATTAACTTTAATAAACATTTACAGCTAAAGAAGTATTGCAGGGAACAATTATTGCTATATGTTCCCTTCATTGTAACTGAAGATACATTTAAACAAAATTACGGCTCTTGGGAAAAGGCTTACATGGATAATGAAAATATAATTCATAACAATCGAGCAAAGTTTTAATACAACACAAATTCAATGTGGGGTGATATTGACAATGCTATTGATGCAATAAATGACAACGAAGAAAAAAGAGCCAATACTCGTCAACAACCAATAATTAAAGAACTTGATGAACAATATGACATGCATCAAGATATAGAAACCAAACTTCCCAACCAGTTTAAAAGTACAAGTCAAAAATCTTTCGAAATCACACAACTCCCTCGAATGATGAATAACAATGAGTACTATAACTTAAGGAGAAAGTTAAATAGAGAACAACAATCAATTGTCAAGGATATTGTGATGAAAAAACTAAAAGACATAAAAACTCCTTTGCATCTTTTTCTAACTGGAGGAGCTGGAACTGGGAAAACATTTACAGCAACAACCATTTTTCAAGCACTTATTTGCATTTACAACAATTCCACTGACAATGATCCAGGTAAACCTAAAGGCCTAATAACTGCATATACAAGAAAGGCAGCATACAATATAGGTGGAAGTACACTGCATTCAACTTTTCACATACCTTTCAATAAATCAGATTTCATTCCACTAAGTACAAAAACATTATATACAATGTCAAAGAACTACAATCAATTATGTGTCCTCCTCGTAGACAAAATTTCATTGGTAGGTTCTACTTTCCTACGTTACATTGACAGACGACTACGTGACATAATGCAATTGCCAACATTATACTTTGGCAATCTAGACACAATTTTCTGTGGCGACTTCTATCAAGCACTTCCAGTGCTTGATTTAGCTATTTTTGACAACAAACCACCAACAACAGAATTAATGCCTTATACATTTTGGACTAATAATGTAAAATGCTATTCACTAAGCACTACAATGCGTCAAAAAGATGACAAATTTGTTTCAATCCTAAATAACATATGTCTAGGACAACATACATATGATGATATACACTATCTCAATCAAACTTGTCTTCAACCCCCACCTACTGATCCAACATTCCCATATCTATTCTACAAAAAAAAGGATGTCAATGCATACAATAACAATATGCTTTCCAGGGTTCCCGGGAACTATATCATATTAAATGCAATAGACTTTGAGGATGACAATTTCAATGCAATGTGACTATATACACACACAATGATGCTACCAGCTCAAATACTTGTAAAGCCAAACATTCTCGTTGAACTTTTTGTAGGAAATTACAACACACAAGATGGTCTTGTAAATGGGTCAAATGGAATATTTAAAGCGTATACCAAACAACAAGAAATAGACATAGTTTGGATACAATTCAATGATACAAAAATTGGCCAACAACAAAGAAATAAACTTTACACAACACAACACGACTTAACATACGCATCACTCTCAAGAACAAGAACAATTAATTTATTATATCTTTTGAAACCTTTGATTCCAGCAAACTTCAAAATCCACAAAAAAATCCATCATGAAATGTCTCGGCTACACTCAAATGCAACATGGAAACTTGAAAATCAATTTTCTTGTATAACTCACAATACACACATATTGCTATGTACATTGAACACGCGTAGCCTACATGCTCATGCAAATGACATTTTAAATGATTACGATATAATGTCCACTGATATCATATGCCTACAAGAACTATTTTCCCTCCCAGGCAATATTGATATTTTGTTTGAAAAATACAACCACCATTCAATGTATCATATACATGGTATAACAATACTTACTTCAAGAAATCTTTTCGTGACCAATTCTATAGAACATAGATAAAAAAACATTGAAGCCATAACAATTACGGTTGATGAATCAAATTCTCAAATCAATGTCTGTAATGTTTACATATGACCACATACAACAATTGCCAAAATCAAAATGCTTATTACTGAAATAGCTACAAGCTAAATATCAAAAAACAAGCTTTACATTGTTGGAGATTTTAACATAGACATGTCCATAGAAAACATAATGACAACAACACTCATGAAACATATGCAAAAACACAATATTCAATTCATGTTAAATCAAACACATAGCATAAACAAACCACTCATTGATCATGTATGGACAAATTCACCAGCAAGTACATGCTCCATTTACAAGACTGAAGCATACTGGACAGATCATCTTGCAACATTCATTCAACTATATGCAATTTGACTCTAGTTTGTGTTATGTTTATAATAGCAATGACTCCACCAAAGCGAGTACCAAGTGAACTACCACAAGATCACCAGGAACTCACTAAAAGGTATTTTGAATCTAAACTTTTCAATCTTTTCATTTTTGCAAATATTTATGAATAAAAAAAAATGACCTTTACTTATAACATGTCAAAAGAAGACAATGAACCATGTATATTAATAGAAGATCTGAATGCAAGAAAAGCAGGCCACAGTTTCAAAGGTGATGTCTTAGTAGTTTACAGAACTTTCTTGGACAAAGCAACCAAAACACATGAAGTTCTACGTGTTAATCTTACAGATTCCAAAGCAGAGCTTACTATAACATTAAATGTCAGTGGCAACAACCTTCTTGGTAAATATGAAAGTAAAATAATTCCAGGCATGGCATTAAAAATAACAGACTTTGACATCGAACCAAAATCAGATTTTGATCGAGGAGACAGTGACTGCATACTAATTCTAAAAGATTCCAGCATGGTTGAAACAATACCAACTATATTGCATGAATATAGATTCATTCCTAGTACAACTATAAAGCAGTTACTCACAAGCACAGTTGACTACTCCACTGGAACAATTGCTGCTATTGTTCTAGCAGCATACAAAAAAGGTACTCAATATGTGCTCGAAATCAAGGATGGAAATAGTGACATGAGCAAGGCACTGGTAAGCTTATACAAATGACTTTATTGATAAATCTATGAAAAAAATTATCCATTTTTTGTCTTTTCATCACATTTTACAGTTGCACTATGGAAAATTTAAAAATTAAAAAGCTAACTTTGCTATTTGTGTTTAGCTATATATGCATTCAAGTTTCACATCCCAATACATTCAGATACACAAACAACTTGAAAGAAATGAAATACCATCACTGGTCTTTAGGAGCATAGCTAAAAAAAATATCAAAAACCAGCTCTACGAACAACTCCAGCAACATTTATCTGCAAACTATATAACAAAAGAGCAGTAAATGCACTCCACGAACTGCTACAAACTCCAATTCAGGCAAGTTATTTCAAATCCTTTGTCAATTTAATTCAATATTTCATCTTCTATGTTTTAAAGCATACTAATACAAGCACACTATGAATAGGTCAAGGGAAATTTAACTGTGGAGAATCCATATTCAAGTCCATTCCATGCTTTTTGCCCAAAATGCAACTACAAATTTGAAAGCTATGGAGCACTAGAAGGAGAAAAAGGTCACTGCAATCGATGTAATGAAATTGTATCATACAAATATTCATTGTACCTGAAAGCAATTATCACAGATCATAGCCAACAACCAATTCATTGCTCTATCGAAAACAGTACTATGCACCAGTTACTTCCTGCTCTTAAAAACATAGATTATCAGCAGTACATTGATGAAAAATCAGAAGTAATATTTATGCTCCGAGACTTTTCAGCAAGTGGCACATACACTCTCAACCAATACAACACCATTACACATGTAGCTCTTATGAACCAATAAACTACACATCAAACAACACAGGTACTGCCTCTTCATTCTTATCTGTTTATAATTATAAAAAGCACGTACATTTTCTCTATTACATGTCATTTGCAATGCATTAATCATAGTACCAATTTCGCAGGTTCCAGATTTTGGCATTCAATGTAAATACACTATCTATATCTTCTACAATGTAAAATGCATATATACTCTCTCGTGCACATAACTCAATTGTCTTCGCATCTCAGGTTTGTGAAATATACATTACATAAGCAACTAGGATTCAAATTTGTATTTTAACATCATAATTTATCTTCATGATCAGTACATGGTTGTACGTATTTCATAAGAATACATGCACCTATGTTTAAATCTATTTATTTGTGTTTATCAGGATGAAATTATTGCAAGGATCAAAGACAAGACAGATTTTGCATTATGAAAGTAGACAGAAATAAGAACCTCATTTTGATGTATTTATCTTCTATCAAATTCTATTGCACATAAATTTGACAGCCTCCTATATACATACTTCCTCTGACTTCAAAATTTCAGTCTTCGATATAACAATAATATTATGTTTTGCTTTTGGTATATTAGAACAATATGTTTACAGTGCTATCTCTGTATCAAGTTATAATGTAATAGACTCTTATCCATGATTTGATTTGCATATTATCTATCACACTCAGCTTTTGTAATTGAATGGTTTTAATGTTGTCAGTGATTGTCATTTCTAATATGTTATTTACTTCATGATATTTAATTCATTGCTTGAGAGTAGTCATTGTCCTTTTGTTGGTCTCTTACCAATGGATTACCTGACATTGCTCTTGCAAGATGTCTTTTTCTAGAGTCACTTGTATAAGTGAAGCCATTAGAAAATGCATCTCATGCAAATTGCAAATGCAAATTGTGAGTTCTTTAGATAAGATATACAGAAATTTATGTGTATTGTAAGACGAGATTAATTTAAATTGCCATGAATTATATTGCTCGTGGATCAACAATGGAAACTGGTATTATTTTTTTCCTGTTATCAGAATGTGTACTACTTTAGCATAGATAAATTCATGTCTAATTACATCATAGATGTGCTGCAACAGCTCTAAACCTGTTTTTATGTTATTACTCTTCTATGTGTTAGGATGTTTTCTATTCTTTTAAACACAAGTTTTTGCTTCTGCGTATCTTATTATTTTTAAATTAAGTTCTGATTAGGTTTTAATTAGTTGCTACATTGATAGGAATGTTACAGCATGGTATATATCAATTGAGACACTAAGTTCTAAGAACAAGTGACAACACTTACCTTGGTTTCGAGGTGCATATTTTGTGCTATAGACCTCACTTTATGTCATTGTCCAATGGATTCTCCATGCGTGTGGTATAACATGGTAAGTTGCTGCAGAAAATTGTGATTCTTCATTGCAATTAGTATTATATGTTTGATTTTCTACCTCTATTCTTTTAATTGATCATTTCAATTTAATAAATGGAATGAAAAAAACTAAACTTAAATATTTATTTATACTTGCAAAAAGCAATTATGTGCGATTTGGGTGTTTAATTGGTAGATTACTACAGCTATAGGGGTTGAAAATGTTCACCGAGACGATGCATGCAAGGACAACAATAATGTCTATATTGTCATAGAATAATTGACATTTACCCTAATTAATTCTTGATTTTATATTTAGATCCTATGTCTAAAAGTCTACAGACTTTTACTTGTCGGAAGCTTATAAATATTGTTATGTGCAATTCAATTTTGAAGTCTAAAATCTACAATTTAAGAGTTTTTTATTTTGATTCTAGGATTCTTGAATTGCTAAATGTTAGGTCAGAATAATAGGTCAAATGTCTTTTTTGTCTGTCTCTGTGTATCTGGTCCTAGCCTATGTTTGCTAAACCTGATCAGGTTGCCTGCCTTTATTAAAATTATAAAGAAAACATGGAAATATCATGTAACAAGTTTGCAGCTGTTCCATGGGACCATGCTAAGCTGATTTCTCTAGCTTTTTCTGAAATGAATCTACAGGAGATCTAAATCGGTACTATTGTTCCCAGTAACTACCATGGAACTGGATTAATCATGGTTTGCATCAACATGTAAGGAATTAAGGAATTGAAGTTGATTACATGCCAATGCAATATAGAGAGGAGCATATCAAATTTGTCAAAAAATTGATTATCATTCTATTATACAAAGATGCTGACGAGCCACTCATAGCATCCAAGGCTAAAGAATCCAGTGAAACATGGGGATGCATTTACTCATTTACTCATATTTAACATGTGCTAAATTTATAGTGTTATAAATTTGTGGAGTAAGATTCATTCCGAAGAAGCTAACCTTCACAGAGCCCACCTGGACACGTTTTTACGAGCGATGCATAATCCCCATCTCTTTTGGAGAGCAAATGTTCATGTTTTCCTTTCTCTACAATCACTCCACCCTTCACCAGCACTATGACATCTACATTCATGACAGGGGAGTAGTGAAACTGTGAAGAGTATACAGGCAAAGCCTATAAGGTTTAAAATTTTTAGCTATTGCAAGAGCCCTATATTTTAATGAAACTATTTGAATTTGTTTAGAGACCATGTGAATGCAAAAACTGAAACTATATATCTTTACTTCTTTGTGGAAACCTATGGCAGGAACTATGACGCATCGCGTCCCTTGTTTATAAATAAAATTAATTGTTTTATTTTACACAATTAGACAAGGTTTATTATTTAATGTTTTGTATTTCCAAAATTTTTATTAAATTAAGTAATTTATAATTATGAAATAATATCTATATATAATTTAATCTATACATTTGTAAATAATAAATAGAGGTAATACCTATATAAACTTGATGTTGATAAATAAATATGATGTAATAAATAAGAAATAGAATATAATTATTTAATCTTAATACATAGTTTGTAAAAACTTCATAATAATTTATATATCTATTAGAATTCAATTATTTCTTTTATGTGGTTATTTCCTTTAGTATATTTTTTTGATATAAAATATAATTATTAATTTAATAGTAAAATATATATTTAAGTTTTAAATATATTTAAACTAAATGATAAATTGTTTAAATAAAAAATATTAACAATAATAAAAGATATAATTTATAAATTGTAACACTTTTCAATTATACATACTACAAACACTATTATAAAATATAATTAAAAAATAATATTGTTTAATTTATTTTTATAAAAATAAAATAATAGTTATAATTTAACTACTTTTATTAAAAATCAAAGTTTTTAAAATATTAGAAATTCAAATACAAAGATATAACATATTCAAATTATATTAAACACACACACACACAAAAATATAATTTGAACTTATGCATTACATGAAGTTTTAGGAACAAGTCATATCAAATAGTCAAAAATAAACATCAATGTAAAACTAATAATAAATATATTTAAAATAAGAAATTAAAAATATTTAACTTTATATTTGAACTTGGTAAGAAAAATAGATTGTGATAATTAATATTGACTAGACATTCATTTTTGTTCAAAGAAAGTTGTGTGAGGTGGAAGATAAAATGACTTAAAAAAAAATATTATTAACTTTTTTTTGATAAATAGTCATTTTTTGTTAATAAAAATATACTAAGAATACAATTCACAAAAAAGGGCTGGGGGATACAAGATCACCCCGCGAATGAGTTCAGATGGCCGTAGCCGGAGCAAAAACACACGATCGTATCTAGAATCACATACTATTCATAAAAAAATAGCATATATAAGGCAACCTCAGGCGGCCAAAGAAGTGCCAGCCGAGGGTGGTGGTTCATCTCTATCATGGAAGCCCCAGTCATCTTTGGGATTGGGGGGTGGGCTAGGAACAATTCAACTGTCTTTAGTAGCAACAACAAGAGGATTAGTGGTAGCCTCCACATCTTTGAGCTCTGGCCGCGGAGGAGAAATTGCTAGATCTAGGCGAGGCCATTTCTTAGAAAATGCTCGACAAGCACCACGAGGAGGAGCTGGGGACCAACCAGAACCACCATGGGGTGGGGAAGCTGAGTGGCGCCTCCATCCACCATCGCCACTACTGGGAGAGTGGTGGTGGGTAGCCTAAGAGCACAGGGTGTGCGGGTGGCGACCTGAGTAATGACGTCGCGAACGGCGGCCACGAGGGATCGAGGTTTCTGCAGAGGCATCAAGAGGAACTCTAGCAATAGTGTAGGGAGCATTGCCCCAGTGGTTCAGTAGCTCTTGCAAGTGAGCTACCTCAAGGGAAACTTTGTTAGCTTGCACCTAAATCTACATAATTACATTATTACAAATGCATGCCCTAGTGTACATTGCAATATTAATATCCAAAAAGTTGTGTACGAAAAGAACAACATTCCTATCTTTCCACAAGGTAAACAAAATTTCCATCCTGAAAGTATGCCAAATTTGGGTGAATTTTTGAGGGATTCGAGGAGAATCATCTAGCAAAATCATGTGCCAAGAAAAAGGTTCAAGCGTGACTGGCTTGAAAAAATTATGAATCCAGTGCCAATAATTTTGGGCACACCTACAAAACCAAAAGATATGCAAGAAAGACTCTGGTTGTCCACAAAAAGGGCACCTGGGATTTGGAACCCCAATATGTTTGATCTGATACCCCAGGGGAAGACCTTGGAAGGCAAGACACCAAGCAAAATGGGCAATCTTGGGTTCTGTTATAGCACTCCAAATGGTATCAAAGTATTTTCTCCATTGAGAAAGAGAAGATTGCAAATGCCATCTCTAGTTGAGCATGTCCACCATCAGAAGATGGAGCGAAAGCCATCGATATCCCAGACTTAGCTTATAATTTAAAATGGATTGGCAAGATACCACTTCCAATCATGCCACCAAGGCTGAATAGATTGTATACCCACTTTATGAATTAACTGGACCAGAATTGAAGAGAGCAATAGGTCAAAAGTCTACCAATCTGAACGGATAAGGCGGTACTGAACTTGCACATCTTCCCATGACCTGAAACTCATGGAAACCCACGAGAAGAGGTCCTTGTGAGTTCTAATGCCTTGTTTGAAAAAATGCAGAACACTAGCACCTTGAGTCTTGGTAGGGGGAGTACCCTGAATGGAAAATAGGGGAGACCACCAAATGTTCTGTTGATTCAGGCAGAGGCCATTGTGGAACTCATCCCTAGCCCATCGAAGCCAAGGATTAATAGCTTCCTAGGCTTTCCATATGCTCTTGATGACAAACAAGCCTTGTATGGTCACTAGCTCATGCATGATGAGAAGGGTGTGAAAACCAATCCCCTTCCAAGCAAGCCTGTTGATAGGAAAGCTAGAAGATATGCAATGGCGAACCAAAATCTTCTAGGCTTCATCTCTAGTGATATCACGAATAATCCATTTAGCACAAAGTGCAAGGCCTTGTCTCTGAGTGGAAAGTAGGCCACGACCACTAGATTCTTTTGGGAGACAACAAAATCCCTAGGCAACCCTGTAAAACCCATGGTGATCCGAACCAAAAGATTAGAGAAAATCCTTGAGAAATCTTTCCAATTTCTGATAAGAAGCTTTGGAGGGAGCCCAAAAAGAAGAATAATAAACATGAGTAGCTACAAGAACCTTCCAAAAAATCTAGAATTTGTCAACAAGGGAAAGTGGTTTTGTAATCTAATAATCAAGCTTCTTGGTGATCTTGGCAAGCACAACATTCCAAAGTTCAACAGGCAAACCTTGGAAAGCAAAAGGAATGCCCAGAAAGCATAAAATCTCCCCATGTGTAACCCATTTCCATTCAAACTGGTTGAGCCAGGGTGGAGCTGGCAAGAATGACTGGCGGAAGTAGAGCATTTTATGCCATTCAATGGCAGATCCAGAGGCTTGACAAAAGGTGTCCAAGCAACTTAAAGCATTGTGGATGTTTTCTTCATCCTTGAGAAGAGTGAGAAAGGAATCATCCGCAAAGTGGCCATTGACTAACTGAGAAGATGATTCAGGAAAAGAAATGTCATGAACTAGTCTAGAAGACATAGAATGAGCTAGCAAATAGCCAAAACCTTCAGCAACAAGGACATAAAGAGCTAGAGCCAAAGGGCAACCTTGCCTGATTGAGCGAAAAAGGCCAAAAGCCTCTAATTGTGAATTATTGATGGTAATGGTAATGCAAGCATTAGCATCACCAAAGAGTATCTGCACATAATGTAAAAAATTGGGACCAAAACCCAGAGCCTAGAGCATAGCCAAAATAAGGGCCATTCAATGCGATCATAAGCTTTAGCAAAATCAAGCTTTAGAAAGATGGCCTTTTAGTTGGACCTGCGAGCCCATTCCATGCCTTCTCAAACATCAATGATGTTGTTGAGAATGTATCTAGACTTAATAAAGCCAATTTGCTTAGGGCGTACAATTAGAGGCAACATGTGTCAAAATTTGAGAGAGAGTGCCTTGGCAATAATCTTATAAGACACATTTAGAAGGGTAATAGGCCTCCAATTGTAAATGTCCTTTGGATCACTAACTTTAGGTATGAATTTGATATTTCCTTTATTTATTATGGCTCTTAAGCTTTTAGAATGATAGGCTTCGAGATAAACTTTGTGCAAATTAGGACCTATATGCTCCTAGAGGTGTTTGTAAAATTCATAGGGAAACCCATCACACCCAGGGGATTTATCATCAGCCATGGAGTAGACCGCCTCTTTAAGGTCTCGAAGGGAAAGAAGTTGCTCACAAAAAGCATGTTGCTCAACTGCTAGGCGGTTTGGAGTAATAGAGATACACTTTTTGAGAGCTTCCTCTTGAGCAACTAAATTTCCTTGCGAAGCAAAAACATTCTCATAATAATGAATAAATGCTTGCAGGATGTCAGGGAGACTGGAAAGAACAACAGTTCCTCGTTTGATCTTTTTAATCCCAACATTAGTATGACAGGCACAAAGAGCCTGGAAGAACTCCTTCAAGGCTTTATCGCCAACCTCCAACCAGTGGAGATGGGCTTTGATTTGGCCTCCTCGAGCAACATAGTTATTAGCAACTTATTTTTCATGGAAAAGTTTGGCCAACTAAATTTGTAAATCCACGTCAAATGGATTAAGAGTGAGAGCGTCAGAGACTTTTTTGAGTGTAGAAGTGTTAGCTTCATATGACCGTTTTCTAAAAACTGCCAATTGGTGCCCATACATGCATAGAAAATGAGCAATTCTAGAAATGGCATCATTCCACCATTGAATCTAACCTTTTTGAGAATGCGAACGTGGCTCCAAATTCCAAACACGTAGGATATGTGCGATGGTGGAAGCATGCATCAACACAGATGTGTTGAGGAAGAACTAAGACTTGGCAACTTTCGGGACAACTATTTGCCATGACATGACAAAATAAATGGGACAGTGGTCAAATAACATCACATTTGGTAGGGGAATGACAGGTAAATCTCGATCCTCAAAAAAAGAGAAAAAAGATTATGCAGTAATCATGGCACGATCCAGATGCTTTAATATGCGGTTAGAGCCTGCTCAAAAGTTGGACCAAGTGTGCCAAACCCCGCTATCCTGGCAGTGATTAATATTGGGATAAAAAAGGCCTAGTTTATTGTGCATGTAGTACCAGACTTCTTTTTCCCTAGCTATCCAATGAAAGGGCAGAATGCCATCTTTTTCAAAGGCCACCCCAACCATATTGAAGTCACCACACATAACCCAAGATGCTGGAGGCAAGTTGTCAGCCATCCAGCCCCACATCTAGGATCTTTCCACAACATCTTTGGAAGCATAAATATTAATGACTCCAAAAGAATGATTGTTGCAAAAGCCAAATAATTCTATGCGTGGGGTTAGAACCGTGGAAAATAATAGCAGAATGAAGACGAGGTGACAAGAGAGTAACTACACCACCTCGAACAGCTTTGTGTTGAGAGGAAAACATAACTCCATCTTGCCAAATGACGTGACATGCAAAGGAGAGCATGAAACCAAAAATCTTAACTTTTTGCAAATAGAGAAAATCTAAGTTACCAAGTCTATGATGGGCATCCCGAACATAGTACTTTTTGGAGAGGTCTGCAAGACCTCTAACATTCCATGAATTTTTTTTTATGAAAATTCTTCCATATCATCCTCATCCTCAAGAAAGGAGTAGCTATTTTGCAAGAAGGTAGAAACTTGGTGGAAGTTAGAAGGAAAATCCTCTATCCTTATAGTCTGTTGTTTCACCTCTGGTATCTCTGCACGTCCAGGAGGACTGCGAGAACATTGTGTCGCTTGTGGTGCTATGTAAGAAGCAACAAGAGGGGTACGAACCATAGCCGAGGCAGAAGCCCTGGCGGCCACCTTGATCCCTTGTGTACTAGCAAGGTTTGAAACCTGTGAAACCCCCGAAATAGGTGCTGTGGAAATCACTTGCATCCCTACGCTGGCAAAAATTAATGCTCATGTGGGGAGAGGAGTCGTGATGACTGCCGTGTAAGACTGTTTAGGGGGCAAGGGATTCAAGGTAGCCTTACCCTTGCACCCAACAGTAACCCATTCTTCATTTTTCTCTTCTTTTTTCCCTTCGACTGGCTTGGTAGGCACTTCTTTCGGCGTGGGCTTAACCCTAGGTGTAACTAAAGGGCAATCCATGATCTTGTGTTTCACGGACTGACACTTATAACAGGTGTTGGGGAGGTTCAAATAGAGCACCTTTTGAGAGAAGGTTTGAGCCCCAATCTGGATTTCCATAGAATCCTTAAGATCCCTTGAAAGATCAACCTCGACGCAAACACGTCTCTATGGGCGAGTATTAAAAAATTTCTCAAGCTCCTTTTTGACAACTCTGCCAAGGGTTTTGGCAATAAACTCAATGAAAGACCAGCATGGCAAGGGTAAACCTAGGAACTCGACCCACACAAGAACCCTGAGCTTTTTATCATTAGAGACTATGAAGTCTTGCGACCATTTTTGAAAAACAAGCAGGGACGAATGCACAAACCAAGGTCCGTTGTTAAAGACTGCATCTGCCTACAACGGGTTAGTGAAGCGAAATTAGAAAAAACCTTTGGTAAGGTTTTGCATAGCGTCAAGGCAGACTCCATGAGGAGTCCATCACTTGTCAACCCATTCTCGAAGCATAGCTTCAGGAGGAGACCTACTCACAAAATATACCATCAAAGTATGTTGTTCTAACTAGTCACATGCAACATCAAATTCTTGTAAAGGAAGGATAATATTAAGATTACCTCGTGAAAAACCTTCAGGACAAACTTGTGAGGGCGTTTACATTCTATGGCGGTGCCACGGGAATCTGAAATAGCAGCGTGAACACTAGAAACAATTGGTTCACCGCTGGCCAGGGCCATTATATCCTAGCCTAAAAGCTCCCGTAGTAAATGCGGTGTGACAAGTGGAGACTACAGAAGGAAAGCTCAAACAAAGAGCTGTACACAAGAAAACTACAAGTTTGCATGAAGCATCTTATCAACTTTCACAAATGCGAAAAAGATAAAGTTGTAATTAATGCATTGATTAATGCATGATGAAGTTGTTAGAAAATATTTGTCTTTTTATTGAAGAAAATTGAATTTTCTCTCCCACCAAAAATAATACAGACCAATAAAATGAATGAAAAATGTGATTTATAAAATAATGAAAAATTAAAAAAAAAATATAAACATTTAAAATTTTATATAATTTTTTAAATTCTTTCATTTAATTGGATTGGTCATGAATGACATGAATGCATAAGTAGGAACTAATAATAATATTGAAATTCATAAAGTTAAGAGTCGTAAAACATCATATTGCTACACTAAAAGATAACCTTTATGTGTAACATATCAAATTTAAAAACTTTTTACTCGACGCCGCCTCCCGAAAGGTACAAATGTTATGGATAACCCGCATCACAAATGTCTGGCTCTGTCCGTCTCTGAAGAATCTGTATCAAGTGCATTCTGTACAAGCTGAATTCACTTCATCCAACAATGCAAATGACCACTTTACGTGTCGGTATCTCTCCTGCTGTGACCATCGTAGCGAGACCTGCAAGTTCAATTTATGTTCAATGCAAGCATTCGTTGGTTGCTCTCCCCATTAAGAAGAAGAGGAAATACTGGTCGAGTTTGCAGGCACAGGAACAGTCACAGGCACCCATTAATGTCAGTGTGGAGGAGGAGAAGGATGAATACGAGGATAATGCACAGCAACCAGGTAAACAGTATAGACCCATTTCAGTTCAAGGTTCAGTTAGAATGACGCTTCATATCTTTGCTCTGCCTTCGTTAATGGGCTACAATTATAATTTTTCCCAATTGCCTGTTTGCCGAGTTGTGTTAGAGTGGCTGAAGTATACACATTTATTGCTAATTAGTGGCACATTTTTGTTGGAGTGTGTTATCAGCGAAGTTTTGTTTATGAGATTTTTTGAACAATCGCTTAATTTTTCACAATTTAAAAAACATTCCTCAATAACAATGATTTTTACACCTACCCAAGTTTTGTTAGGTTGGCTAAAATCCTGTATTGCTAGTTAGTAGTATACTTTATGTTGTGCTATGTACTACATGCATTAAAAGCTTTGGATCGTAACATCCCATTTGTGGAAGAGGGGTTTGATGGTTGAAGCCCTCTTGTTAACATCTTACTCTGCTTTTTTTCGTGAATTAAAAGCATCATGGTATTCTTGTGGGTCTCCTTACCGAGATGTGAACGATCTTATTAAGTTTTGAGAACGTAAATTTGGGACACTTTCCTAACAAATGCATCGCTGACTTTACAACCCCTTCGAACATGCATGCTAAATATTTGCCGCGTTTTGAATTTAATAAATTGAATGATTAATATTTGTTAAACATTTCCATTCCCTCAAATTTTTTCAATTGTGGCCCATTCAATTCTAGATTGATTAGGTGAATACTATTTTTAAAATTCAGCTGCAGTTATTGCAAAAAATTCTCATTCAATCACATAATAGTAATTCTTCTATGCACTCTGCATCTATGCATAGGTTTTGAGGGAATCTCTAAAGAAGATGGTTCCCCTTATGTTTCTTTAATACTGTTAGAGAAGGACCTATTGGGTCTTCCCCAATATAATTTTAGAAAAATGTTAACGTATGTCCAGTATGGACAATTCTAACGACATGCCAGACCTCTGAGAGGCAGAAGTAGTAAACTAACAAAAGCCCTGTTTTAACAATCGGAACCAACTAACCAACCGAATAACTTGAGATCTGGTTCCCACCATTTGAGATGTGAAACTGGTAGATGGAAGGTTCCTAAGGAAGAGTGGGAGGTCAAAATTTGTAGATTTTGCAACAAAGGTGTGGTGGAAACAGAGTGATACTATTGGAAGGATTGTACAGCATACGAAGACATTCGCAGCCAACACAAAGAAATGTTAAAAGTGAACAACATAAAAGACCTTTTCAAAGGACCAAGACTCTTCAAAGGGGCCATTTTACATATGCAGATTTACAATAAAAGAGACAGGCTGGAGAAATCACATCAGACTGACTAGATGTTTTATGTGGGTCCCTTAGGCTTATGGCCTTGTGGACGTCATTAAAAATCTTTCATTCATTCATTCACTCTTAAGAGAATACAAAAGCCCCAAAAGAACAAAGGCAGGCAACTTACTAAGCCTAAAAACAAGATACAATTGAGACAAAAGAAACTAGGAAGCTAAAGTTCGCATCCTCCGACCACACCATAGTCCTCAAGATCAGCTTCCAGAACACCAGGTATTTCATACAAGCTTGTGGTGCAACCAAAACTGTTGAAGAGCTGAATCACTGCCATCACCAGTAATGGTGAAGGACTCAAAAGAGACACCATAGATAACCTGTTGTCTCTTTCTTCTTTGAACTAGAACATCCCTACCAAAGTTGGAAGCATCAGTTCACTGACAACCTCCAAATTTCCATTCTTGTGAGGTGTTAACAGATTTTTGAGTTTCACCATCAAACGGAGACCAAGACAGAAGAATGAAAGAGACTGAAATTCCTGCTGCAATACCTTGGCCCCGCACCTCCAGCAAAAAGAGTCCATAAATCACCCATTAGACAAAGGGGACTGAGGATCCTTGAATTAGCCATGACCCAGTAAACAATCTAATTCAGTGATGTTGAAGTTTATAGCAGAAATAACACAGCACAGATTAGATAACACAACATAAACACAACACAGAAATACCCTGGGAAACCCTCCTACTCGAGGGAGAAAAACCCAGCCACACCAAAATATACATTATTGAAATAATAATATTTTCTGAATACACAGCTCACAAGCTGAGCCAGTAATAAATCCTTCACTGAGATTGCTAACACTTAACCATCCCTACATAGATTACTCTTTACAATATATAGAACCTGCAAGAGATATACCATCACACAAAACGGTTGACACTTCATGTTCTAAAAATTGCCAAGGCAAATAGAGAACTGTCGTTATTTAATAAGGGTGTCTCTTCAGACACTTTAAACGTCTGACTTTTCAATGTCTTTCTTGAATTCCATCAAGTGATTGACTAATCATACAAAGAATAGGCAGTCACAAAAGAAATCCAGACTTATCAACTGCTGAAGAGTAAATGAATAGATAGCCACTGCAAGGAATAATAAATACAAATTCAGCAGCAACTTCAGAAACCAAGGAGGTAATTGTCTTCAGCACGACAAAAGAAGACTCCCGACGCTACACTCATGTGGCTATAAAACATCAACACTCCCTCATAGCTAGGGAGGAATCTTTTTCAAATACACAAGTCATTGAATCTCTCGACATGACACTCCCAAGGGCTTCACCCATTTGTGAGATTTTTTTTTATCATGGAGTCTCTGAATGTGATCATGGAGTCACTCAACATGATGTTCACCATGGCTACTTCCATGTGTGAAATAAATATAAACACAAGTTCACATCATAGTCACTCAACGTGATGTTGTAATGGAGTCTCTCAACATAACATCCACTGTGGCTACTCCCATGAGCAGAAAAAGCAGTACCTCCATGTTAAAGGAAACAAGGGCTTTCACCTCAAATTTCACCATCTCAGAAAAAATGCATTACAAGGGCTTTCACTTCAAATTTCACCTTCTGAAAAAAAAAAGCATTACAAGGGTTTTCAAGTTTCACTTCAAATTTCTTTACCTTAGAGAAAAATGCATTAGAAGGGCTTTCACCTCAAATTTCTCTGACTCAAAGAAATATGCATTATAGCACATAGTAAGAGCAACTGATGCTAAGGCTCCCTTTCAGCAGAGACTCCTTCTCAGCAAAGGCAGCATTCTCAAAACTTTTATTATCAAAATAAATTACGGTTGGCTCCAATGTTTGACCAAACAAAAAGCTTTCAAAGCCACACTGCTTCATGAGCTTGCTGATCTTTGCTCTCTTCATCTGCCACTCAAGCTCCCTCTAAATCTCTAACCCAATATGAAGTAAGAATCGCTGCAGAGTACTTGCTCACTTGAAGTGGGCAATATACTGGATATGCTTGCCCAATGCAAAGAAAGAACCGACACATTGCAATCACATCCAGATACAAGCTTATTGTCTTCAAATTCTTTCCCAGTACTCATGCAAGATGAATTTTTAGTCCCTTCGATGGTGAGACCTGGCTTCCATCTTCAGCAGCCCAATAGTGACTAATCCTCCTCAGAATTGGTTGCAAGTACATCACAGAGTTATGTAGCCCATAGCAGCTGCTAACAATCTCCAGATCCATGCTACAGTGTCCCTCAATAGAATCCAACAAATATCTAAACAGGCACAGGTATGCTAAAAAAATATGTACAGATATGCTCAATTATGGTATTCTTGAACCCTCATGTCAGTTCTACGTAGTCTGGAAAAGACTAAATCTGAAGCTCTCAACTTGAGCCTTGAATTCTTGGATTTTAACCACCTTTGAATGTCATTTCCTCTGCTTAGAAGAAACTGAGCTCAAGACAGTATGAATAGGTTCTTGTTTGAGAGGTGTCTCCAATTATATGCCCCAAACTCAACCCTATGACAACAACCTGTGCCTTCATTCTTCAGCCTGTGTGACTTCCTCACAGGATGCATCAAGCTCTTCCTCCCTTGAATGCAATCCCTCATTATCCTTATGCTCCTTGATCTGTCCTGGAAGCATTTTCTAGAGATTACAAATAGTTCATAAGATCAACCTATCCTGAAGGAAAAAAATGCCAATGCTTAGAGGCATACATGATTCACTATTCTAATGCATGAATTAATAACTACATAAAAGGTTCACGAACATTATCCAAGGGTATGAAATGCTTATCTTTTATTGTCCAATCTTCCTCACAATCCACCAATTGTTCTTTCCTGATCTTTGCACCTAAAGATTCAGATCACTAGATATGCCCAAAATAGGAACTTAGCATTGTCAGTTAACTATACTGAGGTTTCAAAATTTCTCTTCCCTCCGAAACGATGAAATTCTTCTTGTGTAACTTCATCCTCCATGGGAATGTCAAAAGTACCCACGACCTTGTTATGTTAGCTACAATAATCTAGTAGGTCTGTTGGCCCATATGGATAACAACCAACCAAAATTGCTTGCCTAGAGAAGAGACAGCGACCTTCCTTTTTAATGCTTTGGTTAGACACTTTTTACACGGTTCAGTATTTTAAACAGGCAATACTGAATTCTTAATATCCTGTTATATACTAATGAGTAATGGAATAAACTCTTTTGGATATCTGCAACACTTGCAACTTTCTAAGAGCCATAGGACTGAGCTTTGAAGACTCTCCTATTGTCCACCTCACAAGAAATTTTAGTGACACCACTAAAATCGTTCAGGGAAGATATTATGAAGCCAACACAATTCAATAACCACACTCAGAATTTCATTCAACTTTGTTACAAATTTGCACGACTCATATTCCAAGTGTTACGCTAGTCTTCAGGTCCTTATGCAAAGAACTCTCAACTATTAATTCCGATGCTATGAATATCTTCAGATAACACTCACACCCGGGTGGCAAAATTTTTGTAGTATTTTGAACTCAATGGAAACCAAGATTTTCCCATTCGATGATGGAAATAAGTTAATAACTAAAGAGCCTTGACCTGGTCATTGAGTCACGGTTTCAGGAGCAAATGACCTCTGCAATATACACTTCATACACATTGTGTGGCAACTTTTCTTTCTTTTAGCTATCCTGCGTCACCAGCTCTTGACTCAATGTTCAACAAATATTGTGTGGTCTCAGTTAAACCCGAGCTATAAGAAGGACCTGATGACTTCATCTCAGTTTCACTCACTGTACCCACCTCATTCAAACTAGACTCTTAATATATCTGGTCGTGTCCTGAACCTCAGATTGTTCGTCAATCTCTTATTAAAAAACAATAAATTGTATCACTCTCTTCCAAAACAAGTTGCTCATGTATCATCTGACTCCAGCAGGGCGGAGAAAGGCATGCATATCTACCATCTGCAGATCGATCGCTCAACTCTCTCTCCGAATCCACTGGAGCCTATGTGTGTTGTATGATAGGTTTATGCAGGCAACCAACAAGTGCAGTCTTTAAACGTCTGAGATTCAGCCAACCTTTCTCTGATACCATGTTGAAGTTTAAAGCAGAAAGCACAATACAAAATAGATAACACAACAAAAACACTATACACAGAAATACCTTGGGAAAACCCTCTTATCCAAGGGAGAAAAACCTAACCACACCAAAATATACTTTATTGAAATAATAATAGAGTCTGAATGCACAACTCACAAGATGAGCCAGTTATAAATCCTTCACTGGGATTGCTAACACTTAACCATCCCTACATGGAATACTCTTTACGATTTGTAGAACCTCCAAGACATATACTGTCGCACAAAATGGTTGACCCTTCATGTTCTAAAAATTGCTGAGACACATAGAAAACTGCTGTTATTCAAGAAGGGTGATTCGTCAGACACTTGAAACATCTGACTTGTCAATGCCTTAAATTGAATTCCATCAGATAATTGCCGGAGCATAAAAAGAATAGGCAGTTATGGAAGAAACCCAAACTTATTCACCGACAGCCTCTGCAAGGAATAATAAATACAAATTTGCCAGGAACATAAAAAACCAAGAGGGTAAAATGAATCGTCTTCAGCAGGAGAAAAGAAAACTCCCAACAGTACACTTATGTAGCTATAAAATATCAACAAGTGGCATTTCCTCATCATTTTCCAATGGAAATAGCCCAACATGACTAACTGCATATAACATAGGGACATCCAGATCCTTGGGATGTAACACTAGATCCACTAGCCATCCCATCAATTTGTCAAAGATCACTGCTGCAACAGGTTTGGACTTAAAGTCAGCAAGGATAGAAGCCCTATGGTGTGCTTCCTAGAATCCCCCAAATCATCTTAGCATAAAAGGACTTTGACCATATACATATAGTGAAATTGCTATCAGGATTTAACCATGTAGTTTTTGAGTGAAACTCATTGACCCATATTTCATGAGTAGTGATTCACACGAATCCATCTCTCATGAGAATAAATGGAACACTTAACACTCATTGGATCTAGATAATGCTCACAGAAGTGAAGCACCGGGACTTCCCGGGAGGTCACCCATCCCCGTACTACTCCAGCTTGAGCACGCTTAACTACGGAGTTTCTTCCATGGTTAAACCCACTATGCTTGCAACCCCATTTTCATAAGGCACAACACTTGGTGAAGGTTTTGCAAATGGGGTTGCAAGCAGAGTGGGTTTAACCATGGAAGAAACTCCGTAGTTAAGTGCCCTCAAGCTGGAGTAGTACGGAGATGGGTGACCTCCTGGGAAGTCCCGGTGCTTCACTTCTGTGAGCATTATCTAGATCCAATGAGTGTTAAGTGTTCCATTTATTCTCATGAGAGATGGATTCGTGTGAATCACTACTCATGAAATATGGGTCAATGAGTTTGACTCAAAAACTACATTGTTAAATCCTGATAGCAATATCACAATTTGACTTGCCGTGGAAAATATCTCCTACTTATCATATACATATATACAAGATGAAGGGTGATGGAAAATGGGATGAAAATAATGGTCCAACACTTTGCTATGCAGAATGGGTTCCTTTGAAACGCTACGATGATGCCTAGAGCCATATGATAAACAATAAAACACAGATAGGTGCCACCTAGTCTAATCCAACTATAAAGAGTATTAGACAAGAAGCCACACATGCAAAACTATATGCAACTAAACTGCAAGGTTCCATGAATGATAAAGAAGCTTTGGTACATGTTGCCATTTGTGGGAGGATGAAAGGCAAAGCCGACCTCAACCAATGGCAACATTTTTAGTAACCTCATGAGAAAAGAAAAGAGCCACAACAAAAAGAACAGAATGAGGTGAAGTAAATATGCTACTACAAGGATTGGATGGAGGATTGGCCCACAAAATATATCGAGGTGATCGATAATCTAAAATATTTTTGTGTACTGGTGGTTATGTGTCAATCACAAGGGCAGAAAAAAAGAGTTTGAGAGATTGCAATGTCGGCAAGAGCATTTATTAATCTAATACCTTCCTATAACAATGCATCAAAGGGACACTAGAGAATTTCTTAGATAAATCAATAGCTTCCTGAAGAAGTCTTTGAATTTTCCAATTGGCACAAACTTGTTTCTAAAGGCCTAGGATAACATTGAGAAAACTCCCCTTTAACAATAAACTATCTATTGCCATTGTCTAACATCACTTTTAAAACTACCATTTAGGCCATCCATATCTCTTCATTATGAGTCTCATGGCCTCTGAGAACCTACTTGAACTAGAAAAGCCTTTAGAATTTTGGAATAAGATCCTTCCCACAGCCAGGCCAAAGTTTCCCTTGGAATTACCGTCAAAGTTGACCTTGAACATTCCTTTAGAGGTAGTTTCCAAACAATGTTGTTTATAGAGATGTTACAAATCCCACCCCTTGAATAGAGGAGATGATTCCTCTTGTTATGAACTATTGAATTTGTCGACTTCAATTTTTTTCGGCTAGGAATAATAGCAAAATGTGGATTCCAAGCATGGTAGTTTGCATTGAGAAACAACCTTAGCTTGACATGCTGCTATGAAAGGGTTTTGTGATCGAATAACACCAAGTGGAATCTTCTATGAGAGAGCTATTTTGAGGTGTCATCATAGAAAACCTAAAGTTGCTACATGACATTATGGAAAAATGGTCAAGAATGTAAGTTAACAACAAGATTGCAAAGTAACCGATCAGACAACCTTAGGAGATAGATGAATTTTCAAGCACATGCAAGTTGGAATGATGAACCGAGATCAAATGTAGGTGCCAAACCTATGGAAACTTTGCTGATCAGCAGTATGAGACAATTTATAAACCCTCATAAAACAAAATACTCAACTCCTAACAGTGGATTCATTCTCACAAGCTGATAGGAATTTATGAAACCCTCCAATGTTGAAGTCTAATCATTTTACTAATGTATGACAACTAAAAATATATAATACCGTGAGTATTGTTCCAACATGGACTATACATTATCTGGACAGGTCTGAACTTAATGGAAACACTAAATGATGACAGCTATAGGAATTAGCAGTTAAATCACTTATTATATTTATGGTGGCCATATATATTAATTTATCTTAGCAATGTACACTCATGAAGGCCATACACATACAACTGTATGGAAGAGACCAGGAATGAAATGAGGCTATTGTGCAGATCAGAGGATAAGTGTAACTCTGGCATAGGCTGAAAAAAAGTATTGCGGTAGCTACTCTGACAGCCAAAATGGTACCACTGCTAAAAAATGACATGATGCTGTTGCTGATGTTGATGGCTAAATGTAGGCAGCTGTTAACAGTAGATAACACCTGACCAATCCACCACAATTGTATGGAAATTCTTGTCAATGATGAGAGGCAATTAAGTAAAATAGGTGCAACCATGCAACAATAGATGATCTTCAAAACTCTTCTACTTATGTCTGAAATTTCCCCCAAATGATGGTAAATGGATGCAACAACAGATTGAACATCAGAGGCCCTGAAAATAAAAAATGCAGGATAATAGAGCAGCAATGATACAATGTTTTCAGCAGATTTAATGACTAAAAATCCTTGTGGTAAAAGCAGCAGTGAAAACCTCTTCAAAATCTGTAAATAAACATACAGTTTTTTTAGGCAAACTAGAAATTGTTGGAAAATTGTTTGGTGCTCCCCTTGGGATTTGTGACAAGGGCTCAACTGTCTCCTGTGTATTATGAGTTGAGTGGTTGTATCAGGCATTGACAGATTGGACTTTAGGTGCAACAGCAACCCCACTCTAACAAGTGGTATTAGAGCTTGGTCACAGGTTTAAATCCTTAGACCCTTGAGTAACGCTGAGGGGGAGATTGTTGGAAAAATGTTCAGTGCTCCCCTTGTGATTTGTGACAAGGGCTTAACCGCCTCCTGTGTATTATAAGTTGAGTGGTTGTATCGGGCATTGACAGATCGGTCTTTTGGTGCAACGACAACCCCACTCTAACATAAATGACTTCAAATACCCACCTAAAACTAGAATAATTTGCAATTTTCAAATAAATCTCAATGATCAGCAACAGTGTGATCCTTGATGTAATTACCTGTAATGGATAAGTTGTTTTTTTTTCTGGAATCCATAAATGGAAACCAAGAGAATTTTCGTCATTTTGATCTCCCGCAGTTTTTTTTGGTGAACACTTCAAACTCCAAATTGAAAGGAATAGCAAAATGACATGAGCGGACGATTTTAGTCAAGCAATGTCTTTCTTTTATGGTTGCCTTTTAGGCTCTCTATTTGAATTTACTTTTCCCTCAAACTATTTAAAATAGTTTTTAAATTATAGAAGCACTTCTTTTGAATTACAGCCTTTCTTTTATAGTTGCCTTTTGTGCTCTCTATTTGAATTTATGTTTCTCTCCAACTATCTGAAATACATCTTAAATTACAAAAAACACTTTTGTCGAATTACATACTCTAATAACTATTAAAAGAATATTTTAAATATTACACAGTCCCTATAATAGTATTAAGTTGTTCTTTTGAAAATAAAGTATTTGTGCTCACTTAAGATATAATTATTATTTCTCTAATTTTATCCCTTTGCCTATAGGAAATAAAAATAGGCTACGGGCCTTCAATTTTACCTCTTAGTCTCAAAAATAGGACTTGATAGAAGTAAGAAAAATGTAGTAATCCTTACGAGCAAGGTTGCATGGGTACTCGTACCCACACCCCTGGTACTCGTACCCACGTACCCAAGTACTGGGTACACGTATCCCACGTACCGGGTACTCGGTGGAGAGCATCATAGCTAAGGACCTTGATTAAGATTCTGATCTTTTTTTTTTGGTTTTTTGTTTTTGTATTAGCTTGTTGTTTATCAAACTTAATTCAATACCAAATCAGTTTGAAACTTTGATACTCATTAACAATAAACTTTATCATTGTTCAAGTTAAAAGTTTATCATTTGCAATATGTCATTGTCATATGGTTTAGGATCTTCTTGTTCATGTTTAAATTCTGCCTTCTTTGTTATGCATCTAAGCATTTATCATGTATTATTATTTCAAACATATAGCAAATCTGAAACTGAAAACAGTACATTACATTTGCAAACTTTATCACTGTTCTTGTTTTGAAATACCATTGTCATGACTCATAAAATCAGATTTTTTATAAATATTAAAGTGTAATTTTTAAGTAAGTTTGACATACCCAAGTACCTCTGTCCCCAATTATGAAAAATACTTTAAACATTCAACAATAGCATATATATATATATATATATTTGACTTATGGCTTATATTTTCAAATTTCTTGTTTTGAATGCTCAATGTCATGACTCATGGCAAATATTTTGATTTTTATATTTTCTATAAAATATTAATTATATAGAAAAAATTAGGCTTACACACGTACCCCCGTCCCCTATTTTGAAAAATATGCGTACCCGTACCCGCTCCCGTACCCGTTCCCGTTCCCGTACCCACGTACCCATGCAACCTTGCTTACGAGGTATAATGAATGTGATGTTAAATTTTTGAGAAGAAGAATAATATAAATAGATCACACGTAAATCAAAACACATAAACACCTGAGACATAAATTTATCTTGGGAAAACCCTTCTACTCGAGTGAAAAGCTCAGCCACACTCAGAGTAGATTCTTTATTGAATAATTAAGTGATTCAATACAAAGCTTCACAAGCTTAGACAGAAGAATGACCTTTTCACCAGAAAACTATTTTTACATAACAGACACTAGAATATGAACATCTCCTCTTGGTTCACAGACCACATGCACCAAACTGATCACACAATCAAAATACACAAAGAAAGATAAGCTTCTGAAAAATATAATTCAGACTACCACTGTCCTGCTAATATAACCAAATCATGATGATTGATACGACCGGTTCTCAATCACATTGCCTAACCACTTAAAGACCCAGCATGAGCATCACACTTATGCATAAAAAATGCTGATCAAGGTACCTGAAATGTGAGTCACGGGGTGAGCTGCAGATAACTTGACTGCCAGACCATACGACTCCTATTACAAAGACTGAATACGTGATGTAACCATGTAACTATAATCATTCCTAACTAAGCAATACCCAATGAATGATGCTGTGCAACTCCACAGTGAAGCAATGTAATGCCACAGTAAAGAAATGCAACACATGTACAGATGATAGTTAACATAAATGTGCTGTTTCATACTTTTCAGTGATCATGTATATGTACGTAATCACTATATTATCAATGGTTTGGTAAGACTGAATTCTATCAAGAGTCAACGACCACTCGACTTATGCATTTTCCTGCAAGCTCATGAATAACAATTGAAAATTAGACTGCCAAATCTTGCTCTCTCATGACAACAGAAGAGACGGTGATGGTACTGAAGGTGATGATTCATCTCCTTAAATACTCGATACCTCAAAATACAATGACCGCCACAATGGAAAGAGTTGGCAACATTAACACAACCACATCAATGTTGACAAGTTCAACCATTGCAGGTAGGTGATATTTCCTGCTGCTACCCAAAGCATTAACACTCCCTCTTAGTAAAGGAGATATCATCTGCAGATTTCATGCCATGGAGTCTCTCAACATGACAAACACAATGGCTACACCCATATGTATTACCAAAAAATACTTTATTGCGGATTCTCTCAACATGATAATGCCATCTCAACATGACATTCACCATGGTTACTCCCATAGGGTGAATAAACACAAGAGCTAAGTCATGGAGTCTCTCACATGACATCCACCATGGTTACTCCCAAAGGGTGAATCCACCATGGCTACTCCTAGAGGGTGGAACATGGGATTTCACCTCAAACTTCTTTCGTGGAGAAGAATGCATTAACAAGGGCTTGCAGCTAAAACTTCTCTTGCAGAGAAGAATGCATTAAAGCACATAAAAGATTATCTGAATGTTGAGACTCCCTTTCAACATGGGCAGCATATGCACAACTTTGATTATCACAATGAATTAATTGACTCCAATGTTTGACCGAACAAGGAGATTTTACAGTCATACTACTACATGAGCTTGTTGATCCTCTGCAAGGATTTGACACTCTCCCTCTACCACTCAAGCTCTCTCTGAATCTTCAAACACTTGTATCAACCTATTGACCTCCTTCTACAAGATTACCTCCAATTCTTGCCTTCGAGGAATGGTTTTCAACACACACCTTCAGAATGTCTGACATACTCAAATCAAGTACTGTGCTCCTTGACCTCATTCTAGATCAGCCTATTCTGTAGCTGCCAATTTCAAATTCAGATTGCCTGTGCAGGTCTTTCTTTGCAGCTGAAAAGTCTTCCTCTGAATATCATTTCTTCCTCTTCAAAGAAACTAATCATAATGACAAACTGCATAGATTCTTCCCTTTTTATTATTTTAATGAAGTTATGTGTCACCAATTCAGTGTCATGGCTGCAAGTAGCGGTGTCCCCATGTTCATTTCTATAGCTTGCATGACTTTGCATGTGATCTCTCATCATCCCATCGTTTTTCGATCCTTAGAGGAAGTTAATAGAATCAAATCATTCTGAAGAGAAATATACTGATCGATGCCAAAAGAAAACATGGTACACCATCCCCATGAATTAATAGTAACTTCATAACAAATCATGATCAATATTTATCTCTTGATTGTTTGATCTTCCTCACAATTCACCAATTGTTCTTTCACAATCACAGAGTTATAGTGCAGGTAGAGAATGCAAATTCAAACACCAGCACAACTGCTATCCCTATCCCCACAGACATGAATGTCAAACACGTGACCATAGACGGGCATGATCGCATCCTCCTTAGTGATGAAAATTGGAAGCTTTGGACAAGGTTGCATAAGAATCCTCAATAGCTCAAGATTGTAACACCTAAAACAAACATTAAATGACATATTTACACCCATTAGTCATCACGATTCTTCTAGAATCTAATTGTCCTATTTTGGTTCAGGATCTTTACTTAGACCTGCTCTGATACCATGTTTAATTTTCGAGAACCAGAATAGCAAAAATAATAAGAAGTAAATCAAAGTACATAAACACTTGAGACACAGATTTATCCTAGGAAAACTCTCCTACTTGAGGGGAAAAACCCAACCTCACTCAAAGTAGATTCTTTATTGAATGATTAAATGATTCAATACAAAGCTTCACATGCGTAGACAGAAGAATGACATTTTCACCAGAAAACTATTATCACATAACATACACTAGAATATGAACATCTCCTTTTGATACATAGACTACATGCACCAAATTGTTCACACAATCAAAATACATAGAGAAAGATAAGCTGCTGAATAATATAATTCATACTATCATTGTCCTGCAAGTAAAATCAAATCATGATGATCAATACAATCAGTGATCAATCACATTGCCTAACCGCTTCAAAACCCAACACATGCATCTCACTTATGCATAAGATAAATAAAATGAGAGTCACAATGTGAGCTGTAGATGACTGTCGACCACATGGCTCTTGACAAAGAATGAATACCCGATGATCACCATGTCACAATAATCGTTCATAGTTAAGCAATACTTGATGAATGTTGACATGCATCTCCACAGTGAAGCAGTGCAACACATGTACAAGTGACAGTTACCATAAATGTGTCGTTTCATATTTTTTCTTGATTATGTATATCTAAGCAACCACTATATCATCAATGCTTTGGTAAGACAGTGAATTCCATCAAGAGTTGAAGACCACTCAATCATTTTCCAGTGAGCGTGGGAATAACAATTTAATATAAAACTGCCAACTTTTGTTCTCCCATGGCAATAGAAGAGACGGTGATGGTATTGAAGGAGACGATTCATCTTTGCAAATACTCAATGCCTCAAAATATAATGACTGCCACAATGAAAAGAGTTGGCAACAATAACGCAACCACACCAATGTTGACAAGATCAACCGTTGCAGGTAGGTGATATCTCCTGCTGCTACCCAAATCATTAACATGCGATACTGTATAGATGCAGATAAAAAGGTTTCTTGTTTTTGAATGTTAATCTAGAGTTTACTTAAGACTTTTAGAGGCTATAGATCCATTCAATCAAAATGTGATACCTTGCAGCCACATATTAAAGGGCTTCTTGATTTCCCATGTCAGGTTTGGGTTTGATGCGAATTTGGGGTAATTTAGTTCTGTTTATCGAAAATGTTTTGATTTTACTCTCATGGTGATTCTAACTGTATGGATTTTTTGTTAATTGAATTTGTTGTAAAGTACATACCCAAAACTTGCCTTTAAATTAACCTAACATGGGTTCTAATATATGTTACCCTTTACAACAGTATGTGGTGTTGATCATCTATCCTACATAGTTGCACTCATGGACATAATAAAAGAGTTTTCTCAGCAAATTGTCTGTTGTATTATTTGTATATAAGTACAAAAGGTTACTAATTAAATGCCACTAGAAGAAATAAGAAGACCATCACCAAATCACATCTAGAAGGATAAGCAACCCTTATTTCTCATTCTAGAACCCATTATTTAGTTGAGTTATATAAGGCCAACCACTCAATCTAATCCATACATTAACAATTAAAACTAGAAGGAACAATAAATGTGAGCTCTATGTTTACTCCCTAATGGGTATCTGGTTTATGCATAGAGTAAAGAAAGACAAATAGAACATTAATAAACAATAATTCAGCATGTGATTGGAAAAAGGATATATCATTGCATTTCCAGGGTAAAGTCTTGTTGATGCGAGTTTTGTATCACTTACATAACATATTAGTAATTGGATATCCGATATGGAATATCAAACATACAATTCCTCTCTTGAAAAGTTATTGCTCATGGGATATGAGAATAACTCCAATGTTCCTTACACTTGTGGATACTCGCTCAGTTTTATCGATGTGATTTGTTGGTAATCACGTAGGTGGCCTTACACTATTTATTCAAGGATGACTTGGGCTTTTGGTGAGATGGTGATGATTTTGTATGAGTGACAGGTGATGTTGATGGTGATGGTGATGGTGGAGGATGTAGTGCCAAATAGTGTTGATTGCGCGAGGAGGAGGCAAAAATGCTTCTAGTGATTTCTACCTTCCTAACTTTCTTAGAGTGAAATTCAACTACTCAACTACTCGCTATTCTATTTCTACTTCTATGAATGGAAAGATTAGCAAATGGACAGGGATCGAATCTAATGAAAGCTTGCCAAAGGCTCCACCTCCATAGATGCAATGATTCAAAGGAAAAGAGAAACTAGTTTACCACACAAGGCTCCCTAACCAGCGGCTAAGATGCTAGTGACCTAGTTGTAGATCCCTATCAAACATTCACTAACATCACCATACAATTAGCCATCTACTTCTACTCTAACAACATGAAATGAAATCCTACTTTAATTTGAGAGATGAGAGGAACCGTGCAATACACCAAAATGATCATGTATATCCACCATGCAAGCCGCAACAATGAATAGAGAACAATTTTGATAGTATCTTGGCAATAATCCTCCAACATAACTCTCCCACAAATGTTACTCTTAACTATTTGGAAGTAGAAACCATGCAATAATACCAAAGGCTCTTAATCACCATGCAAGTCACAACAATGAGAAAGAAAACAATTTTGGCATTATCTTATGCAACAATTTTCTCTGACCCTTACAAATGAGAGCAAATGGCCTTTTATAGATGCCAAAATTACAACTGATAGTAGAGATCAAAAGCAAAACAGGCGATCTAGATTGAATCCTAGAAACCCTAATTAGGGTTGCCATCCCATCGGCCAATGAGAAGATGCGACCTCATCAATGGACCAATGAAAAAAGTGTAAAAGTGGCAACCAATGAGAAGGCACCAAAATGGCGGCCAATCAGAAATAAACACTTGTCCTAGTCTAGAAGAAAGAGAAATTGCCACTTGGGCTTACATTAAATGATCTTCTAATATGACCCTCCCTTTTTCTTTCATTCTTTTAGCTAAGGAAATGAACCTAGCTAGCCTTTCATCGATTTCCTCTATAGGAGGACAAGGTGTGTGCTTCATCTTGAGTTAAGCTGATTTCACCATGCTGCTTGCTGCTTGTAGTGTCTTCTCATGATCTTTCTCATATTTCTTTGCAAATCCAATGAAAGCATTTAGGGAGGAAAGGGTGTTCAAACGTTTCTTCTTGATGGCAACCCTCCTAACTCATCCAATCTCGATCTGAGTCTTGTCTCATTGATATCCTCTTCTCTGATATCTTCAAAATCGAGCACCATCTTGATGTCGCTCATCATAGTTGAAATGGAAGTGTATATCTTCTTTGCCAAGGAGAATTGTCCTTCCTTTAGTCTGTCCTTTACCCGTATCATGTCTATTGTATCGATATTGGTGTCGGTTATTCGCTTCATTTTTGAGAAGAAAGGTGTTTTGGGCATTATATCCTCTTTGTCTTTCTTAGTGTTTGTCGCTTTAGGATTCTTGCTTGTACTAACATCCTCCATCTCGTCGCCCTATTATGGGATGGTAAAGTGGTGGACAATTAGACTAGCAGAACCAAGGGAGGCAATCCTTAGACTAGAACGAAAGAAGGAAGTCAGCTTAAGGACCCCTTTCAACTCTAAATGATTAAAAGTCACCTCTACCAATAGCCGGATCTTGACTTTTTTGAATTTTAGGATCAGACCTTGAGAATTTCAAACCCTCTTGCAAATCAGAAATTTAAACACTTGAAACTGTCCACCAATTGTCCACAAAAATTCAGACCTTTGATCTCAATAATTTCCCACATAAAATCGCCCAATTTAAAGCAGAAATCACAGCTTCTTTAACAAAAATCAGAATTTGCAAAAAAATTGCCTAACAACATGAAAATCATCCTTCCAACAAAAATCGCCCAAAAGAAAGAGCCAATCTGCCCTAGGAAAATCGCTTATATAGGAGAAATCTGCACTTGCAAGAAAAATCGCCCAACAATGGAGAGCTGCTCCAAGAAAAAATTCACCCAAAACAAGAGAAGACTGCCCTTGCCAAAAATCTGCAACACCTTGAGGAGGAAGAGTGAGAAGTGAGGAAATGAGAGGAAAGAGTTTCCTCTTATACCCAATTTGTTCATCCTCCCAAGCTGGCCGACTGGGACCCTGGGAGCAAAAATAAATTAATTAGTGCACAAGATATGGCCCCCAATTAAATGCTAAGCATGAAATTATTTTTGCCAAAATGAAAATTGCTTTTTTAAATTGCCAATTAATTCCAAAAAAAGAAATTAAATAATGCCTTGGGGGTGTTAAATACTTCCATTTAATGAGGATTTAGTAATTAACACATCATTAAAATCGGATTTTGGCTAACCAAAAGCCATTTTTCAATATTAAATTACCAATTTCATTAAAGGCAAAAAAGTTTTCAAGGCAATTTTAATCCATTAAAGCCAATTTTTGCAATTTCCCTCCAAATCGATTTTGCTATGCCACAATTTTTTTTTTGACAAAAATAAAATCACTTGTAGAGCCTAAAATCGATTTTGCAATTTTGACTTCATCTCCACAAAATTAGTTTTTTCACTAGAGAAAAATTTAAGATTTTCCAAAATTCAAGTCTAACAAAATTTTCCTTTTGAAAATTATTCAAATTTATAGAGTTATATCCAGATTTTCAAAAGAAAACGTCTAAGTACAAATTTACAGTTTTATCCTGCCAAATGTTGTCTCTTAGAATTTTGTTTGGCCTAAGGATGAAATTGGTTGTTCTGGAAAATCAAGTTGAAACCGGGTGAAAATAGATCTAACCCTCTCCCCACTGGCCTGAAGGTGTCCAAGGCTTAAAATTTTCTAAATCGAATTTTTTTGGACAAGGTCAAAAAAAATTGCTAAGGCAGTCCAGAAAAAAGGGGGGTCCCCAATTGTTTTGGGGCGATGGTGTGAGAACCTCACAACATCCAGCATCAACCCAAATAAATGTTCCTGAACATTTCAAGAAGTAAGTAACTTAGAACAAAAATCTCAGGATGGCCTATCCACAAATCTACTTAAAGACGAGCACTCAATAAAGGAAAGAACTCTTAAGTTGATCCTAAGCACCCTGACCATAAGTTTACTCAAATGTGTGCAAATGATTTATTCCCCGCTCGAGAAGAACTTGATACTGTCTTAGATCCATTGAACTTAGCTATTGTAATATGCTTACTTCAAAAGCAACCTAGATAGAGCTCCGTTGCCAGTCAGGCGTCTATAGTGCCGACGGAGTTATCGCTGTGGCACCACAAGCATGGTTCTACCTTTAGTGATTATTTTTTATAGCACCGGTAGAGATGATTGCACACCCTTGAACCAAAACTCATCTTTATTTTCACCTTCATAATGCTTTTTTCTCTTCTCTCATGACATAATTTTTTTTTTCTTTTTCTTTTCTTTTCAATCTTTTGTTTGGTTTGCAAGCAATGAAGCTTGTGGAGGGTTTGGAAGACCATAGTGGCGTTCAAGCAGGTGTATGATTTTTACTAAGTCCAACTTCTCTTCAAGGCACCAAGAACTCAAAGCAATTAAGTGTGAGTAGAATGTTGTAACCATGTCAAAGATAACTTAAGAACCTCCATCGAGTTCGACCCAAATTTAGTACAAGTCGTACCATAGACCAACAACTAAGCACATCCTTTAACCTCTAAACCTTGTTAAATGTATTCGAGAAATGAACAAGATAGACTCTGTTTTGTCACCAAAAATGTAAAATCTACACACCTCGCCGACGAGTGATAGCATGGACCCCTCTTTGCACTTGCAAAGGCCCAAAACCAAAATTGCCTTCTGATTGAGGGAAGCTAAATTTTTTTTAAAGTCAAATGACTTGATGCAAATCAAGCTCAAGCTCCCTCACAACACCTAAACTAAACAACTGAAAGAAATCTACTCTAAACAACTGAAAAGAAATCTACACTAAACAATTGAAAGGGGAACTACTCTAACCCTTGGGCCAAATGGTCCAAAACAAATTCTATTCTAAAGAACGGAAAATAAACTAACTACTAACTGAAAGCAAACCTATTCTAACTATGTACAAAGGGCTCTGGATGGAGTCCTAGGCTCTAAAGGGACAACGCTAACCGATCTAATATATACACTGGATCTAACATGGTTTCTCAGGATATTCAAAAGTAACAAGGTTTGGGTGATAGTTCTCAATCTCGCAAACTCATCCTTGTACTCTGGAATTTTTTTGTTCACCTCAAACTCAAACTCTAGAAAATTATCATGCAAGACCAACAATTGAGGCAACTCATAAGGTCCATGATTAATCCAAATACAAGTTGTTTCTCCAGAATTTCCATAATCAAAATAAAACTTTCAAACCTTCCATCTTTAAGAACAAGGAAAGAAACAACTTGGCATGACTCAAATTCAAATGGAACTTGCAAATTCTCCATGGCCTTAGGAAGTCGAAGTTGGTGGTGAACCATCCCAATAGCATCAACACCAAACTCATTGGTAGTCCAGGCAAGATCAATCTTGAAATCAAGCTCATGAAATATCGTCTTTGGGGTCTTGTCCCTGTGAATAGTGAACCATGAATCCTTGTGAATCTCCTCAACTGTATCCTCAAAAATCAAGGATTCCTTGATATTCTCCCCATCAAACGCCTCTCCAAGTTGCTCGAACACAATATCCAACTGTAGCATCAACCCAAACTATTCTTTATTTTCCTTTTCCATGGGAGCAACTTGATCACCACTCAACAATCCTTGCATATCCTCGTCAATAGAAGCTTCATCATCTAGCATGTAATTTCCCTTTGAACTCTCTTCAGGAACATCTTGCCATTCTTTATGTAGACTCTCACCAGACATAGCACCTTCAAGACTGATAGGAGAACCATCATATGTCTTTGTGAAATGTCCATCAACTTCCATTTCAAGTGGCAAAATTTCTGGAGGTTGAAGTTGATGGTGAATCACGCCACTTGCAACAACTTGATCACTTTGAAAGGCTTTGGGCAATGACTCCTTTTGAATTTCTTCTATAGGATCTTCAAGCATCCCCCCAAAGAATGTAGTGGAGATAGCGCCTTGTATTGGTTTATCAATATTTTCCTCATGTTTGAACTCTCTTGTGATATCTTGTAATTCCCTGTCCAACTCACCCACTTGATTATCTTCCTCTTTAAGGATATTTGAAACTTCTTGCAATCCATCCTCAAGGGTCACCCCTTGAATCATGCATGAAGGCTCACCAAAGATTTCCTTTTCGTTCACCTTTCGTTGTTTCATTTGTAGTTCTTCGTGTGTCTTCATCTGTTGATCTTTGCATACCATCATTTCTCCCTCTTTGATAAATTCAATTGTTTCCTTGATTTTCTTTTCAACCTCCCCACCTCGTGATATAATGTGTGAAGGTTCATCCACTAGGTTATTTTGAACATTAGAATCAACCATATCATCTTGATAAATCTTACCCTCTTCATTCTTTGGTGTCCAACTTAAAAGCTAAAAGAAATGTTTACCACCTCCCACTGATATTTCTTCATACCAACCCAATTGAAACTTGACCAAGTCAATAGTGTCTTGACAAGACGAGCAAGTAGATTCTTAATGTGAGTGACCATGTATCTTGCACCAAGAACTTCTTCCATATGTGTTTTTTGGTTCCCTATTGATATCTTCTTTGAATACAAGAAAATCTTCCTCTGAATTGACAAAGACCGCAGGCACATGTATTTGTGAAAAAGAAATTTTTCCTCTTAATGCCAAGTCCACTCTTAAGAGAAACAACAAACAATCCAGCTCCTCATGATTTGTAGTACCATGTATCCTACATTTTCCTAATGCCGCAAGTTGGGACAAATTCGATGGAGGTAACCTTTTGCTCAAATCAAACCAAAAGGGAAGAACGTCCACCTCTCTGTCTATTGAGAAACCTTTTCCTTTTTTGAATTTTCTGATTTTTGATTTTTTGATTTTCACTTTTAAAAGAGATCTCTCATCTCAGATCTAGCTTTAAAAGCTCATTCCTTGTCAATCTCTGCTTTGAATTTCCAAGTTGCTCGAAGAATGAAAATCATTCAACCCTCCTTCTAGCGCCAAATAATGTTGATGCGAGTTTTGTATAACTTACATAACATATTAGTAAATGGATATCCGATACAGAGTATCAAACATACAATTCCTCTCTTGAAAAGTTATTGCTCATGGGATATGAGAATAACTCCAATGTTCCTTACACTTGTGGATACTCGCTCAGTTTTATCGATGTGATTTGTTGGTAATCACGTAGGCGGCCTTACGCTATTCATTCGAGGATGACCTGGGCTTTTGGTGAGATGGTGATGATTTTGTATGAGTGCCAGGTGATGTTGATGGTGACAGTGATGGTGGAGGATGTAGCGCGAGAAGGCAATAATGCTTCTAATGATTTCTACCTTCCTAACTTTCTTAGAGTGAAGTTCGACTACTCAACTACTCGGTATTCTATTCCTACTCCTTTGAATGGAAAGATTAGCAAATGGATGGATTGAATCTAATGAAAGCTTGCCAGTGACTCCACCTCCATAGATGCAATGATTCAAAGGAAAAGAGAATCTGGTTTACCATACAAGGCTCCCTAACTAGCAGCTAAGATGCTAGTGGCCTAGTTGTAGATCCCTATCAAACATTCACTAACATCACCATACAATTAGCCATCTACTTCTACTCTAACAACATGAAATGAAATCCTACTTTAATTTGAGAGATGAGAAGAACCATGCAATACACCAAAATGATCATGTATATCCACCATGCAAGCCACAACAATGAATAGAGAACAATTTTGATATTATCTTGGCAACAATCCTCCAACATAACTCTCCCACAAATGTTACTCTTAACTATTTGGAAGTAGAAACCATGTAATAATACCAAAGGCTCTTAATCACCATGCAAGTCACAACCATGAGAAAGAAAGCGATTTTGGCATTATCTTATGCAACAATTTTCTTTGACCCTTACAAATGAGAGCAAATGGCCTTTTATAGATGCCAAAATTACAACCGACGGTAGAGATCAAAAGCAAAACCGACGATCCAGATTGAATCCTAGAAACCCTAATTAGGGTTGCCACCCCATCGGCCAATGAGAAGATGCTACCTCGTCAATGGATCAATGAAAAAAGTGTAAAAGTGGCAACTAGTGAGAAGGCACCAAAATGGCGGCCAATCAGAAATAGACACTTGTCCTATTCTAGAAGAAAGAGAAATTGCCACTTGGGCTTACATTAAATGATCTTCTAATATGACCCTCCCTTTTTCTTTCATTCTTTTAGCTAAGGAAATGAACCTAGCTAGCCTTTCATCGATTTCCTCTATAGGAGGACAAGGTGTGTGCTTCATCTTGATTTAAGCTGATTTCACCATGCTGCTTGCTGCTTGTAGTGTCTTCTCATGATCTTTCTCATATTTCTTTGCGAATCCAATGAAAGCATTTAGGGAGGAAAGGGTGTTCAAACGTTTCTTCTTGATGGCGACCCTTCCTAACTCATCCAATCTCGATCCGAGTCTTGTCTCATTGATATCCTCTTCTCTGATATCTTCAAAATCAAGCACCATCCTGATGTCGCTCATCATAGTTGAAATGGAAGTGTCGATGCTTGGGCTGTGCTTTGCAACCACCTTCTATATCTTCTTTGCCAAGGAGAATTGTCCTTCCTTTAGTCTGTCCTTTACCCGTATCATGTCTATTGTATCGATATTGGTGTCGGTTATTCGCTTCATTTTTGAGAAGAAAGGTGTTTTGGGCATTATATCCTCTTTGTCTTTCTTAGTGTTTGTCGCTTTAGGATTCTTGCTTGTACTAACATCCTCCATCTCGTCGCCCTATTATGGGATGGTAAAGTGGTGGACAATTAGACTAGCAGAACCAAGGGAGGCAATCCTTAGACTAGAACGAAAGAAGGAAGTCAGCTTAAGGACCCCTTTCAACTCTAAATGATTAAAAGTCACCTCTACCAATAGCCGGATCTTGACTTTTTTGAATTTTAGGATCAGACCTTGAGAATTTCAAACCCTCTTGCAAATCAGAAATTTAAACACTTGAAACTGTCCACCAATTGTCCACAAAAATTCAGACCTTTGATCTCAATAATTTCCCAAATAAAATCGCCCAATTTAGAGCAGAAATCACAGCTTCTTTAACAAAAATCAGAATTTGCAAAAAAATTGCCTAACACCATGAAAATTTGCCTTCGAACAAAATCACCCAAAAGAAAGAGCCAATCTGCCGTAGGAAAATCGCTTATAAAGGAGAAATCTGCACTTGCAAGAAAAATCGCCCATCAATGGAGAGTTGCTCCAAGAAAAAATTCGCCCAAAACAAGAGAAGACTGCTCTTGCCAAAAATCTGCAACACCTTGAGGAGGAAGAGTGAGAAGTGAAGAAATGAGAGAAAAGAGTTTCCTCTTATACCCAATTTGTTCATCCTCCCAAGCTAGCCAATTGGGATCCTGGGAGGAAAAATAAATTAATTAGTGCACAAGATATGGCTGCCAATTAAATGCTAAGCACAAAATTAACTTTGCCAAAATGAAAATTGCTTTTTTAAATTGCCAATTAGTTCCAAATTGCAAAAAGAAATTAAATAATGCCTTGGGGGTGTTAAATACTTCCATTTAATGAGGATTTAATAATTAATACATCATTAAAATCGGATTTTGGCTAACCAAAAGCCATTTTTCAATATTAAATTACCAATTTCATTAAAGGCAAAAAAGTTTTTAAGGCAATTTTAATCCATTAAAGCCAACTTTTGCAATTTCCCTCCAAATCAGGTTTTGCTATGCCACAATTTTTTTTTTTTGACAAAAATAAAATCACTTCGAGAGCCTAAAATTGATTTTGCAATTTTGACTTCATCTCCACAAAATTAATTTTTTCACCAAAGAAAAATTTAAGATTTTCCAAAACTCAAGTCTAACAAAATTTCCCTTTTAAAAATTATTCAAATTTATAGAGTTATATCCAGATTTTCAAAAGAAATCGTCTAAGTACAAATTTACAGTTTTATCCTACCAAATGTTGTCTCTTAAAATTTTGTTTGGCCTAAAGATGAAATTGGTTGTTCTGGAAAATCAAGTTGAAATTGGGTGAAAATAGATCTAACATTCTCCCCACTGGTTGGAAGGTGTGCAAGGCTTAAAATTTTCTAAATCGAAGTTTTTTGGACAAGGTCAAAAAAAATTGCTAAGGCTGTCCAAAAAAAAGGGGGGTCCCCAATTGTTTTGGGGTGATGGTGTGAGAACCTCACAACAAGTCTATACAATCAAGAAACCATGATTTGTTCGGAGCCAGATACAAATAGTGCTTGATGGTTGGTTAAGGTTCGTAATCGCTAACAACTTGCAACCTCTCAGAATAAGTGTTTCATTACATCACCAAGTACTAGTTAACTAATAAATGTATCATTTAATTAGTTATGGCAGATTTGCTGCCTATATCATCCCCCCGCAAAAAATGTTGTCTTCTAGATGGTAAAAACCAAAATGGGGCAAATTGTACAAAAAGATAACTATGAAGAGGGGCAAGGATATGTCCCTGAAATTGGAGAGGATGAGGGATTGGATTGCTATTGCAGGCGATGGAGGCATTGCATGGCGTCCATCTCTAGCTCTCTTGCTGTGTGGACCATATTAGCTGCCTCCATCGATTGCGTCTTAACTTTTTCAAGCTCGATGTCTTTTCCCTTCATCTCGTCCTGAAGAGTTGCTGGTTCTATTTGTAATGTCCCCATTTTCGCCAGCATCAGAGTTTGAGGGATTAGCCTATTATTGTGATCCTTGTAGGCTAATTATTGTGGATAGAGGGTCTTTTGAGGCAAATGCTTGGCTTTGGGAGGGTCTTGTCTTCCTCACAATTCAATATGTTTCAGTTTAGTCTTCGTTTGACTCAATTTGGACTATGTTTGGGCTCAGTTTCATGCACCTGCTATTTATGTCAAGTTTGGTGATGATTGAGAGGGACCATTTCTATTTTAGGAAAGTGCATTTGGCCACATGGGAAAATAATAGTTGTGACTCATGTTTCAAACGGAATATTAAAAGGGTAAGTATTTTGAGAGTTATTATTATTTTAGTGGCCAAATTATTATTAAATTATTAAACGAGAACTTATAATTGAAAGGTGTATTGATTAAGTCTCTTTAATGAGTGGTGTGAGGAAGATGCCAAGTTGCATTATAAAAGAGACTTGATGGAGAAAATGAAGTCATTCTTGTCTATGGCTTTTTTATTACTTGTTAAGTTTCCTAATGGTTTGGAGTTGGAGAATTGAGAGGACTGATTCCTCTTGATCAGAGCATCAATTTGCTGCTGTTGTATAGCAAATTTAATTGGTATTTTGGTTTTAGATTGGATGTCTATGTTTTCTACCTTCTAGTCTATGATCACTATGTTTTAGAGGGTGAACATGGGCTGCGAAATTGGCGTCCGTTACGTCTGTTTTTGGCATTGGTTGTTCCTACGATATACTTCATTCTGAGCAGCAAATTGGGCTTGTTATTGGCATTCTGCTGTTGTGATTTATCCGCGCTATTGCTGTGAGGTTCAGAGGTGGCACACTTTTCTGTTAGGCCGTGTTCAGCCATATTTGGTGGCATTTGGTGTTTGCTTGGGTGACACAATTGTTGGCTAGCTGCAGGCCTGTTTCAGCTGTGGGTTGGATGAAGTTATCCTCATATCTGCTGCAATTTGACATCTACAACAGTCACCTACAGGTTCTTCATTTAATTGCAAATTTCATGAGGGTTGTAGTAGTAATTTGCAAGTTTATAATTGCAAATCAATAGCTTCATATTGGCATTATTATCTGTTCTTGGTATTGAAATAACAAGTTTTAAGGTTGCACTGCAACTATTTGATGAAATGCCAAGTTGTAGTTATGTCTTTCAGTCATTAGTAAGCATACCAAGTGTTTGTAGAAATGTCTACTGGCTGTAGATGCATATTTTACAAGTTGAGATCATATGTATGCATAGGAATGGTAAAAAAAGATTGCATTTGTGCTTCAATTTTGTTTCTTAGATATCTAATAACCTTCTACAAGCGTCTAAACTAATTTTGAAACCATTACAAGCAAGAAAAAGTAAGTGAAGTCAAAGGACAACAAGATAGAGGTTTCTTGCAAAGTGTTTGACATTGTTTGACAAAATGTCAAACATCCAAAAAGTGAAGTAATTTGATGTTGTTGGAGTTGGAACCAGTTGAGGTTCTTTACATTGTTTCTTTCCTTGCTAACTGTATGTCCCTCTATGCTATTTGTTCATGAAGTTGGGCTATTGTGCTCCCTAGATTAGTCATCCCGTGCTAGCTGTGCCCGACTCTTCTTGGCAAGGTCAAAATATGCCTTACTTTCTTGTTTAATTTGCTGGGTGGGCTTCTTGGCCATTTTCACCTCATCTAATGCTACAATGATATGGTTGTGGCATAGCAGTAGCTCTCTGAAGCAAGTCTCCATACCATGAAGTGCATGAAGTGATCTATCATGACGACCACCGACTTGGGGGTTTAGAGGTCACCAAGCGACCACCATCTCTTCTATCTTTACTTGTGGCCATTCTTTCATTGTAAAACATCTAGCAAATTTTTAATGTCATTCCCCTAGCATGAATCTCAAGAGCTTCTTTGTTGCATGATCAACCAAGGGGTCCTAACCAATATCCAAATCCTTGGTAGCTTTCCTTACTTGGGACATGAAGAGGACCATTTTCTCTAATTGTTGACCATGTCTCTGAAGTGTGTGGACAGGAAGGTTCGGTTTGTCAAGACATAGCACTACATCTTGCCATTCTCGTGCTGGTTTCTCCCTCAGTGGTGACGCTAGGGTTGTAAGAAGTTCCACTACTGTAATGTCCCCGATTTTGGCAGGTCTACGCAATTGATGGAGTTAGCTCATTATAGCGACCCTTGTGAGCTGGTAGGGTGTTTTGGGGGTCTTAGTTGTGGACTTACTATTTTTAGTAAGTCTATTTTCAACAGTGTAGTGGGTGGCTTCAATAGTTGGTCGTCACCTGCAGTTAATAAAGTAATAAATTGCATGAGCTCTTATTTATTTATTAATCATTGAGTTGCATTATTATAATAATGTTTATATTATTATAATAATGACTTTAAGAGATATTTCTTAAAAAGAGAGTTGGAAAGTTTGTAGTGTTGAGTTCTTTTGGGAAACTTCCGCAATTTCTGAAGTGGAGTTTTAAGGAAACTTTGGCCAACGAAAGATTATAAATGAGAGCTCATTTCTTTGGGAAAGGGACGCTTGAATATATATTTGATTTAATTGCCATTGTGGCTTTTTCCTAAGTTCTGAATTGTGAGCCTTGCTAAAGTATTAGGGTCTAAGTTTTTGATTTTCGAATCATTGCTGAAGTATAGTGGTTTCATTGGTCAAATCTTCTATCTGTCATTTTCAGTTTCTGGGAGATTGGCATTGTAATTCTGAGATTCATCATTGACAGCTGCACTGAGGTAAACAATTTTCGGAATTCTCCAATTGTATTCACTGTGGCTATGAAGATTGAAATACTAGAGTTGACTGTATTCAGATTACAAGCTTCAGCTATCGAATTGAGATTTGATAGGGATATTGATGATTGCCAATTGACAACGAGTGGCAGTGTTCCATATAATAATTGCTCTTAGGCGAATTCTGAGCTAGATTCATTTCCCAAAGGGCTGGATGACAGTAATTACAAGACCTGCGATTTACTACCTAATGTGTGAGAGCACAACCTTCTATTGGTTGTGGTTTGATATTCTAGAGCAGCGTCTAGGTTTGACAACAATTTGGATGCCCAAACACTAGCTAGACAAGTCGCAGGTTTGGCATTTGGGAGGAGTAATAACAAATCGCAAGTATGGCATTTTGAGTTAATCTTGCGATCAACTTGTGCAATCTGTGTTGGAGCTGGACGACATTTTCATTCTACTTGCTGTTAGCATATGGAGCCACATCCATCGTTCTAGAATTGTGAGATTGAGTCCTTGGGGGTTTTGTGTTGAAATTGGTGAAGGTGAATGTATTCATGTGGGGTAACCAACCATTAGCTGCGGCCTGCACATTGTTATTGAGTTGGCACGTGGCAGATCACATTGAGAGCTGGCCAAAGTTCAACAGTTATAAACCAGTTTCTTAATACATTCAAGTTGATTTGTTATAAACTCATTATGCATTGTATATGCCTCTTTGAATAAGAAGTGGATTGAAGTGTTTATTTTTCTATGCTTCTTTCGGTTGTGCCAACATTTATATATGTCCCACAAAATATCAAAATAAAATCAGAAAAACAAGAAAACAAAAAAAACCAAGATTGTTCTCATTTACAATATTTAGTTCTAGCCGGCTAAGGGTTTTTACAACTGCATCCACCTAGTGTGCCTCGGTGTGTTGCACTTCCCCTTGATTGCCCTTCGTCTCTTTCTGCTACCATGCTTGAAACTACTTGTTCGAGTCTTTGAGACTTCAAAAATACTACCTCTATTGGTACCCCTAATACATGCAACCAATTATTTATAGTAGTGTAAATGTCTCCTTTGGTGTTATGTTGGCACTGCCTCACTCTCAGTTGGTAGTTGCCCCTCTCGTGGTGCATTTATTTCCTTGCCACATGGTAGTACAACCAATGGTTGTGGAGCCCTTGTGTTGTCGCTTGTGAACATGCACCCTTATTAAGTGCCAAGACTAGTGGTATTGGTGTTTGCACAAAGAATGTAGCTGACTACAACACCAGAATTGATGTGGCAGGAATGGTATTACTAATATCCTCATGCTCCTCTATTACCTCCTTCACCTGTTGTTTCCTGTGTTACTTCAGCTGCACTTTCACTTGACGAAGACATTTCAATGGAATTTGTTTCATCCCTACTACCGCTATTAGATGACTCCTATTGGTACACCTCTTAGCATGGTTTTGCCACTATCAGATGACTCCTCTTGTTGGCACACCTCGTGGCATAGTTGCTTTCTTGTGTATTGATCTGCTCTTGTTAGTATGCCCAGTAGAAGATAATCGACATAAAGTGCTCCACGTGACTCAGTGGCCTATAATCTCCCCATTCCTTAGCAGACACCTACACCCATACTACATCCAAGTAGAGGCCAATGACATGATGTGACATGTAAAATGCTCTATGTTCCAATAGAAGGAACTCTTCGATCCTATCAATTAAAATTGTTGCCCAATTATATGTCTTGCGTGTGCTTATCCTTGCCATAAGATTAATTTGCCATATTGCTATGTCTAATACATGACTAGCACTTGTAAGGCGACTTTTGATCATGTCGAGAATGTACTTCTAGAAGGCTATAGAGAGGAACATCTGTTTTGTGCCTTGATTTCTACTTTATTCCCCATGTTGCTCAAATCCTTTTTTAATAGGTCATTTCTTAACAATAAGTCCAACATGTGTTTCATTTGTTGAACGATTATCTTCTTGGGCAATTTTTTTGGCACCGTTGCTCCTTTACACGACATCCAAACACTTTGGTAAACTTAGATGTTTGAAAGGATATAGTAATGGATCACTGCCCAAAATAGGGAATGGTGGTCATAACATGTTACCATTGCCCTCAATACATGTTCAAATCCTTTGATATTGAATATCGACATCTGTATTGCCTAAAAAAATTTCTTCATTTCATTAGTTTTGTTCCACTAGGTGTGTCATTCAATGGTGCTTAGCCCTCTCTAGGTTAGGCCATCAATTCTATTCTTCTCATCATTCTATGTTTGCGGCCTTGAGATTTTTAATTTTGAGCTATTGCTTGTTGCCATTTTTTGTTTCTTTTCCTTTTGTTTAGTGATATAATGGTTTCTTATTTTTTCGGATCTCCGAAACTATCAATCACTGTTTGTTTCTTGAATTGCATTGAATTTTGGTTATCTTTCTCTAATTGAATTTAAACTTGTTATACCTTCTAAGTTCTCACCTTCGCATAGTTATTGCAATTCCCATGTTTTATACAATGGTGATACAGAGACAATTTGGTAGTAGATTAGATGGACTCCTTTGTACAGCTATGAACTTGGTGTTGTATGGTAGTAGTAGAGCTTGAAATTCTTCGCACTTGTAGGGCAGCAAGAACTTGTCTGTATGGTGGAACCAAGGTTCAAACAAAGTAGGCAAGATGTATACTGTCCTGTATGGTAGCGAGGAATGGCACAAACTTTTGTATGCTATGAAAACTAACTTTTGTAATTTATATGATAGACACAATATTAGATACTGTATGGTGGAAATAACATGGTGATGCTCGCACAAGTATTGACCGGTTCTCACACATACCGCAACTACATTCCGTATGGTCTCAACTTGAGACCGTATAGTGCTAGTAGATTCTTGATACCACATAGTGATAGCTAACTATGACCTTGCAATGACAAATATGGAAGGTGACTGTATGGTGGCTAAAAGGGAGATGCTCTATATGATGGTATGCAATTGAGTGTTTCGTGCGCTTACAAGGAAACATATGTTTCATATAGCAGCGACAAGATGGAGCTTAGGCCATACAAAGGCAAAGCAATAGTGATGTCGCATGATGGTGGTAAGATTGCACAGAGGTGACAACTTGTGAATACTGTATAGTGTCAAGTAGAATTGGCGAAATCCATATGGTGGCTTGAAGATTGAAGCCTATACAATGGCAGTATAACCACGATTCTTGTACGATGGTAGCATGAATGAACTCCGTATGGTAAAAGTAGCTTGAATATGATAGTAATGCCTATATGGTAGTATTATAGAAAATCTTTTTCATACAGTAATAGTTGCCTGTCTCCCTATAGTGGTGATTAGTGCAATCCTCCAGTTGGCAAAAAGTCCTACATTTTTGCTGGTTTCTTGTTCTTCTTTTGTAATTTATCTCTGCCAATTATCAATACAATTGAATTCATACCCCTTAATAACTCTCAACCCTTTATTATGTGGAGTTTTTATTTTTAATTTTTCGTCTTTTTCTTCTTTTTCATGTGTGACTTCCTTTCTTGTTGTCCTTATTCTTTCAAAAAATGCTTTTTACCATTTATTATTTTTGAAATTTTAATTTCTTAACTTTCATATGTTCAAATTTAACTTTACCTTAGATTCTTTGCTTTTCTTACTTACGGTTTGGGTACTTTTGTTCTTTTTACTTTTGTTGCCACCTTTGTCTTCCCTCTTCCTTTTTATCTCCTTTCGTTCTTTGTACTTGACTAGTTTATTTTTGTTGAACTAATGGGCCAGTGTGTCATCCAATCTCACCACACCTTCTTTGCACTCTTCGTACTTAGGAGGAAAAGTGCTACTATCTATGCCAATTTCTTCAATTCCTAACATGTTACATCTTGGGTGGAAGACTTCATAGTCCTTTATTTTCCAATGAAACAACCCATTAAAGGAACTTGTTTCATCCTCTGAGAAATTCCCAAGTTCTAGTATTCCCTCATCATTAGGTTCCATCCCCTTCCATTTCAAATTCTTTTCTCTTAGACGCTAAGTCCAATGTCAACTATTGACTGACTGCTTGGTTCTGCAAGTTGATGACATACATTCATTGCTCTTGATAAAGTGTTTTATTTCTAGGTGTGGTTCACCTTGATTGTGATCAACCAACCCTTTTCAAGGAGAGCGTTGTATGCTTTCTTCTCTAATCAAATGACTACGAAGTCCAAGAATATTGTTGGGTACTGATTATTACTTTCTAGGGCATGAGTGTTCTAATTGGTTTGATGTCACGTTGGTCGAAACCCACCAAATAGAATGTTGATAACAAGAGTGTTGGCTTGTCGAGAGCTTACCATGCCTCCTCCAACAATTCATTTACGTCGTATCCTCCATTCAAGATGGTGTTTGTTAGTCTTCGTTGCATTATTTCCATTTCTACCACAACTAGTTTCCCCCTGACAACAACCAACAATATCATCAGATTTGTAGTGGGATTGTCTTTTTGTTCCTCGATCAACCTGCCATTGTGCTAGTTGCTTATGTTGTTATTGTACCATCTGAAAATGCAAATTCTTCATTTGGAGACCTTTTAGCCCTCCTTAGTGTGGTTTTGATCTCTCGTTCCAATCTTGCTCAAATTTCTAGGTCATCTCTCATTTCTATGAATGTCCCTTTAGTTTCTATTTTATCACCTTTTTGGTCATATCTTCCGATGGTTCCCACATTTCCCAAATCCTTCTACTTATACTCACAGACCTCAGGGTCCCCTCTCTTGAGAATACCCTCTGGTATAATTCGACTAGGTTAACCTATACCTAGAGGGATTTTTAGGTCTCGGGGCTTGATGAGGCTCAAGTGTTTAAAATTTAAATTGTTTAATTTTTCTCCCGAGTCGTCCTACTTTGTTTTCGATCCCAAAACTAGTATATGAGGAGGCTTGGACATTTCATTTTCATCCATCAAGCTATCATACATGTATGTGATCAAGCACAAGAAAACTTTAATTAAGCATTTAAACCATCTACATCAAGCATTTTCCAAGATCTATCTTTTCCTTCTTGCATCAAGCTTCTTCCTTCAAGGTGGTAGTGGAATTTGGCTTCTAAGGAGGAGATCTTTTGTTCATCCATTCAAGGACTTCCATTCTTCATCAAGGCATGTTGCAAACATTTCCATTCATGAGGTTTTCACTTCCATGGGTTTCCTTGTGGTTTCTTTGGTTCAAGGCTATTGCATTTGCATACTTGATTTCATATCAAATTCAATTGCATCTACAAAGGTAATTGTATTTGTCATTGTTAAACTCACTCCTACTTCATGCTAGCATTTCCTTTATCATTATCAACATTTTAATTTCAAGGTTGATTCCTCAATCTAAGGCTTGACCAAGGCAAGCACTTATCAAACAAACCAAAACCAATTTTTCTTGTATGTAGGAGTAGGGTATCGAAATTGCGAATTCGGATCTAGAAAGTATCAATTGCAAGCTATTGAAAATTTTTGGGTCAACTGTAAAGAACCGAACTGGTTCCCAATTCGAATATTGATGCACAATTTGTTGTTTTGCAATATTAAAATGTTTTCTAATTTTATTTTGTATTTTTGCCTTGTAGATATGTATCAATAATTTCAAGAAGTTGTTGGAATCATAAATTGTAAATCAGATTATGACTGGATAGATTCTCATAACACTTTATTATGAAAAAACTAAAAATTGAATTACAATTTTTTAATTGCACCTGGATTGCACTTCAATTAGACAAGTTGTGACTTCAAATTGTCTTCGAATTGTCCATGATGGCTCCCAAAAGTCAAACACCAGCTGCAAATTTCAAGCCGACTCCCAACATGGACTGTCACAAGTTGATTTATTCCTAAATGCAAGTCGCAGTTGGCCGGTTATTCCATATACCATGCTCGACTCCAACCCTAGCTAACTATCATCTGAAAGCACCCAACAATGAGTTCCAGGCGATACCAGTCTAGCCGCAGTCCCTTCAATTCTTCAACGCGACTCCATACTGCTTTGCGATATTACCTAGAATCAATCGCAATGTGCTTGGGTTTAATTATTTAGCCTTGAGATGATTGCTGGAGTAGTTTGTATGTTGCATGTCACCAGCTAGAAATTAATGGCAGCTTGCACAGTCAATTTCAATCACCATTCAGTAGTCTTGGAGTTGTAAAGACTCCACAAAATTCTTCCTTCAAAAACCAGTAAGCCCTAGTCAATTCAATTCTCCAGAGATAGTATGTTACATCCCAATTTTCGACTTAGCTTGAAATATAGTTGTTGAGGTTCGCATGAAGTCAGTTGGCAGTTTAATCTGTTATAATCTGGCGAAATGGTAAGATAGTTAGTCGTCATTATTTCAAGTGAAGATGACATGTTAGTTGATCGTTAATCACGAATTCATGGAATTAAGATGAAGGTCAACTGTTATGATTATTTATGATTAAATAATTTATAATTTAATTACGGAGAAATTCCTTGCAGGAAACATGTCGAAGGGGTGGAAGCATTGTCAGAAAAGAATTAGGCAGGGCATCACCATCACTGGGCAGACGGGTAGAGGACTTAGCGATTTGAAACAGGATACATCTGTGGAACCGCATGAGTTATATAAATAATTAATTTAATTAAAATAATTAAGTTAAAATATAAAACATCTCTCGAAGGATTTTAATTTATCTTTCATCATATAATTTTAATAATAATTTAAACATGTGCATATAATATAAAATGATTTGGCATCATTATAATTTAATAATAAATTGATGTTCTCATGTAAATATAAATATTAGATTATAATAATGTTCGAATTATAATAATTGAATTATTATAATTTTTGAATTATAATCTTCCAATTCTATTCTTTTCTTTTTATTATTCTTGCTTTTAACCGATTATTATTTGGCATGTTCAATTGAATATATGTTTTAAATTCGTATAGACTTCTTGGGAATTCGAGTGGATTCTTGTAACTGCAAGAAGTCGTAAAGTCAAGCTCTTCTTTTTATAGAGTCTCATATCATATTACAACCCAATCTTTTTCCTTTTTCTTATTTCCATATTGTCTCCTTGCTATTAGAGGTTCTCAAGACAAATGAGAACGATATCGATTTCTATTACTGCTTATTCTTCTGTGTCAAATCTCTTTGATATTTCTTGCCGTGGGTTTCAGATTGGAAGTATTTTTCTCAGCAACAGAGCAAGCCGAACTGCAGTAGAAGTGTCACGTAAGACCCTGAAAATACCTTGTGTTATTTCCATATGGCTTGTCTGTAGTAAAACATGTAGAATACCAATTATTATCTGTGGATTTCTTCCTTATTTCTTTTCAAATCATAACATCAATGGTTTATCTTTTGTGCCGATAATACATAGGAACCATAGCACTGCTGTATATCTATATATTCTGGTACGAATTCAAGAAGATAATTAATAGAACTGAATTCATGAAGTCTGCATAATAATGTTTTACTCTGCCCTAAAAGATTACCAATTATGTATAACCATTTAGCTCAGAATTAAAATAATTTTTCTTTTACAAGATGATAACAAGAAATCAGAACACCAATGCATTCACTAGGCAACGATGCCATCATAGGTGAAGGTGGTGTAAAACAATTCTGTGAATAAATTTAAAAAAAGTTCCATCTCTTCTCATTTCTGATTTAGTATTCATCCATAGCCGGTGAGGCATAGTAGTTAGTGATTAATATATAATACTAGTTGCTGGTTTTCTGAAGTGTGTCAGAAATCATTAATCGAGTAACCTTGAGAATACATCATTTATAAATTCAAATGGCAGTTGTTTTAAAAACTTGATTGATTAGCCATGAAATGGTGAAGACGTGGAGATAATCTGCAAGAACGCGGAAGAGAATTCAGTTGTGATTAAATTAAGTAATTAAGCATTCGATTTTTGAAATCTTTAAAGAATATAATTTATGTAAACACAGAATGTGAAATGATGGTTGTATTTAATCTTCTTGAATAATTGATAGAGCCGTTTGCTCTGAGAATTCGGAATACTTGGGACTCACTCGACTGTGTAGCCGAGAAGATGGGTGATGAGGTGTGAGAAAGGAATCATCAATAATATGAATCAGTATCAGTTATGACATTTCAATATTTATCATTTAATATGAATTAATTAATAGCTCAAGCATATTCCTATTATTATGATCTGTTGCCAAGTCGTATGGTGAGTTTATTACCAGGAAGTCCAGTGGATGGCAAGATGACCCCTGTCTATTCCAGGTAGGGAGGGCCTTTCTCGTTAGAGATCGTGTGGGACAAGTTGTGGTTCGAGGTTGGGTGGTTAAGCTCCTGACAATGTTTCATCTCTGCACAAGTTACTGGACGCGCATCAGACAAAGATAAGTCATACATTCAATTGGTTTTCGGAAGTAGGTATTATCACTTTTATGATTAATATGCAAGAAGGTAAGATTAATTGAGTTATTTCATTATTTCACCTAGATGTAAGAGAGATTTTATGGATTGTTTTTCATTTATATGAATATCGAATATAAGTATATGTTCTAATCTTGAGTTACTGTTACAATTAAGTAATCGGAAGGAAAAGAATCTAAAGCCCTAATTGATTGAGAGATGATTGGAACCCTAAATGATACAGTGGTATCGGAAGCCCTAATTGAATCCGTGGTATTAGAAGCCCTATTTGAATCAGTGATATTGGAAGCCCTAAAAGATTCCAATGGTAAACTATGCCCTAATGATTACAATGAAGCATCCTTAGTTTGATATTGATCTCAGTTTTTTGAGGTATGTAGTCTTCAATTTCTATAATAATTTCATGGTATTTCAAGTTTTTAAGTTTAAGAAATTTTGTCTAACTAATTTTTAACAGTAAATCTTATTCACATGAACATGAATGATATAGCTGTCTTTCTAATAAATGAAGTAATAACTATATTCTTTGAGTATGTTAGATCTTAATTTAGACCCGGGGAAATCGGATGTTACACAGTATGAAACAGTAGGAAAATGTGCAATATGTTATATCACAGCAACAAATTGCTAGAAATGCTCAAAACAATACTCAGTAAACTCTTCAGAAAACCCTTAGTCAGAAATTCAAAAGAAAATATATATTTAAAAGATTATATTTCTCCCTAGATAAAAAAGATATAGTAGGAGAAAGTTGGCCAATTGTATACTTCAGGATAGTCACCAAGAATTTTTTAGACAAGACCCTTAAACTATAGCAAGGGCTCACAAACCAGAAATCAAGAAAAGCCACAAAGGCGCAAAAGACAAATATATATTTAAGCATGCATTTTCCAATGAAATGAGTTCTCATTTATAAGCTTTCGTTTGCCAAAGTTTCCTTAAAACTCCACTTTGGAAATTGTAGAAGTTGCCCAAAAGAACTCAACACTAGAAGCTTTCCAACACCCTTATAGAAATATCTCTTAAAGTCGTTATATTAATAATATAAACATTATTATAAAAATGCAACTCAATGATTAATAAATAAATAAGAGCTCATGCAATTATTAATCTGATTAACTTTAGGTGACAACCAACTGCCAAGCCACCCACTGTGTTGCCGAAAATAACAACTGCCCAAAATAGACTTATTAAAAATAGTAAGTTCACAACTGAGACCCCAAAACATCCTGTCAGCTCACGAGGGTCGCTATGATGAGCTAACTCTATCAACTACATAGACCGGCCAAAAACGGGGACATTACATCAACTTTCTTTCTATGCTCCAAGAATATGTCTATCATTTTGTGAGCCTACTAGTAGACTTCCTTCTGGTTGACCTGTACTTGGATATTTGGTTTTTTCCATTCTAATCACAGATCTGTAGTTGAAATCTTAGGCACAATTTCAGATCTGTGGTTTTCAGAATAGAAAAGCATTTTCCCTTGCCTATTTTAAGGTTAGATTTCCACCCTTCCATTTATCTCTTAGCATAGACCTATTTCCATATTTTAATCATGTTGATTGCACACAAATAGCACCTAGATCTTAATTTACATTCACATTGCACATTTTGAAGTTAGTTAACATTGCATGAAAGAGGACTTGCTTGCGTACTTCCTTAGTATAATTCGGGTTTAGTATTGACATTTTTTTTCTACTTGGGTTTTGCTAATCTAAGTTGAGTTATATTGAGAGTTATGTTAGGAAGCTCCTCTTTCTCTTGTATTGAATGTTAGTGAAAAGTAGAAGTCATCTATTTACACATCTTATTAGGTGCTTCGATTTCACCTCTAAACATCTTGGTGACCCTAACTTGTGACCTTTCTAGAGTTTGATTGTTACTTTCCATTGAGTATTCATCTTCTTTCGGTGAATCGTTCTCCTTAGATTTGGCTACCTTGAGAAGTTAGATTACTTTATCTTTCCTTTCAACAATGAGATTCTCTAAGTCACTATGGTGCGTAATCATTTTTATGGTTACTTTTGTCCTTGCATCTCTTTACCATGCTTATGATGTTTATGCAAGTTTCTTTCATTTCATGATGTTAATGTTTTTACATGGTTTTCTTGCATATGGTTTTATGAGTTTAACTAATAAAAGGTTTTCTGATAAAGCATATTTTCAGACCATCACCAAGCTTTCATGTGGATTCCTTATTCATCTTTTAGATGACATAAGAGATTTTGTTAGTGATGCTTCTAACACTATGCCTAATCCTACCCATGTTCAATCCCCTTGTACCTCTCCCACCTTCCAACACCTTCAAAATATGGTTCATGACCTCGATATTAGACAATTCCTAGAAAAGCCATCTTCTCCACCATCTCCCACAAATACTCCTCACTTTCCTATATATACAATTCCTTATTCCATTCCTTCTTACACTACATTTTGTCATCACCCTCAAGACAAACCATTTTCTCCATCTTCCCTCCACACTACTTATACCACAAGCTATAATGTTATCACTAGACAAGGTTATAAGGGTTTAGGTCTTGGTATAATGAACATGGTATTAAGATCCCCCTTTACCCTTCCTTAGCGCCAACATAGGGTTTTCCCTCTCAATGTTCCTCCTACCTTTGCTACTCCACGACCTCCTCTTCATCTTCTTCTTCCAACTCCATCTTTACCTCCTAATGACACTCAGGTTGCCTTAGCATTAAGAGTCTACCATTAACTTTTGACTGCATCTAAACTAAGATATCAGCCTTATGAAAATAATGCTATTAATAGATTTGCATGTCCTTTTTGCTACGATAATGAACATTTACTTTGTGATTGTGTTGAATTTGCATTATATGTTCGTGATAAAGTTGAAAACAGTAAGATTTCTTATATGCAAGATATTTTATTCCTTACTCATAAAATTACTTAGCATTTCTAGTTCCTCTTGGGGTCACTCTCTCTTATTCTACATAATATGTTTACGAGTGACATAGTAGGTCTTTTTCTTTGTTCCTCTTAACTAAGGGGTAAGGTTCATCTTTCATTGGGATCTATTTTCTCTCTTTGTTGCACGTTTTTCTGTGCTTTATTATCCTTTCTAGGAAGTGTATATTTGGTATCTAGGAGACATGTTTTAGGGTGCTTAATATGTTATCCATCTTTTCCCTTTCTCTTCCTTGTAGATGTGTATCCTTTGTGTTACATTTCTATGTGCAACTTTATCCTTGTATCATATATGTTATAAGGGACTTGTCCTTGAGGCTTTTTCTCATTTCTTTCAAGGATTTGTTATCTCGTTGTTGTTCCTCTGATGATAGCTAAGTAGGCATAACATGTTTTCCTTTTCTCTTCTTTCATTTCTCGCTAGCTTTGCATTATTTTAGGATACATTCTTCTCTTTGGGTATGTAAGGTTTTGTTTCATGCTAGACGCAATTGTTGCTGCCTAATAATTCTTTTACATATCTTGGATTTGAATGTTTGTCATTTAGTAATCATCTATAGTATCTTTTTACTTCGTACACGATTTTTTTTTCCTAACATTATGTTGCTTGGAATTGCATATCCTATGTTGCATCTTGCCTTATCTCTATGGTGTTGCATTATTTTATGATATATCTTGTTTGATTTATGGTGTTTTTTTTGTGCAAGGCTAGATTATGGTTGCTGCTAACAATTCGTCATTATATCTTACAAAATCTTGTTTTATAATCTGTCACAAACTTCTCATTGCTCATTCTTGTCTCTATGCTTGGGGGGCAAGGTTGTTTGTATGTTCTTCCTCTCTTTTTTCTAAGGACCAACTTTCCTTAGTATGGTGACATTTGTTTATCACGTGACATTCTTTTCCTATAAGGAATTGTTGTCTTCATCAGGATTCTCTCTTACAAGAGGGGAATATCCTTGATAATCACCTCTTCTTTATTTTCAAAATTATGATCATTATAAACATTTTCCCTTACTTTTCATCAAAAATTTTGTCATCCTTTATCCAAGGATCTCTATTGCCACCTAGACACAGGGGGCTAAATAGGTGCATTCTTGTTCTGCTCACCTTCTTTTGTCTTGAAGTCATTATTGTTGTTTAGACACTCCTCTTGAAGGTCGTTGTCTTGCTAACAAGATCTCTTCCTTTCAAGGTTCTCTTCTCATAAGTGACATATCCTTTCATAATTATCTATCTTCTTAGCTTACAAATAGCCCACACTCTTTGCAATGTTTGTGGCATACATTGTTGCTTAGAGGATGTCTCCTTATTGTTAGAAGTAGTTATCCTTGATTCTCTTCTTTGTGATGTTTATGGCTACCTAGTCCTCATAAGGAAGGGGGCATACATACACCCTCCTTGTACTGTCGTTTACTTTTTATGCACTTTTACTTTTACATTGCAACTTGCCACTCCCTAATGGGTATTAGTGAAACTTCTCCATCCTAGGGAAGCACTTTTACAAACACACATCTCTTCCGATAACAGACCCTTGTCCATCCACAAAGACCTCAGATATATTTACACTTCGTGTGATACCAAGAGATTCATCCACGAGTATACACACATAGATACATATGCATGCAAAAGCCGCCAACAGGCACACATGGTTGACTATCAGACACATAAACCTCCTAGTTTTTTTATTTTTGTTTTTGTAATTCACAGTAAGGAACACAAGCCTTAGTAGGCAAAATAATCCCTCTCTCTTTCTCTCTCTTGTTTTCTTTTTTGCTTTCATGCTAGTAGGTAGAATCATGGGGAATATCATCTTTTATGGTGCCCTTGTCTTTCCTATGTGATCTTTTATTCTTATAATGGCCTTCCAAGTATGATATTAGCGGGTGAGACTTTTTCTTATCTAAGGTTTCTTTCACTACTTGATTTGGGTTTTAGTACTAACATCTTTTGTGTCTTTTGATTTACGCTTTTCTTTTTCCTTTGTTTTCTTTCGTGCTCTTATGCATAAGAATGCAGTTAAGATCCTAGGTTTGGGGGCTTATGTCCTTGAACTTGGTGATGTTCTATCTCATTGTGACAGTGTCTCTTCTTCTTCTTCTTTCTTTATTGAGAGTATGACTTGCCTCATACTCCCATTGAAGTGGGGGCTAAATGTACTGTCTTAAAATGGAAGCACTTTATTTTGAGAAATTTTAGCTCTCCTTAGTGTGTTTTTGGTCTCTCTTTCTTCTTCCAATCTTGCTCAAATTTCTAGGTCATCTCTCATTTCTTTGCATGGCCCTTTAGGCTCTATTTTATCTCCTTTTTGGTCATATCTTTCGACAGTTTCCATATTTCCCGAATCTTTCAACACTTTCTTGTTGACCTTAGGTTTCCCTCTCTAGGGAATATTCTTACTTATAGATCAACCTGGTCGACCTATACCCAGAGGGATTTAGGTTCGAGGCTTGATGATTCTCGAGTGTTCAAATTGTTTAATTGTCTCCCGGGTTGTCATACTTTGTTTTTGATCTTGAAAACTAGTATATAAGGAGGCTTGGGCATGTCATTTTCATCCATCAAGCCATCATACATGAACATAATCAAGCATTAGTGGACTTCAAGCAAGCATTTCAAGCATCTATATCAAGCATTCTTCAAGCATTTCCTTCTTGTATCAAATTTCTTCCTTAAAGGTGGTAGTGGAATTTGGCTTCTAAGGAGGAGGTCTTCCGTTCAGCCACTCAAGTTCTTCCATTCTTAATCAAGGTAATAGGCCAGCATTGGGGCAAATAATGATAAAGATTTAATACTCAGAATGAATTTCAGCTTGGTCTATTTGTGTCAATCCAATGGTGTAAGCTTGTGAAAGGTGTCCGAGCAATATCCTATCAAGGCATGTTGGTTATGAGTTAAGTGATTATGAATGCAACTGGAACACATAAAAATAAACCTATGGCAAATGAAATAAATACTTGTGACCAAACATCCTAGTGATAGAAACATCATAAACAAAAACATCTTCCTATAATAAAACTAACAACAACAATGTGGCAAAAGAAAGTACACCGAAATTGCTATACGAACTAGTAAATACTCATAAAATAATAATTTAATTCAATGTTCATTAATCTGAGTACTCGAGAATGCATAAGTGAATTCAAACAACTTATTAAATCTATAAAGAAAGTGAATTAAATGTAAGCTTTAATCATTTTAAAAATAGACACACTAAAATTAATTGCATATAAATAACTAAGATTAATGCAAAATAAACTAATTCAAGGCAAGATTAATTAAAATAAACTATTGCATACCATACAACTGAAAATAAAAGATCACCAGGCAATCTTGGAGTGGGCCTTGCCTCCTCAATATATTCGGTGAAAGACCAAATATATCTTCTACATTGATTTAATCATCAACAATACTATTACATTCACTAGAATATTACAAGCTTGCCAAGAGTTTCACTTGTAATATAAATTTGCGTAGAATATATATTTCTTACACACTCCATCTCTACAATTAATTCTACAATATATAAGACTTGGGCTCTCTATTTTAAGAATTTCCTATCTATACTATTGTGCGGTGGTTAGATTTTTTGAAAAATGTGCACACTGCAATGGTGGAGAGGCGGGCATTAGAAATGGAAGGTCAGTGGTTCAAACTGTCAACCTTTCACTTTTCAAATTACTAACCGTCACTTCTCTTATATGCTTATAATAGGCGGGACTCATATCTTTATAACTGTGACATAGGTTTGTTACCAAAATTTACCCATAGCTGAGTGGTTAGGGCAATAAATAGTATGTGGCAGGTAGTGTGTTCAAACGTTCCCCAACTATCTTTTATAAGAAACAAACTTGTTCATTTTTTCAGTCATAAATAAAAAAATGGATTTGCTATAACCATAAATAAATGCTTATAAGTAGTTATCAATGACCTCATATGTATTTGTGATCTTTTCCACATGAAATATTAATTTCCATGGTATAGTAAATGCCAGTAAAACACAATCAAATATTAATTATTCATATATTTTATCTGAAAACTAAAATAAATATTACTTATGTATATTGAAATATATGCAACATAAAATGAGAAAATGGAATATGAAAATGAGTATGAAGGTTTATGTAAAGGGTAAAATATGGGATAATTTAGGGCATAAATAGCTCTCATCACAAAGCATGTCACGAACATTTCCATCATGAGGTTTTGACTTCTGTGGTTTCCTTGTTTTGAGTCAAGGCTATTGCATTTGCATGTTTGATCACATATCAAATTCAATTGCACCTACAAAGGTAATTGTATTTGTTATTGTTAAATTTAGTCCTACTTCATGCTATCATTCCCTGTATCATTATCTACATTTCAATTTGAAGGTTGTTTCCTCAATCTAGGGCTTGACCAAGGCAAGCCTTCATCCAACAAAACAAAATCAAATTTTTTTCTATGTAGGAGTAGGGTATCAAAATTGCAAATTCGGATCCAGAAAGTATCAATTGCAAACTTTTAGAAAAATATGGATTGACTTTCTTTTTGTGCTCCGGGAACATGTCCATCATTCCATAAACCTACTAGTAGGTTTTCTTTGGTTGACTTGTACCTGAAGGTCTGGGCTTTTTGGGCTTTTCTAGTTTTCCGTTCTAATTGCTGATCTATTGTGAAATCTTAGTCACAGCTTCATATCCGCGATTTTCAGAGGCAAGAAACATTTTCTCTTGCATATTTTAAGTTAAAATTTCCACCTTTACTTTTATCTCTAAGCACAAACCTATTTCCATATTTTAATTGAGCTAATTGCACACATATTGCACCTAGATCTATTTTACTCTCGTCATTTGATCAATTGGTTCAATTTACATTCACATTGCACATTTTGAAATCAATCAACATTGCATGAAGAGGACTTGCTGGCATACTTCGTTAGTGTAATTTGGGTTCAGTATTGGTATCCTTTCATGCTACTATGGTTTTTCTAATCCAACTTGAGTTATTTCCAGAGTTATGTTTGGAAGCTCCTCTTTCTTTTTGTAATGGCCACCTTAGAAATGCCAAAAAACTAAACAACTGCTGATAGGAATTTTGTCAAACAGTTTCTATCCAACTCTTTATTACTTCTGTTAAATGTTTAGACCCCTTTATGGCTCCGGAAGTAAAATGTTTGTTTGTTTTTATGTCTTTGCATAGATTTGAAATCACATAACATGAACAAGAAGAAATTTATAATAATATGCAAACTGAAGATTGAACTACTGCTGAAATAATATTATTTTTCAAACTAATACATAGCAGACTTTATAACTCACTAATTACTCCAGCATTATAACATAATGTTCTAATAATGACTTACCATCTTGCTACTACAGTAACATGAATAGTGCCGTGCTATAGTGCTGCTATAGTAAAATCTGTCTTCAATCAATCCAAGATCCTCATAAAATCATCCCTTTAGAATGGCATAAGCATTCGACAAGAAGCGGGAATGATATGAGCAAACACTCAATCCGCTTGTAGCTAGAAGTGCGCCCAATCTGCTTGTTAATGAAGCTGATACCAATGAATTCCAAAGGCCAAACCCCAAGGGAAGGACGTGTAGAATGTTACAAGAGAGGATAGACGTCCTCTAATGCCAAGAACGGATCAGCAACTCACACATCAATTTTCTTCTCATATTCAACTTGCCAAATGAAGCCACAAACGCTCCCTTTTATTCCTTTTCCAAGGGTCGATTCAACTCACATGAGCAATGTGGGATAAAGGATGTGCAATATTAAACATATTAAAACAATCACTTATGTCTCCCTTAGGCACCCCCTTTGATTCACACACATTCCCATAAAATTTAATAATAAAGTAACACTTCAATATTTTACAAATAAATTAAATGTTACTTTAATAATACTTCAGGCATAAAAATATATTAGCTATCGGACTTCGAACAACACGAGTAATAGCTCGTTGAAAAGCTCTCGCCGAGGAGTATCAAATTCAATCACCAAAACTAGCCTCCCTTGTGTGCTACTGACTTATTAAAAATAGTAAGTATGCCTGAGACTGAGTGAATCAATTCGACTAGGCCAAAACACTCTAAGATCCCTTTAAACTTTTTGTTAGCCCTTGGGACCATGTATATTAGGCTAACACGCACACACTTGGTCAACTGCTAAAGTGGAGACATTACAGTCCGACCCCCTTGAAATTGCTTGTTTTCAAGTAATCTGAATCCATCTTGCTGAATAACTTGCTCACTCTCCCATGTAGCATCCTCTTGCAAGTCTTTCCATTTGACCAAATACTCCTTCACCATCTTGGTTCTGAGTTTCCTCTCTCGAGTGCCCAAAATAGCCTCAAGTACTAACATGAGCTTCTCCTCCTCATCCAAAGGGGGTAAATCTATAGAAGGAACTACACTCTGATCAATGACTTTCGTAAGCCTCAACACATGAAATACATTGTGCACCTGATTGCCCTTTGGAAGCTCAAGCTCATAGCTGACTTCGCCCATTCCGCGAATCACCCTGTAGGAACCATAAAATTTAGGCTTCAACTTCTCTACTTTGCTCTACTTGAGCGATGACTGCCTATATGGCTGTAGCCTCAAATACACCATATCCCCTACCTCGGAATTGCGCTCTACCCTATGCTGATCAGCATACAACTTCTACTGATTTTGAGTCTGTTGTATGTTCTCCTTGATCGCTCTCAAGATATCCTGACTATCCTGCAACAGGTCTTTGGCTTTGGGCACTCGGTTGTTCCCCAAAACTAAATCCATGAAGCTGGGTGCTTCATACCCATACAATGCCATAAATGGAGTCATCCTGATGGTCATGTGATATGTGGTATTGTAACAATTCTCCCCCATATATAACCACTTGATCCACGCTCTTTGTTGCACAGTCACATAGTTTTGCAAATAGCCTTCCACCCATTTATTTACTATCTTTGTCTGCCCATTTGTCTGAGGGTGGTAACTTGTACTAGGTGTAAGATCTGTATCGCACAACTTGAACAACTCTTGCCAAAAGGTGCTCATGAACTTGCTATCCCTGTCACTAACAATAAATCTCGGTATCCAATGCAACTTGAAAACCTCTCTGAAGAATAAATCTACCACCTGAGCTGCTGTATAAGTAGAAGGAATAGCAAAGAAGTGAGCAAACTTTGTCAATTTGTCTACCACCACATAAATACAATCTCTTCCCTACACTCGTGGTAAACCAGTGATGAAGTCCATAGAAATACTTTACCATTTTCTATCCAGAATGGGCAAGGGCTATAGTAAACCTGCGGGAAATGTTTGTGGGGTATAGTAAATCTCGGTATCCAATGCAACTTGAAAACCTCTTTGAAGAATAAATCTACCACCTAAGCTGCTGTATAAGTAGAAGGAATAGCAAAGAAGTGAGCAAACTTTGTCAATCTGTGTACCACCACATAAATACAATCTTTTCCCTACACTCGTGGTAAACCAGTGATGAAGTCTATAGAAATACTTTCCCATTTCTTGTCCAGAATGGGCAAGGGCTATAGTAAACCTACTCTCCCTTATTCTGCTGACAAATTCCACACTACTTTACATACCTTTGAACATCATCCTTGAGCCCTCTCCATGAGAACTGCTCTCGGATCTACCTATAAGTCTTAAAGACCCTTGGATGCCCAGCTCTAGGTGCATCATGAAATGCCCTTAGAATATCCTCTCTAAACTGCGATGTAGGGATCAAATAAACTCTGTCTTGAAATCTGATCAACCTATCCAACACCGTATACCTGTCATTCTGATGGTGCTTGCAACTATCCCAGAAGCCCAATCATCTCCTGCATACTCCACTGCAATTTGATCTCTCCAATCTCTTGAGACCTCTGCTAGAGCACATAAGTGAGGTCTCCGAGATAAAACAACAACCACCACATTTTTCTTACCTCTGACAAACTCTATATCAAAGTCATAAGCCTGTAATTTAGTAACCCATTTCTGCAGCCAGTCATTAAGATCATGCTGGCTCATGAAGTATTTAATACTATTGTGATTAGCTTTGATCACAAAACGCCCACCTACCAAATATGATTGGAATTTGGCCAATGCATGCATTATGGCCAACATTTCCTTGTCGTAGATAGAATAACTCCTCTCAACTCCTCTGAGCTTCCTACTCTCAAATGCAATGGGGTGCATCTCTTGTATCAATATTGCTCCTATCTCATCTCCTGAAGCATTACATTGAAGCTCATGGCTTCTTGAAATCAGGTAGTGCTAGAACCGGACAAGATGACATCGCTTGTTTGAAGTGGTTAAAACATCTCTGCGTTGCCTCTATCCATGTGAAGGTTCCTCTCTTGGTGAGATTTGTCAAAGGTGCGACAATCTGTGAGAATCCCCTAATGAACCTCTTGTAAAAACCATATAAACCAAAAAACCCCTTCAGTTGTGTGAGGTTTGTGGGAGTAGGCCAACCCACAATAGCTCTAATCTTTTCAGGATCAACCCGAACACCATCGGCACTAATGATATGGCCAAGGTAAAGTTGCTCGGTCATGCCAAACTTGCATTTTTGATTCCTTGGCATACAATGACACTCTATCCAGAATAGATAACACCTCCTCCAGATGCTGTAGGTGCTCCTAGGTTTTACTGAAGACCAAGATATCATCAAAGAAGATCAAGATGAGTCTCCTCAATTGCCCCTTGAACACCTGGTTTATACAACTCTGAAATGTGGTAGGTGCATTGGCTAGTCCAAATGGCATAATCATAAACTTGAAATTGCTGCAGTGGCAGAGAAGAGAAACGCTATAGGAGGCAACATTGTTGAAAATGTAATAGGGAATTTAATGTTATGTTTTAAATGCTTTTAATTTTTGAAGTTTGTAATAACGTCCTACATGTGGTGGCATACCTAGAGTAGCAGTTCGATAAGCTCTCCAGATATAGCCACCTAGGACCAGGTGTGTGGATCTTAAATTAGAATAGTTTTTTTTTAGTTTGTAGGTGGAGTGTTTAATGATTTTTAGAATCCAATAATAGGTAGTAGGCAGTTTTTGGAATATTCCTGACATAGAAAACGACTGTCTAATATTGGTAGAAAAAATGTTTCAGATTCTTATCCTTTTTTTGGATAGAAGACGTTCTTCTTTTCTAAAATAAGAAGAAAACGTTTCACATCCTTTAATAGAAAAAAAGAAAGTCAGTTTTAAGGGTGAGCCAGTCGGCTATGTAAGAGAGGAATCGAATTTGGAGAGATATGGAATGTTTTTTTATTATGCAAGTTTTCGATGGGCTGAGTTTTGAACAGATTTTTCTTATCTTCTCACTGGAAACAAGTTGATAGTTTGCAGAAGATTAAAAAGTTTTAGTTTTGGGTCGAATTCGGTATGTTTGCAGAAAATTAGTCTCAGTGCGTGGTCAATATCTCGAGTTTGAACCGTTGGATTTCTCTAAAAATTTTATATGTTGTTTGAAACCTAGTTACGCCAAATCTCAACGGTTGGATTGAGTAAATCTTTTCTGGTTCGAAAGTTATTCATGTCTAAGTGCGGGTCTATCCGAAGGCAGCAAGAAGATATTTTGAGGAATTTTATTTACAAAGTTTTGTTTAATTGAATCTGATTTTAGTGTGTGATCCTGAAGGCTGTAGATGCCCCTTGAAGCAACTCAGTTGAGTGTCCGATTCCTCCCGAGCTTTCCAAGGTGTGGCTCTGCATCATTTTTGGTATCAAAGCTTGAGAGTTGCAGGTTGTGAAGTTATATGTTGAACGCCCCTGATCAAGATTCTTCAGTAGGGTCAAGCAAGATGGTGACCAATGCAGAGTTAGCGAAGAAAGTCGAGGAGCAAAAAGAACTTATCCAGAAAGAGAATAGAGAGTTGAAGGAGATAGTGGCAGAACTAGCTAGTAAGTTGGAATATATGCAGAATGTAGTTGAGAAGAAAGAAATGAAAGAAGAAATGGAAGAAGAATAAGCAAAAAGACAAAGCTATAGCCAAAGACATTCTATATTCTGAACAAAGTGCAAGTGCAAGAATAAGGTATGCAAAGTTATAGTTGACAGTGGTTCCTTTGAAAATATAATCTCAGTAAAAATGGTTGAGAAACTGAATCTTCCAAGAGTACCTCATGATTTACCTTACAGAGCTTATGGGTTAGGAGATGAACAATGGATTGATGTCTTCGAAAAGTCATATGTTTCTTTTAATATTGGACCATATTTTGATACCATTGAATGTGATATTATGCCTTTAAAAGATTGTCACTTGATTTTGGGAAGAGCATGGCAATATGACAGGTCAACCATATATGATTGTAGAGAGAACACATATACCGTCAACAAGAATGGGAAGAAGATGGTTTTGCTTCCATTGAAGGATGATACAACATGGAAGGAATCAAGAAGTATAAGTCTTATTGATAGGATAGCATTTCCAATGCATGATGAAGTGAAAGAGGAAGTGAAAGAAGTTTTGGTATAGGCAAATGAAACTACAGAGAAGGCAGCCATAAAGAGTGTAGATGTATGTGAAGTTGGTACAAAACTCTCAACAATGATAGATGTAAGTTGTCCTTTGGAAGGGAAAGAACCTGAAGAGCAGAAAGAAGATAAATTGCAGCAAGTAAATGTTGATGAGAAGAATAAAGAGGAAAGTCCTATGGGATTTGAGTGTGAACAATTTGTGGTTGGAACAGTAACATGTCCTTTGAAAATAGAGAAGAGTACAATGTTGGAAGGTACTCCTATGGAAAAGATTTTGGAGGCAACTGATGAAGCCTTAAATATGCATAATGAAGAAAAATGTCAAGAGGAATGGCATGAAGATGAAGCTAAGGAATGTGTAACAGCAAATTCTAAAGAAGAATCTGATTTATGGGAAAAATTTGCAGCCATTGTGGGAGAATGGAAAAGGCATGGCGGTAGTATGGAAACTCAATTTGAAGAAGAAAGGAAAGAGTGCAATACTGTTATTGTTCTTGAGCAAAGTTGTAATAAGAAAGAGATATTTGAAAGTGAGATTACTACAGAAGATCAAGATGATGATAAATGTTTAATAAAGGAAGAAGAGATAAATACGATTCTTAAGATTCAAGATGTGAAACTGGTTGATAGTCAAGAAGCAGATAAGTTTATGGTTAATATTGATGAAGATAGATATGATGCACATTACATGGTGTATAAGGAAGCTCATATTCAAAAAGAGAACTCAAATAATCTTAATGCTGATGATATGTTTTCTTCTAATAATGTTTATGCAGGGATGCAGATTTCATGTATAGTGAATCATGTTGGAGAATTTTCTGTGACATTTACAGCATTAAAGAATCAAAGCTACAAGGTGGAGAAGTTGGATATTATTTTTGTTTTTCTTGTAGATATGCTCATCCTAGTTCAAAGAAATTGGAAAGTTCGAAAGAAGAATGAGATTCATTTCTACAACACATCATCTCAAGAGGACTTGAGATTCATTCTACAGGGGAGTATGCTGCAGTGGCAGAGAAGAGAAACGCTATAGGAGGCAACATTGTTGAAAATGTAATAGGGAATTTAATGTTATGTTTTAAATGCTTTTAATTTTTGAAGTTTGTAATAACGTCCTACATGTGGTGGCATACCTAGAGTAGCAGTTCGATAAGCTCTCCAGATATAGCCACCTAGGACCAGGTGTGTGAATCTTAAATTAGAATAGTTTTTTTTTAGTTTGTAGGTGGAGTGTTTAATGATTTTTAGAATCCAATTATAGGTAGTAGGCAGTTTTTGGAATATTCCTGACTTAGAAAACGACTGTCTAATATTGGTAGAAAAAATGTTTCAGATTCTTATCCTTTTTTTGGATAGAAGACGTTCTTCTTTTTTAAAATAAGAAGAAAACGTTTCACATCCTTTAATAGAAAAAAAGAAAGTCAGTTTTAAGGGTGAGCCAGTCGGCTATGTAAGAGAGGAATCGAATTTGGAGAGATATGGAATGTTTTTTTATTATGCAAGTTTTCGATGGGCTGAGTTTTGAACAGATTTTTCTTATCTTCTCACTGGGAACAAGTTGATAGTTTGCAGAAGATTAAAAAGTTTTAGTTTTGGGTCGAATTCGGTATGTTTGCAGAAAATTAGTCTCAGTGTGTGGTCAATATCTCGAGTTTGAACCGTTGGATTTCTCTAAAATTTTTATATGTTGTTTGAAACCTAGTTACGCCAAATCTCAACGGTTGGATTGAGTAAATCTTTTCTGGTTCGAAAGTTATTCATGTCTAAGTGCGGGTCTATTCGAAGGCAGCAAGAAGATATTTTGAGGAATTTTATTTACAAAGTTTTGTTTAATTGAATCTGATTTTAGTGTGTGATCCTGAAGGCTGTAGATGCCCCTTGAAGCAACTCAGTTGAGTGTCCGATTCCTCCTGAGCTTTCCAAGGTGTGGCTCTGCATCAGAAATGGCCATAGTGACGTCGGAAGGCTATCTTCTTGATGTCCTTTGCTCTCATCCTGATCTGGTGGTATTCGGATCGTAAATCAATTTTGGTGAAGAAGTGTGTACCATGCAACTTGTCAATCAGCTCATCAATCCTAGGAATGGGATACTTGTTTTTAATTGTTTTCTTATTTAGTGCCCTATAATCGATGTACATGCGCATCGTCCCATCCTTCTTCACTAGAACTCCTGCTAAAGCAAATGGGCTTTTGCTAGACCTAATGTGCCCCATCTCCAATAGCTCCTTAATTGCCTTCTCTATATCATCTTTGTGTTTCTTGGGATGACGATAGGGGGTAATCATGACTAGTTTGGCTCCCTCCTCGAGCTCAATTACATGCTTTATTCCCTTATCGAGAGGAATCCCATGTGGAATATCGCCAAATACTTTGGCATGCCTGTCAAGTATCTCCTGGATATCTGGTGGATGACTCTTTACCTGTGGCTCTTGTGGAGTTGGCATAATAAAACATTCTACTGCCCATTCTATGTCATTATGCCAAAAAAGTCTTTGCATTCTCCTCAAGGAGACTACTCTGTAACTCCCATTTGAAAGTCCTCTAAGTACAACAGTTCTGCCCTCATGCTGGAATCTCATCTCTAATTTTTCTAGGTTGAGTGTGAACTCAACTAGCGAGGCCATCCATGTCATGCCGAGGATGACATCATAGTCTCCCGTGTCTACTACATAGAATTCATCCTCCAACTCATAGCCATCTCCAAACTTGATGTAAAGATTAGATATCTTCTGAGTGCATAATAATTTGTCACCATTAGCTACCATGACTCTAAACCCAACATGCTACTCGGTCTGTAAACCTCTCGTTGCTACTAACCATGCATCTATAAAGTTATGTATAGCCCCAGTGTCAATGAGAGATCACTTTCTGCCCCTGGATAGTAACCTTAACCCTAAATGTGATTGCCTTTTGAGCCCTTGTCAATCATGCCAACAACCTTTCATCCTTAGGAATGATGTTCCTCTAGAGTGCTACTCTCATCCGAATCAATTGCTGATTCTCCCCCTCTGATTGTGACTCTTCTGCTGAAAAATACTCCATTTGATTTGCCTTAGCCTTGAGAGGTCACTTATGAGATAAGTCCCAAGGCTCTCTACAATGAAAGCACAACTTCTTCCTCAACTCATTCAGGGTGTCATTATCCAACTTCCTATTATCCCCTTTTGGCTGTGCATCTTGGTAAAAAGGTTTTTTGTCCTTATCTTCATCCTTCTTTGTATGTGAATTCCTAGGCTGAAATTTGCTTTTAAGAGAAGGTGCTAAGTCACGAGCCTTCTTAGTTGCCTCCTGTAATGTAGCTGGGTCATGGCCCTTGACCCAACACCTCAAGGGATTTGAGAGTCCATCCATAAATAATAGTACTAATCTCCTCTCTGAAATATCTGTAACCAACATAGCTAACCTCTGAAATTCACTGATGTATGTCTCAATTGATCCCCACAGCTTGAGCTGTGCCAACTCTTTAAACTGTAACTCAGGATCTTTAGTATCAAATCTCTTTATGAGTCTCTCAGTGAACTTCTCGTAAGATGTGATCTAATTATGCCCCAAGGTTACTGATGCAGAGCCACACCTTGGAAAGCTCAGGAGGAATCGGACACTCAACTGAGTTGCTTCAAGGGGCATCTACAGCCTTCAGGATCACACACTAAAATCAGATTCAATTAAACAAAACTTTGTAAATAAAATTCCTCAAAATATCTTCTTGCTGCCTTCGGATAGACCCGCACTTAGACATGAATAACTTTCGAACCAGAAAAGATCTACTCAATCCAATCATTGAGATTTGGCGTAACTAGGTTTCAAACAACATATAATTTTTTAGAGAAATCCAACGGTTCAAACTCGAGATATTGACCACGCACTGAGACTAATTTTCTGCAAACATACCGAATTCGACCCAAAACTAAAACTTTTTAATCTTCTGCAAACTATCAACTTGTTTCCAGTGAGAAGATAAGAAAAATCTGTTCAAAACTCAGCCCATCGAAAACTTGCATAATAAAAAAACATTCCATATCTCTCCAAATTCGATTCCTCTCTTACATAGCCCACTGGCTCACCTTTAAAAATGACTTTCTTTTTTTCTATTAAAGGATGTGAAACGTTTTCTTCTTATTTAGAAAAGAAGAACGTCTTCTATCCAAAAAAAGGATAAGAATCTGAAACATTTTTTCTACCAATATTAGACAGTCGTTTTCTAAGTCAGGAATATTCCAAAAACTGCCTACTACCTATTATTGGATTCTAAAAATCATTAAACACTCCACCTACAAACTAAAAAAAAACTATTCTAATTTAAGATCCACACACCTGGTCCTAGGTGGCTATATCTGGAGAGCTTATCGAACTGCTACTCTAGGTATGCCACCACATGTAGGACGTTATTACAAACTTCAAAAACTAAAAGCATTTAAAACATAACATTAAATTCCCTATTACATTTTCAACAATGTTGCCTCCTATAGCGTTTCTCTTCTCTGCCACTGCAGCAGTTACCATGCCATGGTGCCACCACTCATGCGCTGGACCATCCAAGTGAATAGCCGCATACTTGATAGCCTCCTTCTCAGGCATCAGATTCAGTTGGAAGTATGTATCTACCTACTGCACCCAAGCTCGTGCAGTCATCTTCCCTGAAGCATCATAATAAGGTAAAGAAAGTTTTCCAACTTTCTTTCTCGGCTCAAAGTTTTGAGTTCTCCCTCTTGCTCTAGGCATGTGTCTCTTTCTCAAGTCCATATAGTCTCTCAAGGAAATATCTACTTGAAACTCTAGTCCACTAACTAATCCGATAACTCAGTAATTTGCGGTTCATTTACTAGTTGGACCGGATCTCTGGGTGAGAAGGTGGGTAGATGAGGTCTCGAGCTTGCTATCTGAGTTGGGCGTGCAGCGTGTCTAAAGTTATCAACCTCTTTCCCATTGTTGCCATATCCATTATTATTACTATTAATGTTATTCTCAGGACCATTGTTGTTGCCTCAGCCTCCTTTATTATCATTGCCCCCATTTCCATTGACTGCATCACCTGGATTAATATTGATGCCCCTTCTCTAACGTACCCGGTAACCGTTTGAACATTACCTCCTCCTGATCTGGACCGACATTACTACGTCCGCCTAGTCTTGTATTCCTATCATCTCGGCCACCCATACTGCTGTCTTGTTCAAAGTATATCTCCTCTGTGTTTGTATGATTGGATACTATGTCCACTTGTATAGATGAACTAGACTGCTCGCTCTATGAGTCCGAATCTTTGTTGTCTTGCTCTAGTATGGCGGAAGTTATGGCCTCTATCACATGCTCAAACATACATTTCTAACCTGTTTTATTTTTGACTTAAGTGTTTTGACATTTCATCAAACACTTTTCCCTCTATCTGGCTATTCCAAATTCCTTGTAAGGCCTCCGCAGGATGGTAGGACTTAATGCTCTGATACCACTGTAATGGGCACCTTAGAAATGCCCAAAAACTAAACAACTGTTGATAGTAATTTTGTCAAATAGTTTGCATCCAACTCTTTATTACTTTGTTAAATGTTTAAACCCCTTCATGGCTCTGGAAGTAAAATGTTTGTTTTTTTTTATGTCTTTGCATAGATTTGAAATTACATAACATGAACAAGAAGGAATTTATAATAATATGCAAACTGAAGATTGAACTACTGCTGAAATAGTATTATTTTTCAAACTATTAAAATCAAATACATAGCAGACATTTCAACTCACTAATTACTCTAGCATTATAACATAATGTTTCATTAATGACTTCTCATCTTGCTGATACAGTAACATGAATAGTGCTGCACTACAGTAAAATCTGTCTTCAATTAGTCCAAGATCCTCATAAAATCATCCCTTCAGAATGGCATAAGCATCGGACAAGAAGCGAGAATGATATGAGCAAACACCCAATCCACTTGTAGCTGAAAATGTGCCTAATCTACCTGTTAATGAAGCTGATAGAAATGAATTCCAAAGACCAAACCCCAAGGGAATGACGTGTAGAATGTCACAAGAGAGCATAGACATCCTCTAATGCCAAGAACAGATCTGCAACTCACATTAATTTTCTTCTCATATTCAACCTGCCAAATCAAGCCACTAATGCTTACTTTTATTCTTTCTCCAAAGGTCGATTCAATTCACATGAGCAATGTCAGATAAAAGATGTGCAATATAAAACATATTAAAATAATCACTTATGTCTCGCTTAGGTGACCCCTTTGATTTGCATACATTCTCATAAAATTTAATAGTAAAGTAACATTTTAATATTTTACTACTAAATTAAATTTTACTTTAATAATACTTCAGGCATAAAAATATATTAGCTATTGGACTCCGGACAACACGGGTGATAGCTCGTCGGAAAGCTCTCGCTGAGGAGTATCAAATTCAATCGCCAAAACTAGCCTCCCCTATGTCCTGTTGACTTACTAAAAATAGTATGCATGCCTGAGACTAAGTAAATCAACTCTGTTTTGGCCCAAATTGGAGATGACTAGGCCAAAACACTCGAAGATCCCTTTTAACCCTTCATGAGCCCTTGAGACCATGTAGAACTAGGCTAATACACACACACTTGGTCGACTGCTAAAGTGGGAACATAACACTCTTGTATCAAATTTTATTGAAAAGTGGAAGTCTTATATTTACACATCTCATTAAGTGTTCCCATTTTACCACTAAATAGTTACCAACTACATTGGTAACGAACACCTTTAATTTTGGCATGGTCTCTAGAATAGAGTGGCCTGTAACATTTTCTAGATAATGTTTGTTCTAGACTTCAATCGTAGGGGAGTGTTGGCAGTGTCATGACATTACTTGTTCCTCTCCCATTTCCCATTCTATAACAGCCTTTGCTTCCCTCAACCTGTCCTTCTCCATACAAGGATTAGGGTTGCCTTCTTAGACTTTTGTCTAGTGATTGCCAATGCCTGCTCTTTTGGGTTCCTTATGTCTAGCATGTTACCCCATTTTTCGTGGGGTAGTTAGTGATCTCATGGTTGCATGGACCACACCATTTTTAAAACAAACTTCTAACTCCTTGCTTGCCTTAACAAAAATAAAACTGAACATGCTTCTTTAATTAATTAATTAATTTAGTTATAAAATAAAACATGGCAAAAATAATAGTATAGTTCAATAAAAATTGATTTTGTATATATTGTCCCGAAATTAAATTTATTATCTTTGGGGCCTATTTTTATTTCATGTTCTGTAGTGTGTTGGCCATGTCGACACTTTTTGTAATCCTTCAGGAAGTTTCCTCTAAGCCATATACAAGGTTAGTTTGTAAGTTGTAGCTATGCGAATTAGATATTTTATTTGTATATGCAAACTTCTAGTTGGATTTTAGTGTTTTGCCATTTCGGAGGTGGAAAATCTTCCCTATTTGGCATCCCTAGTGTTGTGATGTGGCGCTTAATTAGACTCGGAGATTTATTTGGCTTGGTCTTCCCCCCATATTATTTCTATGGGGTATGGGGGACAATGTCCCCAAGACGGGGTCAAGGGGTAGCGCCCCTATGGGGTCCTGGGGCAACACCCCAGATGTGCTCCCTGTCGCAGTACATGGTGGGGATGAGGGGCAACGCCCCTGCAAGGGTTTTGGGGCCAATGCCCCCGAAGCAAAAAATGACCTTATATTGTAAAAGATGTCAATTGCTTTTTTTTTCTATTGGATGATTTATTCTAGCGCTAATTTTGTAAGTGACAAAAAGCTTGTATAAAATGACTTAGGGTTAGAGATTTCATAATGTATGGTGATATTGTAGCTTCTTGCGGTAATATTGAGCTTTAAGGGATTTTGGATTGTAATTACTGGATAATAATAATATTGGACTTGTTGTTGATGTACGTAGCCTAAGGATTGGGTGAACTATGTTAAATCTTTGTGTCTTGTGTTCTCTTCTGTGCGATCTATTATTTTTTGATATTGGTTATATATGCATGTAATTGTTGTTTGTGTCCATGGTTAATCTTAACAAGTGTTATCAAAGCCAGATCGTTGTTGTTTTTTAGCTATCCTTTGTAGGAATGTCTCACGGTTGAGTGGGAGTCTCACAGTTGAGTGAGAGCGATGACATACAAGAGTAAGCTGAAGGTTGACAAGTTTAATGGGCAGGATTTTCAATTATGGAAAATGCAAATGGAGGACTATCTTTATCTTAAGGATTTATGGAAGCCATTGGAAGAAAAAGCCTAGAAATAGGGAACTATGATAGACATAAAGGCACTTGGAAGCATTCGATTATGCTTGGCACCATCAGTGACATTTAGCATTACAAAAGCGAAGATATCGAAAGAGTTGATGCAAACCCTAGCAACACTATATGAAAAGTCCTCTGCTTCAAATAAGGTATTTCTCATGAAGTGTTTATTTAATATGAAGATGGCAGAAGGTGGATTTGTTGTAGATCATTTAAATGAGTTTAATACTATTACTAGTTAGTTATCTTTTGTGAATGTCAATTTTGATGAAGAAATTAGGGCTCTCTTGATTTTGTGTTCTTTGCCTGAAAGATGGAATGGCTTGGTAATGGCTATGAGTAAATCTGTTTCCAGATTTAATACTCTAAAATATGATGATGTGATTGGTGTTATTTTGAGTAAAGAAACTCGTAGGAAAATCTTAGATGGATCTACATTAGGAAGTGCTTTGAACGCACAAAGTAGAGGTAGAACGATTGAGAGAGGAAGTAATTCTGTAAATCGTGGGAAATCAAGAGGAAAGTCAAAGGGGAAGAGGTCTCAATCCAGAGGACCAAGAGATTGCTGGTACTATGGGAAACTAGGGCATATGAAGAAATATTGCTGGACTCGAGAGAATGAAGGAGATAAACTAGAAGGGAAGGAGGAGGCAAATTTGGGAAGTAACAAATCCGAAGAAGATGCTTTGCTTCTTTCTCTAGAAAATGTTGATGATTCTTGGGTTTTAGATTTTGGGGCTTTATTTCATGTTACACCCCATAGAGGTTATTTTATTGATTATGTCCAAGGGGATTTTTAGCTTGTTTATTTGGGGGATAATGAACCCTGTCAGATTGTTGGAAAGGGAAAAGTTAAGATTAAGTTGCAGAATGAGAATCATTGGCTATTACATGAGGTAAGACATGTTCCAAGGCTGAGTAGGAATTTAATTTCATCAGGGCAACTCGGTGATGAAGGTTGCGTAGTTACTTTTAAAGATAAAAATTGGAAAGTTTCACAGGTTCCTTTGTAGTAGCAAACGGTGTGAAAGTAGGCACCTTATATCTTTGTATAGGTCATACTGTTCCTTCTATTTTAATTGTACAGAAAAATGAATGGTCAAGAATAGTTGCTGTAGCTGAGTAGGGAGAACAAACAAGTGTTGTAGATTCTAATACAATGCTATGGCACAATAGACTTGGGCACATGAGTGAGAAAGGTATGAAATTATTTCATTTAAATAAAGTTTTACCAGGTCTGAAATGTGTCAATATGGATTTTTGTGAAAGTTATGTGTATGGAAAACAAAAGAAAGTGAGTGTTGTGAAGACTGAGAAGGAAAAGAAAAATGAGAAATTAGAGCTTATGGATACAGATGTATAGGGACCAGCTCAAGTATCTTCGCTTGGTGCTTCTCATTGTTATGTTACATTTATTGATGATGCAACTATGCAAGTATGGGTTTACTTGCTTAGACAAAAATCTGATGTATTTGAAACTTTTAAGAAATGGAAATGCTTGCTTGAAAATGAGACTGATCAAAGATAAAAATATCTCAGATCTGATAATGGTGGTGAGTATTGCAGTCATGAATTTGAAGATTATTGCTCCACTAATGTATTCATGGACAAAAAACTGTTGCAAGGACTCTACAAGAAAATGGAGTGGCTGAACGCATGAACAGGACAATAAGGAGTGTGCAAGGAGCATGAGGTTGCATGTTGGGCTGCCCTTAAACATGTGGGTGGAGGCTATCAATATTGTTGTATATTTGATTAATTAATTTAGTTATAAAATAAAAGAAGGCAAAAATAATAATATAGTTCAATAAAAATTAATTTTGCATATGTTGTCTCGAAATTAATTTTATTGTCTTTGGGGCTTATTTTTATTTCATGTTCTATAGTACGTTGGCCATGTCGGCACTTTTTGTAATCCTTTAGGAAGTTCCCTCAAAGCAATAGACAAGGTTAGTTTGTAAGTTGTTGTAGGTATGCGAATTAGATATTTTATTATTATATGCGAACTTCTTGTTGGAGTTTACTATTTTACCATTTCGGAGGTGAAAAATCTTCCCTATTTGGCATCCCCAGTTTCGGTGGGAGTAACAGGTCACGCTACTTTGATTTGTGCCTAGTCTAAGATTGTTGTACTGAAGCTTTAGTTGTTATATCTGAAGTGCTATCATTATTGAAATCAATTAGTCTCTTGCATATGCAAGTCTACATTGTTTCCCAACATTGATCTTTTCTGATACTAGCAGTCTAGCTTTTCATGTCGAATTCTAAATTTGAAAGATCACGCTAGGCAACTAAGTATTCGAAGGGAGAATATTTCCTTATAGTCATACTCTAGAAAGACTTGGTCCTACGGTGAGAACAACTTGGTCCTATAGTGAGAACAACTTGGTCATATGACGGGAAGACGTGGTCATATAGTCCTATGTGGCCCTACAATTTGATTGTCCTACATAGTCCTATGATTTGATGGTTCTACAGTCTTTTTTTGGTCCTACATGGCCTTATGGTCCTAGAGTCTTTCATGGCTTTATGGTCCTATGGTTTGATGATCCTACGTGGTCCTATTGTCCAATTGTTAGATGGTCCTTTGTGGTCCTACGGTCCTACGATGCTACAATCCTATGTTTTTGTGGTGCTACAATCCTACATGGTCCTACGATGAGGTGCTGTGGTGCTAGGGTGAGAGAGAATAAGGCATTCGTATTATAGTGGTATGTTACAAACAAAGCACAAAGGCTGAAGAATTGAAGGGAAACTCAGGGTAGTGTTTATGATGCCTCTTATTGAATACTTAATTATCTAAGAGATAGAGTGCAAATATCATGATAAAAAACATAGACATAATAGTTTACAATTCAAGATAGTTTGCTCAGCTTAACAGAAATAGGAATTATAAGATAGAATGGCTACAATAATCATCACATTATCTTTTAAATTTTAACAACAATTACAAATGTCTTCAATCATGGAAGGATTGAAGCATTCCCTTTACAAACACAACTATTATTCCACCAATCATTGCCAGCATTCACCATCCAGCCTAGGGAAGGTTGTCTTTGTTTTCGTCCTCCACAGTCTATTCTTCTAGTGAATCAACAAATTTCTCCTTTCAATTATCGGCCGGCCTCCTCGGCGGCCTCCACACCCTTGAAATAGATGGCAGTTGGTTTTATTAAAGAGAAACTGCCAAAACTTCAGACAGAAAGTTTGCGATAAGTTCACTTCTAAACTAATACTAACCTGCAGAATCAAACTTAACTAAAACAATCCAAAATTGAAAAAGAATGCACAAAAATAGAGAAATAGCAGGGATGCCTACATCAACATATGTGTGTTAAATATAAGTATATATACATATATGTACACACACACACACACACACACACACACACATATATATGTATATGTACATACATACATACATACATATGTAGATACACACACATATAGGTATATATGCCATGGTTCAAAATATCATTATTGACAACTTATCGCCGAGGGCAAACAAAGGATATCAGGAAATGTCGGAGATAAGTTAGAAACTTATCAGGGAAAAATATTAGAAACAAAAATTGCTTAAATTTAATTAGAAATGCATTTTTTTTGCAAAATTCAATAAGGAGATGCATCTAATGAGTTAGTAAATGAATAAACAAACCAAACAAGCTGATCTAGAGATATATAAATGCAAATAGGTAAAAAAAAATTGCATCATCATGTTGAATAGTTTGATAGTCTGAACTCTGAAGCAAACTAAAAATAGAAAATTGTCTTTGTAAAACTACAAGCAAATAAAAGTACAATATCAAAATAGTCTACCCTTTCTCACCTCTCCAAACCTTTTTTGCAGTCAAAAAAATAATGGTTATTTTTTTGGGCCGTCGCCTGTATATGCATCCACGGGTGGAAGTTTCTGACTAGCATGATAAAGCATTAGTTATTGCTGATATTCTGCTAGTTGCTCTGCGATATTTTGGATTTTTTTTGTCCTGCCAGAAAATGACATAACTTCTTTTGATAATTGAATTTCTCGCAGATATATCTGCTATATTTTAATCTATGATACCTACATCTATGTAGACACACACACACATACATATACATACATACATACATACTTACTTACTGGACCATATATGTGTACCTTATTCTTAATGGTATTCAGATTGAATATTATATAAATCAGTATTGATGTATAGATGTTTTACAGCATACTGCCTTGCTGTTAACCCTTGCTTGCCAGCAGATATATGTGGACTTACTTCAATTCTGATCTGATGAATACTACATATAATCGTTAATCCCTAATTCTTCCAAGCCTGATTCATTCATTTAGATGTCCCTTGTATGACTTCCTTCTGTTAAAAGTTGTGACTCTTCAATTGATGAAAAGTTGTGTCTCTTCCTTAATTATGCCTCTCCTTAGCAAATTGCCTCTCTTCTTGAGAGTTGATATATCTAATCATGCCAATAGGTGTACTTATCTGAATGATTACCATTATCTACCTTAATCACAACTCTTCACAAAGAAATCGGTTTGAATAACATAATTGCTGTCTGACTTTAATCTTTATTAAAGCGCCTCTTCATAATAGGTACTGATTAGATGATAGATAGCATCCTTGCCTTGATCAATATTGTGATCAATAGTTATCCAAAAGTGTCTGCATTCCTTGACAGTCATCTGAATATAATGCCAAGAGCAGAATAGCCTGTTAATTGCAGAAGTTTGATTGACCCAACAATTTGTTTTCTGATAGAGAAAGATATACTGTATAATCTTAGGTTTACCCTCTTGCTCTGCTTTTCCTTATTTCTAGTACTTATAATGTCAAGCTACTTTTCATAACCCAAGGTTATTTTACTTCAGTACTTCTCTATTGTTTCTATATAGACTTTTTGATTCACATTGTTGTTTTGTCATTTACTGACAGTAATGTAATGTCTCTTTCTTTGTTTCTGACTTTCAAGGTATGATCTGTTGTTCCTAGAGAATGGGACACTTAAATCTGTCACGGATGGAGAAGATACCACCTCAACCAGTACCACAACTATGACCAAAGAGGTCATAAATAGCATAAAACTACTAAAGAATGCAGCAAAGACCAGGAAAGCTGTAACATCTGAGGTTGTCTCTGCTCTTAGAGTTGTTAAAAATGCTAAACTTGATTCTCAGAACTTCCTTCATACTCTTGGGGGAAATGAATCTCCTGGACGAATGTGGATGCTGATTTTCACAGCACAGGCAAGTATATTCATATGGATGTGTAATATAATTGATGCTTTTTAATCTTTTATCAAGTCAAATTTTGTACTCGGGTTTTTCCTTTCCACCCTAAGTCTGATTGTTGCATCATATTTTTAGGGTAAATCTGGGAAGGGATCTTATTTTCCTGTCACTGCAGTTCAACGATTTGATGCATCTGTAAGTGTATAACCCTTTGAATATTATGCCTCTCAAATTGCATTACCATTCAGTGGTTTACATTTACTTGATATTCTAATGAGGTAATATTCATTGTCTGAAACACAACGCTATTTCTGGCCTAACTTAAACATTGTCAAGTGTTGTTAAAATATACCGTTTGAGTTCTCTGTAATTAATTTTTTTTTTTGTTAGCCAGCAGAGCTAACTGGAGTTTCAATCTTTGACTTTTGTTTTGCAATTTTTAGATCAGAGCATTTAGTATTTGCTTTTTTAATAATTTAATTACATGTATTGTACTGAGGCTGGCTGCTTTTCTCTTTTGAGTAAAGCATTTGGCATTCTCTATTGTTATTAGCTTAGTGGCATTTATCATAGCTCATTTATTTTTCAGCTTAAGTATCTGTGTGTTACTCTTGTATTAATAATTTAATATTGAGAACTTATATCAAGTGTAGCTTTTTCAGTAATATAAAATGATTTGATATTCAGTTTAAGTGCTCTTAGAGCTTTTTGTTTTGTTTTGTAAAGTTCTCTATTATTTCAATACATCCATATCCAATGCAAATTTTTGATTTGGGCCGTTTTATCATTTTGACTTAGGCTTGGTAATATACATTTCTCCCAACATTGAAAGTGTTAGGACTGTCAAAATTTGCTTAAATGTATGGTTGGGGTTTCCAATTGTAATTTTTTTATGTAGTTGGCCAAGTGTGCGAAAATGGCTGTGTTGGTACCTTTAGAGTGTGTTGTAGAGCTCTTTATGTTTTCACGGTGACTTGTACCGGTCACTTGCAACTCAAGTCATTCATGTAATGTTCCCGTTATTAATTAAATCATTTATCAAACTATTGTAACGGGCTGACTGATTTAATGTATCTCGGACCCATTTTTATTTTTGTTTCCGTAGTTGTGTTGCCGTCGGCTATCTTTGTACACCCTTGGAAAGTTGTCCTTGATGGGTATTTAGGCACGGCATGTAGGTTGTCTTTACACATGCAATTTGGATTATTTTCTCTGTACTGCAAATTCCTGTTGGGATTCTTTGTTGTTTGCCATTTCGGAAGTGAATGATCTTCCCTACTTGGCTATTCCAGTTTCGGTGGGATTCAACCCTCACCTTATTTTGTTGCTTGTAATACTTCGCTCGGATCTAGCTAATCGGAGCACCATCATATTGCAAATATTAAATTGTATGCTTCTATGTTCACTCTCCATGTCTTGGTCGAGTTTAATATTGATGGTATTGAATTCATTCACCCCCCCAACACCCGATTTTATTCGTGCCACATCTCATTGGCTCCAACCACCAATACTCCACAACTCAACCAGCATCATACGGCTCTTTGCAATCATTCGTACAACCTGCTCATACTCACTGTATGATCCTCTGAAATTGTACGTACAACCTTGCTTGAACTCACTGTACAACCCTTTGATATCCTCCGTACGGACCTGCTGCATCAACTGTACGACTTGTCCAAACACCATCCATACGGCCATCAAAACTCTACCTCAGCTTAGTACGGATTGCCCATTCACACGTACGGTTAAGGCTCTCTTGTACGGTCAAACTTAAGTATGGCCTACTGTGGCCATCTTGTTTAGACTTCATACCACCAATCTTGATACCATACGCCGTATGACAATCTGTACGACATTCTCCTGTAAGGCAACACCATTATTTCATTGTTTGTTTTATCTCAAAGGTGGACAAGAATATTACAGTGGTATCAGAGCTGGTGATCTTGCTAGCCTGTGAATAGTGAATGAAAGTTTATAGTCAGAAAAGGAGGACACATTCCGTTGATCGAATGGCTATCGAATCAGAACCGACAACTACCGAATTCGTGACACTATTGAGGGAACTTGCTAGGAATTAGGCACAGATCACTGATTGCAGTGACTCATGGAAGAAACTCTCAAGAAGTTGGCAGACAATAAAATATCCAGAGAACAAAATGGTCATAGTGTAGACTTGGTGTCGGGTAAATCAAACCCTCATCCAGCACGCTCTCGACCTTCCATGCCGACTTTTCCACCTTGGACAGAGGCACAATACGGAGGGAAATGACCAACCTTTGAAGAGATGCAAGAACAATTGAAAGAAGACTGAAAGAATGTAAATCTTGAGGAAGATATTTCCTACAAAGATTACACGGATTTGAGAATGAGATATTTAGGAGGTGGAAACAGAGGATATTTTAACGATGATCTTAGAAGAAAGTTGAGTAAAGTAAATCTGTCTCCATTTGACAAATCCAGTTCCATATCTGCGCAAGCGTGCTAGCTGAATCCTATGCCAGAAGAAGCAATCAAATTTGCGGCACTGCACTTGGAGGGAGTTGCGCATGAATGGTGGCACCATGACACCATCACATTAGGGCATGATCAAATAAATACTTATGTGGAATTCACAGAGATTGATAGAAAGATTTGATGGTAAAGATCTGGAGCTCAATTTCAAAGATTTGGTGCAACTGAGACAAACTGGATTGGTCGATTAGTTTATTGTGGAATTTCAGCAACTCTTTGTTTTGGTCACGGACATTTCCAAAATAATACGGGTAGTGCTCTTCATGGATGGACTAACAGAACCTCTGAAAGGTTGGGTAAAGGGGTTCAATCCTGCCACCTTGTCGGAGGCAATCAATAAAGCACGGAGTATGGCATTGTCATCGGCATCATCCTCTCGAAGTTACTCACATTCCAAACCGTCGACGTTTTCGAGGGACAAACCTCCACCCAGGAAGTCATCGTTGGACGAAGCTACCAGACAGGAACTCCGAAGGAAGAAACTGTGTTTCAATTGCAAGGGGCCTTGGGAGCCGGGCCACAGATGCCTCGGAAAGGGAAAGATCCATTACATTGAGGTCGTGTTCGATGATGAGGATGAATAGGAAGAAATGCCGGCTGAAGATAACCAACTCACAATGACACCAACAATGACACCAACATGGTTAGTTTAAACCATATAGAGAGAATTGTAGCTTTGGTACGACGCGGAGGAACTATTGCCTTAGCTGGCAGCTCGAGGTGCATAGTTTTTCGTATACGGGGCACCCTTCAAGGACAAAGGGTTACGGTGATGCTAGATAGTGGAGCCACTCTAAGTTTCATGAACTCATCCTTTGTAAAGCAAAGAAGTCTACCTACGAAGGCGCACGCAGGCTTTCAGGTCAAGGTTGCCGGAGGGACTCTTCTACCCTGCATGCACCTTGCTCCTCAGCTAAGTATCACAATGGTGAATCACACGATGACTGAGGATTTCTTCATAGTGGACCTTGTTGACATGGAAGTTATCCTAGGCATACAGTGGATGAAGATAGTTGATGAATACACTTAGAGTTTCAAAAGGATGGACTTCACTTTTGTTGTCGATGGAAAGAAGGTTGTCTTCTGCGGAATGGCAAATGAAGGTCTGAAAGAAGTTTTTGCACATTGGATGGAGGCAATTTTTCGGCATGATTACATTGTGTGGGCTGCGCACTATTTTATCTCAGCGGAACTTATAAAAGGGCATTGAACACCTCCACAGGATGATGAACTCTAGAATATTTTAAGTAAACATGATAAATTTTTCATGGACATTCCTCCTGGCATACCGCCTCATCGAGGATTTGAACATACTATCGAGTTGGAAGCAAGAGCCAAGCCGGTCATAACCACACCGTACCGCCATCCCAAGAAATGCAAAGATGAAATCAAAAAGACGATTCAAGAATTGCTAGATAAAGGATGGATCTGTCCTAGTTCTAGCCCTTTCGTGTCATCTGTGGTATTGGTTAAAAAGGACGGGATGATGCGCATGTGTGTGGACTACCGCGCGTTGAACCAAAAAAAATAAAGAATAGATATCCCATTCCAAGGATAGATGAGTTGCTAGATGAATTGCATGGCGCGGTTTATTTTTCAAAAATAGATCTCCATTCCAGATACCATCAGATCCGCATGAGGGAGGAAGACATAGAAAAGACGGCCTTCCGTTGCCGCTACGGACATTATGAGTTTTTGGTCATGCCATTCGGATTGACAAATGCACTTGCTACATTCCAGTCATGCATGAATTGCATTTTCAACAACAATTGCGTAAGTACTTATTGGTATTTTTTGATGATCTTATTTATAGCAGGACATGGGAGGAGCACTTGAAGCATCTGAATGAAGTCCTAAAGATCATGGAAGAGCAATCTTTGTTCGTCAAGCAATTTAAATGTGAATTCAGCATGACAGAAATACTGTACCTGGGGCATGTTGTCAGTAAATACAGAGTTCAAGTGCATCAGGAGAAGATTCAGGCTATCCTTGATTGGCCTCCCCCAAAATCACTCACAGACTTGTGAGGATTTTTCGGGCTATGCAATTATTATTGGAGGTTTGTGAAAGGATTCTCTCAGCTCTGCGCACCTTTGATAGATCTAACAAAGAAGGGGTCTTTCCAGTGGAATGAAAGGCACAACTCACTTTCGATAAACTAAAAGAGGCAATGAGCACTTGTCCCGTACTTGCATTACCTAATTCCACTTGACAGTTCATTTTGAAGTGCAACGCATCCGGAGAAGGCATTGGAGCGGTACTAATGCAAGATAGACACCCCATAGCTTATGAGAGTAGGAAGCTTTCGCCAATAGAATGCCTATATTCCATCTACGATAAAGAAATGTTGGCCATTGTACATGCACTAACCAAGTTTTGACAATATCTGGTAGGGGCCAAGTTTGTTGTCCGTACGAATTACAACAATTTGAGATATTTTATGGAGCAACAGGTCTTGAACGAAAGGCAACAAAAATGGGTAAGGTTCAGGCTTTTGATTTTGACATTGAATATGTGAAAGGGAAGAACAATGTGGTTGCCGATGCCTTGTCCAGGAAACTTGCCATCTGCTCACTAATCCAGATTTTAAATGACTGGAAGGCACATATGTCGGTAGAATACTTCAAAAACACATTTGCTTGTGAGCTAATGGATGGTCACACCCAGGATGATTGATACAAATTGGTGGATGACATCATCTACTATAAGAATCAGATATTTTGGTGCCGGAATCCAAATTAAAGCATAAAATCTTGAAAGTACATGACTCACCCTTAGCAGGACATCCGGGTTTCCTCAAAACTTACAAAAGTCTCCAGGAAAGGTTTTCATGGAAAGGACTCAAAAGGGATGTGTTGTAGTATGTAAGGGAGTGTGCAGTTTGCCAGCAGAACAAATCCGAACGTACTCTACTTGACGAGTTACTGCAACCTCTGCCAATTCTAGAACATAAGTGGGAAAATATCTTGATGGATTTCATAACAGGACTTCCCAAGGTGAATGGAAAGGATTGTATTTTCGTGGTGGTTGACAGATTGACAAAGTACACACATTTCTTCGCCATCCCCTCATATTTTCAGGCTGTACAAGTTGCCAAACTATTATTTAGAGAAGTCTTTCGTTTGCATGGGTTACCCTGAAACATTGTTAGTGATTGGGACGAGCGGTTCATTAGTATCTTCTGGACAAAACTGTTTTGATTGGCAGGGACAGAATTGTCACCAAGCACTAATTAACACCCTCAGACAGACGAACAAACGGAGATTGTGAACAAGTGGCTCGAAGGTTACCTTCAAAACTATGTCTCGGCACAACAACGGGCGTGGGTCAAGTGGATACACTTGGGTGAATATTGCTACAATACCACGTATCACATGTCCATCGGGATGACACCATTCAAAGCTCTGTACGGGTATGAACCCCTATCCTTCGTCGACATAGTACTGGGAGACAACCGTGCATCGAGGGTGAAGGATTGGTTTCAGAAGGGACAAGATATCCTAGACACCTAAAGGAAAACTTCCAACGGGCACAGAATCAACAAAAGATGTACGCTGATAAACATCGAATGGAGAGGAGTTTCGAAGTAGGAGACTTGGTTTATCTCTGGCTCCAGCCATATCGACAATCTTCATTGAAGGAGAAGGGAAAAGAGATATTGAAGTGACATTTTTATGGCCCTTATCGCATCGTTCGTCGCATTGGTGAAGTCGCTTATGAGCTGAACTTCTAGAGAGAAGCCATATTCATAACATCTTTTTATGTTTCATACTTGAAGAAGGCCATGGGCTAGAAGGTCACGGTAGCTACAAACCTCCCACCACTCAATGAAGAAGGCAAGCTCATATTGGAACCGGCCAAGATCATTGAAGTTTGTGAGAAGACTCTGTGGAACCACATAGCGAAGGAATATTTGGTGCGTTGGAAACACTTGCCATTGGACGATGCGATGTGGGGAGGCAAGCACATTCTCCAGCAGCCGACATTACATTTGCTTGAGGACAAGCAAAATTTGGAACGGGAGGATTGTAGTGTTCCCGTTATTAATTAAATTATTTATCAAACTATTGTAATAGGCCGATTGATTTAATGTATCTCAAACTCATTTTTATTTTTGTTTTCATAGTTGTATTGCCGTCAGCTATCTTTATACACCCTTAGAAAGTTGTCCCCGAGGGGTATTTAGGTACGGCATGTAGGTTGTCTTTACACATGCAATTTGGATTATTTTCTCTGTACTGCGAATTCCTATTGGAATTCTTTGTTGTTCGCCATTTCAGAAGTGAAAGATCTTCCCTACTTGGCTATTCCGGTTTCGGTGGGATTCAACCCTCACTCTATTTCGTCACCTGTAATACTGTTCGGATCTGGCTAATCAGAGCACCATCATATTGCAAATATTAAATTGTATGCTTCTGTGTTCACTCTCCATGTCTTGGTCGAGTTTAATATTGATGGTATTGAATTCATTCTCACCCCCCAACACCCGATTTCATTTGTGCCACATCTCATCGGCTCCAACCACCAATACTACACAGCTCAACCAGCACCATACAACTCTCTACAATCATTTGTACAACTTGCTCATACTCACCGTATGACCCTTTGATATCCTCCGTACGGAACTGCTGCATCAACCGTACAGCTTGTCCAAACACCATCCGTACGGCCATCAAAACACTCCCTCAGCTTAGTACGGACTGCCCATTCACACGAACGGTTAAGGCTCTTCGGTATGGTCAAACTTAAGTACGACCTACTGTGACCCTCTTGTTCAGACTTTATAAAACCAATCTTGATACCATATGTCGTATGGCAATCTGTACGACAATTCTCTTGTAAGGCAACACCATTATTTCATTGTTTGTTTTATCTCAGAGGTGGACAGGAATATTACAATTCAACTAAGGGTACTTTGTCATTTGTGAACTAACTCCTTGTGCTTTGTTCCTAGGTAGTTTACTAGCAACAAAAGGTGTATTCCATAGGGTTAAGTTTGTTTTCATGGTTTATGAGTATCCCTACACCCTCACTAAGTTTTCCCAATTTCACTCTTGATTGGTGTGGACCTATGGGGAAATGTTCCAACTGTAAGTCCTCTCCACCCTGCGTCCCCGCAATGTCTTTAGGTTTGAAGTTCATCAAGTTGTGGGTGAGCGGGGTAGCCATTTGAGACTATGTTAGAGTGCACCCTGCATTCCCGCATTCTTCTTAGTTTCTCCTTGTTGAGTGGTATGGGTATGTGGGGTGGCATCACTTGAGTGTATTATTACCCAAGGGTTCTATGTGTCCCTACACTCCCACAAACATTATAGCCACAATGTGAAATGTCATGTAGATATGTGGTGTTAATATTTCAAGGATATATTGATGGCCCCACACCCCCACAACTTAAACTCCAAACTCTAAATGTAATATGCAAGCTTGTTGGGCAATGACAAATGGGAGGGACAAGGTTGGGACCTTGCATCCCTGTGAGAGTAAACCCAACATTGGAAGCTAATTTGTAGGAATGCAGGGTGAGTGAACCAAAGAGGAGAGATGACAACCTTGCATCTGTATAAGGGTTAAGTAAAGTTTTGAAGGCAGCGCTTAGGTGAACAGGGTGCTAATAAGTAAATGATATTGAATTTTTTTTTTGAAGCTCAACAACTTTGTGATGGCTTGGTGCCTTATAGAGGATATATTGCAAGTTTATGGGGACAAAATTAGTGAAGCTCATGACATACTGATGACCCCGCCATTGGTAAACAAAAAGTTGGCAAATGCTATGTAGACTTGTAGGGCTAATGAAATTTCACTTATTTTCTGTAAGTTGCCTTCCATTGTGGTAGTCAATTTTGATCACACTGCTGGTTCTTATCTATGCATCAACGATCCTTTTTCAATGTGATACATGAGTATGTGATTAGCTCCAAATTGAATGAAGCTCATGGCATATTGATGACCTCACATCCTTGCATGGGTAAAAAAAAGTAGGCAAGTGCTATGCGGGCCCATGGGGTGAATCAAATTTCACTTTTTTTTCTAAGTTGCCTACCATGGTAGTGGTCAAATTTGGTCACACCATTGGATCTTGCCTGCATGGACACATCAATGACCCTTTCTCAATGTGATACATGATTATGTGTTTGTGTTTCACCATTAATGTTGAGTTGACAAGAAAATAATTCAAATGGATGTGAAATAAGAATTGCATTTGAAAGATGCATTTTTCACTTTGCAAATTGGAGGTCAAAGACATTTATAGTTCAGAATGAGGAAGAAACAAAGATTGGAATTGCAAAGCCAGATCATTTGCAGAATTTTCACAATTTTGAGGCAGACAAAACCACTAAGTGTAGCTCATTTCCTATTACACTTTCACACAAAATAATTGTTGTTTGTATAGCTAGGGATTTTAAAACTTCTTGTGTATTATTTGGGAGAAACATAGAAACTCTTTCTTAGATATACATTTTTAAACATGCTAAAGAAGGGCAAGAAGAAGATTCTTCTGGTAAAAAGAAAGGTACAACTAGAAAGAAAGTGAGTGTCCCACAGGGCAACCCACACGTAATCATTGTTGAAAACCAACTTGCACAACATGAACAACCTAAGCAATAGGAAGTTCCTTAGGCTGAGCCAGTGGTTTTCGCCTCAATTACAAAGCCAAAAAACTAGAGTAAAAGGAAAAGTGAAAAAGGGAGGACTGTCTGCACCCAAGGGGAAAAATCCTAGAGCCCCTAGGAAGGAAATTTTTTTAAAGCTATGAGAGGGGAGCAGGGTGTAAAACCTTTGGGCGGTTAGCATCAAGTGCTATTGGAGAGGCAAGAAGAATATGCCCAAACCTCAGAGGTTAATATAGAGGCCCCTCATGCTACTACAGGAAAAGGTCCTTTTCCAAGAGGATCTCCTTGAGATTCTTCCAGTATTCACCATGAACACCATAGAAGGAGAGTAGTTTATTTATGTTTGTGCCCAATGTGGGGATGCAACACTTCCAAAGAGGGGTAGACACTCATTTTCATGTTTTCATTAGAATCAGTAGGGCCCTATCCCCAAGTGTAATCCCTGGTTTCTAAATATGGAAAAGTTGATTGCATTAGATGTTTCCATCGAGGTAGATTTGATTAGATATCTTATAGTTAGGTATGATTGTGCATCTAGGATAGTAAGAATAATAGGGAACCAGGTCATAGTTGATGTTAGTGCTATTGCAATTACCGAATGTTTTGGTTTGGTTAGACTTGCACTAGTTGAGATTGTCAAAGAGAAATTTGAGGCAAATTATACAAGAAAGAGGAAAACCTATAGAGAGAAAGGGTCGGAGATTGGCAATCCATCCCTATTCTTTTCCTCTGTTTGAGCCTGCATTGTTTGTGGTTTCCAAGTTTGAGAAGTATTTCACTAAGACATACTATGCCTTGACTGAGATCTTACGTATTGATGTATAGGAAAGGTCCCAGTTTGGGTGATGTTGATGGCTATGAGGATCTAGCATAAGTATGTCCACTTGTAATATGCTTTTGCCTCTTATTTTCAAAATAGATTCTTCAGCTTTTTTAAAGATTATGTTGGACTCTTTGGACATTAGTTTCAAGAATTCTTTTTTGTTGTGCCATCTAATTTTGTTTCAGCGTAAATTTGAGTGGAGCAGTGATCTCAAATTGAAATTTCATGATAATCAAGGAAGGGCTGTCCTAGTGCAGAGATGGTACTACATCTGGGATAGGAGTCGTGACAAGGTCAATTATTTGGGATTCCGCTAGCATTTTGTTGTAAAGATATATGAGTTGATAGGAGTTTCTTTGTAAAGGTTGCTAGTAAAGGTCATGGAAAATTGGAAATGATTCGACCCAAGGAGATGATGATGGATGATGTTAGAAAGTTCATTTTTTCTGATGGGTTCATTTTTTTTGATTACACACTTATTAGGGTATAAGGCTGTCCTTATGTCCCTCATCAACTCCCATATTATGTCTCTCCTAGATTAGCTTTCATAGAATTTATGTGGTAGTTCATGTGGATGCACAACGTGTACATGCAAGGTCAGAAGAAATGTTCTTTTCTTCTAAGGTTCACCAGGTATGGAGATTTTGGTATTGGTAACAAAGCATTTGACAAAATACAAAATTAGATTTTTGCAAGGCACTTTTTGAGTAGTGGTAAGAAAAGAAACTATGATCTTGGAGGTTCTATGGAGTGGCTCAAGGATATTCATTTGAACAGGGGTCCATATGCCCATGAAGTAGATTACAATGAAGTTGTGATTAGGAATTGCATTGACTCTGCTTTTATCACTCAAAAAAGGAAGAAATGGGCAATCCTCTTGAAGATTGAGGATGAAATGAGGAGGTACCCTAATTTCATAGTTTTTTATGACAAAGAAGAATGAAGTCAAAAGGATTGAATGGATGATAAGTAACTTAGAAGACATTTATTAGGGATTGATAGAGATTGAAGTAGAAATGGAAGGAAAGCAAGCACAAGATCAAATAGTTGAAGGGTTTGGAGAGAATTTTCATCCACGTCCCTGAGAAAAGTGTTGCTTGAGGTCCTCCATTACTTCCCTATGAGGCCTCTCGATTTGGACAAGAAACAAAGGAAGCAACAAATGTGCTTAGGAAATTTAGCATTAACAAAGAAGAGGTGGAACAACCCTTAACATCTTCTTCTTCAGAATGACCATCTAATGAAGAGGCACGAGATGAATAAGCTTGGATAATCAAATTTCTTTGGAGAAGGAGGATGATGACAGAGCCTTAGCTGCTCAAGTTTTTATTTCAGATGACAATTTCTTTAATAGGCCAAATTTAAGGCATTGTGATTGAAGGTAAGAGAGCCATTAGAAGTTATTCCAGAAAACACAGGTTTGAATGATATTGATCTGAGCCACCTCAATCTAGATGAGGCAAGAAAATTTGTCAAAGAAAGTGGAATGTTGTTTATCCCTGACTGGACCTTAGAGGAGGTATTTTGATTGGATCAAACTAGACAATAGAAAGATCCACTTTTTGTGTCTTAGTTTGAGAAAGATGGTGGACTTGTAAGATCTGAATATCACCCAACCTTGAAGGCACTTGCATAATGGGTAAAGGCTCCTAGTACTAGTAGGCTCCAACTTGTGGGAGTAGAGGATAAAGGTGGAGATGGAGCAGTCATAAGATCATTGAAGGACACTAATGCTTTGCATCTTTGCATCTTTGCAGGATGCTACCCATACTCCTCATGCAGCGATGCTATCTAGTCACAAGAAAGACAACTTAACACACTCCAGGAGAGAGTTGAGATATATGCTGCATATACTAAGTTTCTTATTCTAAGTGCAAAATTAAGAAAAAGTATTAGAAAAGAAGACACCCCTCAAGAGATCATGATGGAACAAAGTGAATCTTCTGTATTAGAAAATTTAAGTGCTTTGAGGAATGAGTTGTAGGAAGCCAACAATAAATTGAAGGAAAAGGACGACAAGGTTGCTTGAGCCAAATTAATGGCTAGAGAAATGGTGATAACAATGGTGAGAGACACCCTCTCTCATTTCTTAAAGGTTATACTTGATAAGTTACAAGATGTCTATACTGCTTTTCTTACTATTTCTAAGATTCTCAGTCAATGCAAAGATTTCCTGAAGGAAGTTAAGGAATTGAATGAAATTTGGAAATTTCTGGGAGACGATAATTGTCAACTTAAGACTACAGTTACATTTACACTAAGTATACCCCAGCAATTCAAAAATTTGTGTATAACTTATGATTTTCTTGTAAGTGAAATTCACTACTTGGAGGGAAAAATTAGATTTACAAACGAAAAGATGAAATTGTTCACAGAGTTGGGATTTCTGACAACTCCCACTCTACTAAAGGAAAATTCTGAGTTAAAGAGCTTTGATGAATAGAAAGTAGATTATGAAGGCATAATAATTGTGGCAGCCCAAAAGATGGGCAATGGTGATTATTTTATTGAACATGTATATTACAATACCATTAATAAGTTCATCTCCATGGATATGGCTTACTCAAAGTTTATCACTGATGTCAAAACAATAGTTGATAGTAAATGTAAGTAGTCTTCAAGCCACATGGGCACCATCAAGGATTTTAACTGGCCTATATGGTTCACAGTACATGGTATAAGAGGTACTACCAAGTGATATGAGAGTTATTTCCCATAGGGTTCACAGTACATAGTTTATCATTGATGTCAGAGAAATAGTTGATAGTAAATGTGAACAATCTTCGAGCTGGGTGAGCACCATCATAGATTTCAATTGGCCTATAGGGTCCATGATGCACAGTATGAGAAGTACTGCCAAGTGGAGGAGGTGGACCCAGAGAAAAAGGAGGAAGAAGAGAAACCAGAGTAAAATGTTTTTAATGAGCAAGAATATGCTAGTTCATAGGTCATGAGTTTTTTTACAAAGCTTAGTTGTTATTTTGGAAATTGTTCTCAATGATTGGAAGTTATGCTCATCCATCTTGGCAGTATCTTCAACTATCTTCTTGTTTCTTCAGTTACGGTTCCAGTTTTTTGCCTCATTAGCTCCACTATCTTTCAATTTTGCATGCGTCCTTCAGCATGGTCAAACATTGTTTTTTGTGCAGGATCTCTTTGCAAAGAATGGAGGAGCTTCTTTTCTGTTATGGTTTTGAAAATATGCCTCTGGGCATATTCTATGGAATGTAATTCTTGATAAGTGCCAACAGCTTGAAACTTGCTTTGCTCCCTATTTCTATAAAGGTAATTCAAGGCTAGTTGACAAAGGGTTCTGGAAACTCCTAGGATTTTGTTCTCGGTAGATAATAGTAACATACAGTAGGTTGCAAACATTTTTGGACAGTCATATGTTTGATGAATTTTAGATAGCACATTCAAAACAATAAATGAAAATCTCACCATTTGTTGTCTCTTCTGTTAAGAATGGATAGTTTCATCTTTATGATGTCTTTACAAATGTGTAATGCATAGCTTAGTTGTCCTTCAAAAATGAAATTGAAGTACTTGTTATGGGTCACAACAATTACCTGAGAATTGATCGATTTGATCAAACTATGATATACCAGTGTGAATGTTTTGAATGTTGTGTTCAAGGCTGCGGATGCAATTCTAATTATGGTTTATTGAGCATTTAATTCAGTCCCAATGGATTAAGGTACTGGTCATGATCTCGTTGGCCTTTAGTAACCATCAAATATCAAGATCATTTTCCATTATTGTTCATAGGTTTAGAGTCAGAGTAGGTTCTGGTTTCTCAAATATATGTGTATAAAGTGAAATATTATATGTGTATAAAGTGAAATATCAAATTAGAGCCAATTTTGAGGTGCATTAATTGTGTTTTCTGATCTATTAGATTGAGAATTATCTTCTAGTAGCAATATTCACTATCATTTGTTGTAAGATCTGTCAGTATTGCATAGGTTGACTTGTTTAGGTTTTGCTGAGCTTGATATTCCTCATTTAAGGATTTCTCAAGCAATGGGCAGTGATATGAGGAAGTTAACCATAGTTAAAGGCTAATCCTTAGATTCTCCTTATACATTAGTTGGAAATACCAACAGAAATTATGATGCTTCATATATGTATTTTATCTCTTGTAGCTTTTTTGAACTTTCAAAATTTATATTTTGTTTCTAATTTTCTATTTTGAGTATGGTGCTATTGTTAACTGTTAGGGTTACCATTGCACTAAAAGGTCAACTTGTGAAGGCTCGATACAACCACTAAACTTATACAAGACATGGGGTTGTTAAACCATATTGTGAATCCAGTGAGGGACACTAACCCATTGCCAACAATCCCCCTCCTAGCATTACTCGCCACGACCTGCAAGGATTTGAAATTGAGCCCAAGCTGTGATACCACTTGTTAACAGCTAGGGTTGCCATTGCATGAAAAGATCGACCTGTCAATGTCCGATACAATCACTAGACTTATATAAGACATAAGAGGTTGTTAAACCATGTCATGAATCCAACGAGGGATGCTGGCCCACTGCCAATAGGAAGACAATAATGGAAGCCAAGAAACATGACCCAATGGAAACATTTTTGAAATTTGTGCAACAAATTATCATTGATTGTTGGAGCAAGATGACCCCCTTTACATCTCTTGGCATTTCCTTTGTTGAGAAAGTATAGATTATAAGAACAATGATGCTCAGAAATCCATAATTGCCAAATTGAAATTTTATATACCTCCTAATATCATATGCATATTTTGTAAAAATGATAATTACTCACTGCTCAAATATCATTACACAATGAAAATTCAATTTACAATTGATATTTAATATTCATATTCTTGTTCATGGAAGCATCTAGGTGAACATTTGTTTTGACATCATTTGAACCGCAATGCATTGGATTGCCGCTCCTGCTAGCTATGTCAAGTGTAGCAGTTGCCTCTACCATAGAGACTTAGGCAAGTTGTGCTCTTGTAGCATCTAAATCAACATAATCAGGGGTTAGATCCCAATTCTTTGTTACCATCCTCATTGCATTCAGGTTTCTAAGGTGATAAGGGATGAGGGTTGGAGTGTATGTAGACCATATCCTTTTATTATTTTGCACCTAAACAATTGCTTTTGATTGGGTGAATGGAGTATGTATTTCAGTTTCTCTCAATTGAAGAACATGCAACTTATTGAATTTGCATACAACAATCAGTATTTTCTTTTATAATTCAAGAATCTAACATAAAATATAAATTAAAAATCCAATTTTTTTAGTATATTATATAGTATGATAGTATTGAATGAAAAACAATAAAAATAAAAACATAGTTTGGAGAAAATCTTAACTGCAAGAGGCTACAAGAAAATGAAACCTTGATCATGTAGATACCATCACTCATCATCACTTATCCTATATTCGTCATGAAGATTGGAAACATCGTGACTTTTTAAAGATATGAATTGGCCAAACTCACTAAAGACAATAATTCAGATTTGTTGATTTGTATATATATTTCTAATTGTAGCCTTATAGTCGTCAACAACCTTCCCATCTCTATATTGTGACACTTTTCTTGGCAATGAAAGTACCTCTATGCTATAATAGTTTGGTGACAAAGAAAATGCTAAGAGTTGTAAGAGGGCAGTCATCTTGTTCCAATGGTCAACGATAATTTGTTGCACAATTTAAAAAATTGTTTCCGTTGGGTCAATACTCCTTGGAATCTATTAGTGTTCCTATTTTCTCCACCATGGAGTTCTTGCCATCATAATTATCAGCATACCTAATCATTTTCATGATGGGCTTAGTAGAATTCAAAACTTATTTCACATGATTTCACTAAGTGTTTAGGATCATTGCTTTTCCTTTTTGGGCTCTTTCTATGCTTGACTACCTCCAAATAGTCCACAAGCTGTTGATGGCTGTAGAATTCAATGTCTCTTGCACCTTCACTAGTTGTCTTCGTGTGAGATGCAAATTGTATTGCAATAACCTCACATGGTATAAAATATACATGTCACATAAAACAATAAAAAATCAAATTTACAAAATTTTAAGAGTAAAATTTAAATTACCTTCAACAACTCTAATTTGGAGAGGCACTTGAATATGGATTGCGACCTTAGTTGTAGGATGCGCCTACTATAGGCTTGCATCGGATGCAGATGTGCACTGGGTGCACACCACAGCCTATGGATGCGCTTGAATGCACAACTTGTGCATCTACAGGCCGCGACATGCATCATGTGCACACCCAGTGTGCATTTGGGCAAATAGATGGGTAGTGTCACTTAAAGTGACCAAAAAAACATGTAAAAAAGTACTTTTTAAATATTTTTTCCTAAAATCCTTAAAACGATCCTTAATAATGCCATTTAGCTTGAAAACATATCATTTTGTTTATTCTTTTGTTCTCAACTCATTTTGTCTCCATTTTGACATTTTGAAGGGCAGATGGTTTTTTCGAAGATCATTTGTGGAGTGCTGAATAGCTTCTTCAAAGGAGATTTAAGCATCTAAAATAAGCCTTCAAACCCTATTCATTAGTCTTTTGATGAATTTTTGAAGTTTGTTTTTTATTTTTATTTTTAAAAAATTGCAAGAATGGCTAGTAGTCAAAGTGCAGTGGGTGTGGAAGGAAACCAAAAATTCAAAATTTATGGAGGATCTCCTTTATGGAGACATACCACAAAGATTTCACGAGTTGCTGGAGGTGGGAGATATATTTGGAAGTGATTTTTTTGTAAAATACAGTATAATAGCTCTTATTCTCAAGTGAAACTTCACTTTATGGGCTCTAGTGCTAAAAGGATTAATATGTGTAAGGGCCCAAATAAGAAGGGGTTGCCTCCTTTACAATTAACGAGAGATTCATAAAAAACAAGAAGATGGTAACAAACTAATTGCAAAAGGAAACAAAGTGCTCGTACTTCTTGAAATGAAAAAAATAGTGAATTTACCCATTGATACAGTTGTGGTCTTCAAACATCCCTTCCTTCCTATACCGTCTATAGAAGGGGAAGATGAAGTAGAAAGTTTTACGCACAAGAGAGTTAGTTGCAAAAGATGTTTAAAATGGAAGCAAGAAAAATTGCTGAACTAAAAATTGCAAATTGCATTTATGCTAGTGATCTTCCATTCAACTTGGTGAGAATATTGTATTGGAAAGACATAGTGTCAACAATCAATAGTGCACCTCTTGGTTTTTTAAGTCCTACGTATGAAAAGGTGCATACCTCCTCATTGCAATGAGAAGAAATTTGTACATGCCTTATTGAAACCAATTAGAGATTCTTGGGTTGAATTAGGTGTTTCTATTTTTCTGGATGGATGGAAAAATTGCAAAACTTGTCTATTGATAAATGTTATTGTAGTGTACCCCTAAGGGACAATGTTTGTGAGGGTAGTTGATTATGAAGCGGAAGTCAAAGATGGAGAGTTCATTTTCTAGAATCCTCATTGGGTCCATAAAGATGGTGGGTCATGAGAATATGGTCCAAGTAATTACATGTAATACAAAAGATTGTAGGGTTGCAGGTGCTTTGGTTGAGGCAAGATATGAGAACATTTTTTGGACACTATACACCGTACACTCCCTAAACTTGGCGATGCAAGCAATGTTGGCATAATTGATGTAGATTTAGTTAGAGAGATGCTTTAGTGCATTTTTGATGGTCGATTAGTTATTGTGTTGTCATTGATGTCATTGAATGTTGTTGGATGACAGTTTATTGGGAGCATTGTTCTAGTATCTATAGAGTAGACATCCAGTGTGTGGTTAATTTGTGTATCGAGTTGGAGTGCATGTGGTTGGTATGGGAGATTCAGATTTCTCATGATGATGTATGTACAATTTCATGTACTGCACACAAGTATAGACAAAGTTTTTTATTGAAGTGTGACTATGTAACTGGGTTGAAGAGTTAGTGATAGAAAGTGAATGATTTGATTGGCCTATTAAATCCATGATGATCCAAATGCTGTAGTTCAGGATTTCTGATCTATACTTAGTTATGAGATTAGTATTAGAGTCACGCAAGACTTGGTTTAGAGGAAGGCATGTTTTGGATCAATTGAAGTATGTATAGGAGGAAATCAATAACACTTAGAATAGTTTATGTTTGATCCTAAACTAGTAGTATTTGAGCCAACTCTAGTAGATCTTTCATGATGTAAAGTTAAGTAATGATGTGGCAATGATTTGATGAATTGATCATACATTGTTTTTTGTGATCAAATTTCTTGAAGTTATGCATGTTCATTGGAAAAAGTGCAAAGAGCCAGATGTTCTTTGTTGAATTATGTGCAGCTCAAACTGATGATCATGCAGATCTGGTGAAGGACAGATTAGTGTTTGGTAATATGTTTGGCAGGCCTTAGGTGAAATTCAAGTGTAATACATTTTGGTTAGGGTTGTGGCCACCCTAGAGATTAAAAGGTGTATTTGTATGACAAAGAGTTGCAGTTGCAAGTGTGATGATCATAAGTTGTGTGTGTAGTCAACCCGGTAGTTGAATTCCTAGAGTCAGAGGCAAATGTTGAGCTGAAATGGATCTGCACAAACAATTGAGAAGTGCTATGCCCAGATCGCTTTCCTTGTTGAATCCTAACAGGGTCTCAACTATAAATCCCTTGATCGGGTCACTTCTAACAGGGTTAGCAATATCCTAACATATCTGAAGATTACTTCCCATAATCGGGTGTCTCATTAACTTGAGTTAGAAATCCTCCAACAAGACTACTCTTAACAAGGTCAAACTCCTAACATGGCTAGAGGCAAATCCCTTAGCTCCTATTAGGGCATGATTGTAAGCTCCTAAAAAGGCTAAGCCTTTAACTGGATGCATTTAAATATTTGTGGATACTAACTCCCACCGTGGTTTTTCCGTTTGACTAAGGGTCTCCCCATGAAAAATGTTGGTGTTTATGTGTTACTTGTGTGGATGATCTTATTAGTCATCTTACTTACAGTTTCACAAGTTTACATTGCATGCATGTGGTGAATGGTTAAATGGTTAAGATTTGTTATGGTTGACCTTTATTTGATAAGTTGGTGAAAGTTTTGAATCTGATAGATTACTGATTCACATCCCCCACCCCTCTAGTAATCTTGGACCTTTAGTAACCAATTGGCACCCAAATAGAGTAGGTCAAAGAAATATACCAAGAGAGTGAGGAGATGTAGATATTTGTGACAAACCATCATATGTCACAATCAATGTTTAGAACTTTCTCGAGATTGGAATTATTGAAGGTACATTTAATTTATTTATTTTCTTTTATGTCATGTTTTACAAAATTGAATAAAGTATTTTATAATGTGTTATTTCCATATCTAATGTGTTATTTACTTACTATTGACATGATCCTAGGTTGTTGAGACCCTGTTTGCATCTCATACGATTGTTCTATTATGGTTGATCTTTATTTGATAAGTTGGGGGAAGTTTTGAATCTGATAGATTAATGATTCACCCCTTCTCTCAATTATCTTGGACCTTAAGTATATTGACAATTGGTATAAGAGCCTAGGTCCTCTTGGTGAAAAGCCTAGCAACTTCTAATAAAGATCAGGATGATGAAGATGGTCCAAAGTTTTCTAAGGAAAACTTCTCCATATGGTGTGATAGGATGGAAATTTACATCAGAGGAATGGGGCCACAATAGTGGACACATGTTGAGGTCAGATATGCCAAACCTAATGGGATCCTCAATGAAGATCACGTGAAGGTGGAGACAAAAAAAATACTAGCATTGGATGCCACTATAAGTACCTTATTTGATATTGAATTTATTGATATTTATGGACTCAGTATTACTCGTAATGTTTGAGAAAAGCTTAAGTTAGTCTATGGTTGAGATGTACATTTTTAAAGAGCTACAGTTGATAGTTTTAAAGGAAACTATGATGATAAGAAAATGGTAGAAGGTGAAAATGTTTCTCAGTATGGTCATAGGTTAAAAGAGGTGGTTGATACAATATGAAGTGCTGGTGGAACTATTGATGATGAAGAAGTGGTAGTCAAATGTTTAGAACCTTGTTGTTTTCTTATGCCATCACAGTTTCTGCAACTCATGAATTAAGAACTTTTGATAAGGTTTCCACTAGTGTACTAATTGGTAAGCTTATTGCATTTGAGATGAACAATTATGCTAATAGTATTCCCAAGGTTGAAGCACCTTTCAAAGTTTCCTTATCATGGACCTTGGGAAGCAAAGGCTCGAAAGCTAGAGAAATTGATACATTTCTTGATGAAGAAAAGAGACGAGATGAGTTTGAAGCCCTACTTGCAAGGAAATTACCTAGAGGTATTGGTAAGTACAAAGGTAAATTACTTCTAAAGTATTTTTCATGCAAAAAGATTCATTAGATTGCTGCGAGATATCCTAATACTGAAAAGAAGGATAAGCAAATTTAAGGGCAAAGGAAAGAAGCAATGCTATATTGTACTTGATGAAGGAGTGATTGATGATGAATCAGAGGACAATGATGAAGAAGTGTTATATCTTGCTATCAAGGAGGAGACCACAAAAAGTGAAGCTAAGAAGGCTTTAGTCTTGTGAGGTTTTCACACCATTGCCCCAAAAACTTTGGGGACCCCCTTTTTTGGGTAGGCCTTGGCAATTTTTGTAGGTGTTATAATTTTTCGGTTGCCTTAGCAAATTTTGGAGTGGTCTAGAGGTTTTTTTTGAATTGACAATTTTACACCTTGGATGCCTTCGGGCTAGGAGGGATTTGATTTTATTTGTTTTCACCTAGTGCAAAACTTGATTTTCCGAAACATGTAATTTTATCCTTAGGCCAAACAAAATTCAATAACAACTTTTTTTTGATAGTTAAAATAATATTTGGTAGGATAAAATTACAAATTTTGGACTTCATGATTTTTTTGAAAATTTGAAATAACTGTATAAGCTCGAGCATTTTCAAAATGAATTTTTAGATTTAGTCATTTTGGAGAATCTTGAATTTTTTGGTGAAAAAGAAAATTTTCTTTTGATAGTGAAATTTGAATTGGAGTTTGAATTTCGACTACCAGGAAAAGGATTTATTTTGTTAAAAAATTGAAATTGTATTGCAAAATTGAAATTGAATTAAATTGCAAAATCACATTAAATTGGTTAAAATTTTGCCTAGAGAATTCTAGAAATGTTAAAAGAAATTGGTAATTTGGAATTTGAAAATCAATTTTAGCTTGCTAAATTTGATTTTAATGATATTTTAATTGCCAAAATATTATTAAATGAAAATTTTGACATCTCCTAGCTTACCTTGTTTCTATTTTGCAATTTCTGATCAAAATTGGCAATTAAATGAGCCAATTTCATTATAGGGCTAAGTAATTTTAGTGTTTCATTTAAATCTTGGCCATTAATTAAGGGACTAACTTAATTTTGTTTTACATCCAGGCAAGTCGGCCCATTTGGAGTGGCAAAAAGTTTGTACAAGAGGGGCTCCCCCCCCTCTTATTTCCTCATTCCTTTTTCCTCCTCCTTGGATGTGCGATTTTCTTCTAAGGGAGGCGAATTTCAGCTTAGACGATTTTTGGGTCGGATTTTTCCATTTCTTGGCGGCATTTTTCTCTTCCTTGCTTGGGTGAATTTCTGCCCTAGGGCGATTTTTGGAGCAGATTTGATTTTTTCCAACTTGGGCGATTTTTTTTGAGGTCTGATTTCTCCATCCTTGGCACCTATTTCTCCTTCCAGAAGTGGGCGATTTTTTTTGGTGAAGAGGCAATGTGATTTAACGTCAAAATTCAGTGGCATGGGCAGATTTTGCAAGGTTGGTGAATTCTAATTTTTGCTAGGGCATCATATTTGCAAGGAGGATTGAAATTTTCCAAGATCTGAACCTAACTTGAAGAGGACCCGATTATTGGTAAAGGCGGATTTTAGGTAAAATTCTATTCATTTTTATGAGGTGAAGATTGGTTTTAAAGTTGAATTTTATTCCTTGTTCTTGCTTGGTTCGTTTCCCTTATTTTCTTCTTGCACTCATCATCCACCACTTCATCATTCCATTGATAGGCTGAAGTTGGGAGATGTAAGTGTAGATTTCATGATAGGACATTTGGAGAGGCAAAAATAAGCTAGACCACCCTAGGATTGAAGTTGGGAGATATAAATGTAGTCCATCCTAAGGTAACGAAGAGGCAGAAATAAGTGGTAGTCCCATTCCTAGGATTGAAGTTTGAAGATTGATAAATGTAGAGATAGGACTTGGAGAGGCAGAAATAAGCTAGATTCCATCAATAGAAAGAAGTTTGGGAATTGATAAGTGTAGTCCATATCATTTAGAGCAAAGGGGTAGAAATAAGTGTTTAGGATGGTAGATGTTAGTGCAAGCAAGAACCCAAAGGGAATGAATACCAAAAAAGACAAAGAAGACATGATGCCTAAGAGCACCTTCTTGAAAGTAAGGCGAATAAGTGATACTAATAACGGTATAGTGAACATGGTACAGTTGAAGGACAGATTGAAGGAAGGATGCTCCCCCATGGCAAAGAAGCTCTACAAGAGCAAAATTGTACACGTGGGGGCTTTCCCTCCTACTTTGCCTTGTCCGGAATTGGTAATAGAATGTGCATCTCGGTTTGATATCGTGACTAAGTCCATTTTCGATGAAGGGAAGAGAGTGTTGGCTAACATCAGCGGAAAAGTGGTCGAAGAAGTATTCAATATTCCCTAGCATAGAGGCATGATAGTGGTGATGATGGATCAGGCGGCCAAGTTATTTTAGGATAATCAAGAGGCTTACTTCATTCATCTAAAGTAGAATTGGTTACACGAGGGCAAGAGGGGAGTTACCAAGTCGTCAAAGCTCACCAAGTCAGATTTCAAGCCAGAGTACGACGATCTAATTGTGCTTCTCATTCGGATCATGGGCGTGGCTCAAGGTATGCAATTCGAGAATTGGATGTACTACTTTATTGATGAAATTGAAAATGGAAAGAGAAAATTTGATTGGGCTAGAATTATAAGTGAAAATCTAGAGTTGCAACTTAGGATAGTGCAAAATCAAAAGCAATTCTACATGGGATCCTATTTTTTTATTTGATTGCGAGACTATATGAAAATCCTAGACTTAAGGCCTTAGGAGTGATTGGCAATGGGTCGGGGCAATGTTTGGTGCTATCTACAGCTTCATTTGCACAACACCAAAGATTATAAGATGTTTTATGATGCCTTTGCTATGAAGAAAGTAAGGATATTACAAGGGACACCTACAAGAAGGCTCTCATTGGAAGCAAACGTAAAATTTAAGAAGTATGGGAGTTGGGTCATCCAATTTCATCAATTTAGATACATTAGAGTGGTAGGAAGTACAATTTGTCCCAAAAGACTTGCAAGGTACCCACCTGACAAGATAGTTTTGATGGAGTTGGCTAGGCAACTTGAGCATTATGACAAGATGAAATTTAAAGGCGAGACAGGGATTACCTTCTCATTTAGAATAGGAAATGATACTTGCTCCAATCTTATCGCCTTGCAACTGCAGAGAAAGAGTTAGAATGGTATTTTCTAGGATGGTATAGAGCAAGATAGGGATTCGATCCTAATAGTCTTATCAAGGCATCTCACGAAAACACATTCGAACATATCCCTACTATAGAAGATTTTTGGGCCAGTGCACAGGATGACTTTCATGTGAGGAAGCTAGCTTTCTCAAGATTGTCAATGGGCATGATGAGGGCAATCAGATGGAGAGGCCTTGATATTCTCGATCAATTGGAAGATGATGAAAATGTGCTAAGATAAGATTATGATACAGTGGATGGAACATAATTGGGTCTAGTGGATTGGGGTGATCATCAAGATCCTTCCTTATGAGACAGTTACAAGGATAGTTGATCTACACACTGAATCATGGTATAATGAAAAGTTAAGGCAATTCCAAAGTCAGAAGTTATGCCTTATGAGAAGATGAAATCGGAAGAAAGAGGTCCAATAGAGTCTATTGGACAAAAAGGTGAAGACAATAGCTAGCAACAAAGAGCAGTTAAGAGCAAGGAGAGAGGTTTTGAGGTTGAGAAAAGTAAAGAACATCTAGAGTTTCCAGCAAAGAGACAAAATGCAACATCGTCAAGGGAGAGCATAATTGAGGCTCGAGGCCAAGGGGATAATACAAGTAGACAAGGGGTCGCGGTAGAGGTGAGCTTTGATTTAGAATCAAGCGGTTACAGTAACAGTACCGAGTATTCTCCTCTCTCGGAGAACCAACATGGAGATGATATGACAGCCATTGGTGAAGAAGAGGATAGGCCAATTGATATTGAGGAAATAAGCAAGGCGCCTGAGGCCATTGGTGATGCTTTGCTAGTCGAACTGAATCCAGATTTGGGGAGATGCACTGCATCGCTATGGTTAAGGCAAATGCTTATGCCAAGAGGTGAGGTGGTGACTGTCCGAACAATTGAAGATATTCAAGTGTTAGTGAAAAGGAAGATAGCGAGAAACAAAGACAAATTGCAATAATGGTGGCAAAGGTAATCAATAGTGATGATGAGGGCCATTGAAAAGTTCAGATTGCTATACCAAAGGTTAGCAAGGCGGTGGATGAGATTGTAGCTCAGGAGTATGAGATAGTAGAGCATAACTTGGGAAGAATCATGGATGACATGGAATGTGAGGAGATCCAGGAAGGCATGGTTTCAATTAGAGAAAGGTTAAGGAAGGCAAACGAAAGGATTGTAAAGTTGGATGTTGAGAATAAGTATTGGAGAGATTGCCAACCTATCCAACAGTTGCACCAAGCAGCCCTTCCGCAAGACAACGAGAGCAACATAGAAGAGATATTGGCTCAGTTGCACAAAATCAAAGATTGGATCAATGATATAATTCAAGTTGGGCGAAATTACTTGCCTTCCTTTATCTTGACATTCAAGTAATTGGTGGCTATTAGAGACAAATTCAGAACATTTGAAAGGGAGTGGAAGGATTTCCTTCTAGTCAAGGACTTAGCCATTCCCAGGCTACGAGCATTTATTGGGCCACCGAAGAGATATTTGGGAAGAGTCAAGTTGGTAGATGAAGGAGGAATCAGTACGATGGAGTCTTGGTTTGTTGCCTTGACTATCAGATTGAGGATACTTGAAGAGATACAGAATGAGATTGCACAACATAGCCCAGGCGTTGACACTTCCATTTCAACCATGAAGAGTGATGTTGGGACTGCACTTGATTTTGAAGATATCAAAGAGGAGAATGTCAATGAGACAAAATTTGGATCGAGATTGGATGTGTTGGGGAAGGTTGCCACCAAGAAGAAGCATTTGGGCACCCTTGCCTCCCTCAATGCCTTTATTGGATATGTGAAAGAATATGAGAAGGATCATGAGAAGACACTGCAAGCAGCAAGCAACATGATGAATTCAGCTGAACTCAAGATGAAGCACACACCTTGCCCTCCCATGAAGGAAGTCAATGACAGGCTAGCCAAGTTCATTGCTTTGGCTAAGAAGATGAAGGAAAAGGGTAGAATTATATTAGAAGATCATTTGATGTAAGCCCAAGTGGCAAATTCTCCTTATTGGGTAGGATAAGGGTTTGATTTTGATTGGCTACCATTTTGGTGCCTTTTCATTGGATGCGACTTTTCCTTTTTTTCATTGGTCCATTGATGAGGTGGCATCTTCTCATTAGCTAGTGGGGTGGCAACCCTAATTAGGGTTTCTGGGATCTAATATGGATCATTGATTTTGCCTCTTAATCTCTACCGTTGGTTGTAATTTTTGCCCCTATAAAGCCATTTGCTCTCATTTGTAGAGGGTTGAAGAAAATTGTTGCTTAAGATAATACCAAAATTGCTTCTCTTATCATTGTTTTGACTTGCATGGTGATTAGGGACACTTGGTATTATTGCATGGTTTCTACTTCCAATAGTTAAGAGTTAAATTTCAATGAAGTTGTTAAAGTAGATTTTATTTGAAGAAAGTTGTTAAGAGTAAGAGTAGATGGATAGTTGTATGGTGATATTAGTGGATGTTTGATAGGGATCTATAAACTGGGCCACTAGCATCCTAGCTGCTTGTTAGGAAGCCTTGCGTGGTAATCTAGTCTTTTTCCCTTCAACCATTACATCTATGGAGGTAGAGCTGCTGGTAAGCTTTCATTAGATACGATCCCCATCCATTTACTAATCTTTCCATTCATAGGAGTAGATGTAAAGTAGCAAGTAGTTGAGTAGTTGGAGTTCATTGAAGAAGAAAGTTAGAAAAGGAGAAGCATCATTGACAGACATACCCTCCATCATCATCACCATCAACATCATTTGCACTCATATACATTGCAAAGCTAGATTCATCACCATCATAGCAAAAGTCCAAGTTATCTTTGAGTGAATAATTTAAGTCTGCCTATGTGATTAACCAACAAATCACATTAATATAACTGAGTTAGTACCCATAGGTGTAAGGAACCTTGGAGTTTTTCTAATGTTCTTCATGAGTATTTACTTTTCAAGAGAGGGATTGAGTGTTTGATATTCCATATCAAGTATTCAATTGCTATATGTTATTTAGTGGTACCAAACTGACATCAACAAGTCTCACATCCAAATTATAGTAATGAGTGGGTCATTGACAATGGATGTTCTCATCACATGGCTGATGATAGAGGAAAGTTTATCACTACTTGGAGTAATCCTCCTAGTGGATTAGATCCTAAGATGGCCTTTTTTGCAGAGCATTTTCTTGTGATTTAGAATGGTATTATTGTGCATTCTGCTTATCTTAATTGACGCTGGTGTCACACCCCGCAATCTACTTTGGGCTCCTTTAGAGTTGGCTCTCATTGTCTTCAGGCCCAAACCAACCACCATATGGATAGGGATGATTGGATCTATAGATCGTGTACTTCAGCGGAGGTTGAGATTGAGACCCACTTCATATTTCGTTGTCCTATCTACTATGAGATCAGAGAGATTTTACTGCTTATCCAAAGACTATTTTTCTCTTTCAGCGTTCTTCATCTATATTGACCAGCGGTGTCTTGCACTTTATCTGCATGAGACCTCCTAGCTTTGTGAGCATACCCTGCAGTCAATCACACCTTAGGGATATACCTCTGATTAGCGCATCACTGCCTTTTTCTCCCCCTTGTCTTTACCCCAGGGTGTGAAAAGGCCATTTAGTATCACTCCCTCCAGATTGGTCAGAAACTGTACGAGTCTTTCTAGGTAGTGACACTCTTCCAATGGCTTTCGGCGACAATCTAAGACTCTGAATCGTGTACGGTTATATCCTTTTGTGACTGATTTCTTTGTACCAAGGAAGGATCCTTAGTCCTTACCTTGGTTTTCCTCGTTTCTTGTCTTGTTTTGTTTCTTCTCAGTCATCGTTTGGTGCTTTTGCTTTGGCTGACTTTTTTGTTTGTATGCGCAGTCCCATAAACCCTTGTGGTTTTTTGTTGGACATTAATATTATTATCATATCAAGCTTGAAGAGTTTGATGGCATAGTTAAATTCCATGCTTGGTAAAAAGTAAAGGTTCTATCTCTTTGAATGGTAAAAGTAATGCTGATAATATGTATCTTGTTGAAGGTTCGAAGCATAATTTTCTTAGTGTTGGTTAACTTAATGATGAAGGCTAGAGTTTAAGGGAGGTATGTGTAGGAAGCTCAGGAGATTTGATTTTCTATTTGGAGACAGACCAAAAGTAACTTATTCCATTTGAGTTCTATTGATAACATTTTTTTGGTTGCAAAAGTTGAAGAGTTGGCTTTGGCATAGAAGGTGTTTCCATGCGAACTTTGATAGCTTGTTTAAGATAAGCTAGATTAATGTAGTTAGAGGATTGCCTCCATAAATAACCAGACAATATTATGTGTAAGGAATGTCAACTGGATAGTTAACTAGTACTACTTTTAGTAGAAAGTCTTATTAATCTGAGAATGTCTTGGATTTGGTGCATACTGACTTGTGTGGTCCTATTAAGACTAGGAGCTATCCTTTTGATAAGTATTTCATCTTATTTGTTGATGATTACTTTACAATGATGTGGGTAACTTTCTTGAGAGACAAATTGGAAGCATTTCATAAGTTCAAATTGTTCAAGGCTTAAATAGACAAAGAAACCAGTAAAAACCTAAAATGTTTAAGATCTGACAGAGGTGGAGATTATAGTTCTTGGGAGTTTGTTGACTATTGTGACAAGAATGGAATTAAGAGGTAGATGTTTGCTCCAAGGAACTCCACAACAAAACGGAATTGCTGAAAGAAGAAATAGAACAATTGTAGATGCTACTAGAACCATGTTGATTCAAGGTGATGTTGCAAAGATGTTCTGGAGAGAAGCAATTCGTACTGTAGTCTACACTATGAGGTACAAGTGAAGAAAGATACTGCTAGGACTTCTTATGAATCATGGTACGGTCATACTCCTAATGTGGAGTATTTCAAACTTTTTGGAAGTATATGTTATATCAAAAGGGATGACTTCACTGGAAAATTTGATCCTAAGAGTGATGAAGGAATCTTCTTAGAATATTCTACCAAAAACAAAGCATATAAATGTTTTAACAAGAGAACTAACAAAATGATTGAGAGAGCCTATGTGAATGTAGATGAATTTTTAGATAAATTTGATGTGTATGATGATTCTCGCAAGCATGAATGGTGCAGGAGCACCCACAATAAATGATGACTCATCAAAGTCCTAAGAACATCTAGAATAGGTTAGAACTATCATTTAGGCATCTAGACCAAATTATAAGACCTAGTTCCAAGATTTACACATTATAAGCCCTTGGTCAAAGATGGTCAAAGGGCCTAGAAACTTAGAATTTTGCATATTTTCATGTTTTGACATGTTTTGGTCCTATTTGGATCAGTTAGATTAGTTTTCATGGCATTTTGCATATAGTTTGCAAAAATTGCAAAAAAAATGCAAAATTGCTCAAAAGTTGTCAAGCAACTTTTAGCAAGTTTTTGCAAAGTAATGTAAAACCATCCCAATGGCCACAAACAAGTTTGAAATGTTGTTGTGACTGTTGGAAGGCCTATAAGAAGCCCTTTTAGGCGGGTGATAGGCAATAAGGATGTATTACACATTTTAAATCAATAAAATTACCCTGTTTTCCTGCAATTTGACTACTGTAACACAGTGTACGGACCTGTAAGGACTCTCCAGGGGTTGAGACCCACATTTTTTGGATAGCTGAATGAGTTAGCTTTCCAATGCATTTGATTTGAAGTCTCCACCTATCACCAATCTCAAGATATTCACATTTTTGCACTAGTTGGTCTGAATTTCTTGCTAACATAGGGTTTTGAAGGATTTTGAGTCATAGCCAAGGGTTTCACCATGGGAATCTAACGTGCTTTGGTGAAATCCTAGTATTTGCAATGTACTATAATATTTCTTTGGTTTCATACTTGTACTTGCAGGGAACCATTAGATATTTGATGCCCTAGTAATGCAAGACCCATGTGCATGCTAGGAAATGAATGTAGCAACTCCCATAACTCGCTCCAGAGTTGGCATCAAGGCTTGAATTTGGGTTTGTGACTTGTTTATGTCTGCCCTCTTATGTTCCCATCATTGTTTTGCAGATTGGAACTCTAGAATATGTACCTCCTTTGTTAATGGAGACCTAATAGGCCTAATTGCCTAGGCGAGATATTAAGCAAAACCCTATCTATTTGTTGCATCGAACCTTGATGCTTCAGTTTGTTTGGTAAGTCCCAAAAGGGTATCCCATTCTGTGATTTGTTCCCTAGGTTGTGTGGAGTTATTTGCAATTGGTCAAATTTTCATCAAAAAGGGCTACTAGCCTTTTGAGTGGTTTTGTAAAGCAACTATGTGCCAAAAGTTACATAGTTCGATTTTAACCATTGAACCATTCCATTTATGACCTAAACAGACCATTCCCTTGTGTATGAGTCTCCCTTGGTCATTCCATGAGTTTTAGGGGTCTTTTACCAAAATTGGTCAAATAGTGCATTGTGAGCAACTTGTGATAACTTGTATAGGGTTCCCTTGTGATTGGGGTTTTCCCTATTTGGGTGAGGGGTTGTGATAACCTAACATCATCCTTGAAGCACTTGCGATTGGTGCTTGCACTTTTGGTCATCATACCATCTATTTGGTTAATAGAACTTCAGCGAAGAGGGTCTTAGGACCAGTTGATCATCATTTGATCTAACCCACTAGGCTCCATTGCATCAATGAATCTGAAATCAGTCTGGAGATTTTTTATGTGAAATCGGAAGAGCAACTGTTGAACATAATACCGAATAAGAGGAAGTAAGGCAACCGGTAAAAAAAAAGCTCCAAGGACTAAATTGGTAATATCTACATATGTGGAGATGAATCATTCCATAGATTAGATAATTGAAGATATGAATGTTGGAGCACAGACTAGAAGAAAGGTTAGAGAGAGCACTTGTTTGATTTCAGAGTTTAAACCAAGGACTGTTAGTGAACATTGAAAAGTGATGATTGGATCAAGGATATGGAAGAGGAACTTGATCAAATTGAGAATAATGATACTTGGACTTTAGTTCCAAGACCTACAAACAAGAATGTGATAGGTACAAAGTGGGTATTCAAGAACAAGCTAAATGAAGATGTACAATGATCAGAAATAAGGTAAGATTAGTTTGCAAGTGTTATGCACAATAGGAAGGATTGGATAATGGAGAAACTTTTGCACCAGTGGCTAGACTTAAAGGTGTAAGGATGCTAATAACCTATGCTTCCTATAAGAAGTTCAAAGTCTTTCAAATGGATGTGAAATTTTCTTTCTTGAATGGTGTATTAGAGGAAGAAGTCTACATTAAACAACCTGAAGGATTTGTATTATCAGAAGATCAAGATATGGTTTGCAAGTTGTAGAAAGCATTGTATGGATTGAAATAAGCACCAAGGGCATCGTATGAAAGGTTGTATTCATAATTCATCAAGATTGACTTCAGGAGAACTAGTGTAGATAGTAATGTGTACTTGAAGATGGAAGATGATAAATTGTTTGATTGCTGAAGTCTTTGTTGATGACATTATCTTTTGTGGTGATGATGACACGAGCTTGGAGTTTGTAGAAGAAATGAAGAAAGAATTTGATATGTCAATCAAAGGTGAATTAACAATTTTCAATGGCTTACAAGTGATGCAACTCAAGAATGTATTTTCATTTGTCAATCCAAGTATGTGAAAGAAGTGTTAAATTTTTTGGGATTGATGATTTCAAACAAGTAGGAACACCAATGGTTATTGGATGCAATTGTCTAAAGAAGATGATCAAGTTCAGTAAATGAGACACTTTATAGGCCTATGATTGACAAGTTACATTATAGTGTTCATAGAAGATTGGACATTGCTCATGCAGTTGGGATTGTTGCAAGATTTCAGTCTAATCAAAAGGAGACATATGGTGGCAGTAAAAAGAATATTCAAATATCTACAAGGAACAATTGATTATGGACTTTGGTATCCTCATGATGATGATTTTTCTCTATAAGTGTTTATTGATGCAGCTTGTACGGGAAACATTGCTGATAGAAAGAGCGCAAGTGGTGGTGCATTCTTCCTAGGTGGCAGACTTGTATCGTGAATTAGTAAGAAGCAAAATAGTATTTCACAATCTACAACAAAAGCATAATATGTTGCAGCCTTAAGTAATTGCTCACAAGCTATATGGATAAAACAAGTCTTGGAAGGGATTAATGAAAATATCACAAAAGCAGCGATTGTCTTTTGTAATAGTGCTTGTGGTTAAATATATCAAGGAATTCATTTCAGCATCCCAAGACTAAGAAAATTGCTATCAAGTATCAATTTTTGAGAGAAAAGGTGCAAGAGAAAGAGGTGAAGATGGATTACGTGATCTCAAAGGAACAAGTTACAGATATCTTCACAAACCCATTACCTAAGGATGCTTTTGAGTATCTAAGAGTTAGGCTAGTGGTCATTCCCCTACTAGAGTAGAAGTAAGATGTTATTGTTGCATCAATCAAGTGGAATTATTGCATATTTTTCAGTGGATTGATGGAAAGGGGACTACATCTTAGGGGGAGTATTTGGAAGTTGGATAGGTGACTTATGTTGAGTGACACCTTTGGTATTGTTGTCAAAGGGGGAGAAGTACAAGAAGACGAAGGGGAAGAAGACCTTATCTAGAGAAAAGGGGAAAGTACAAGTAGAAGAGCTAAAGATGACAGTTGATGTTATCAAGTTTGCGTTTTGGTATCGCCATCATTAATTGGTGTTATTAGTTGGTGTTGCCATCAATGCCAAAAGGGGAGATTGTTGGCATAACTGATGCAGATTGTGTTGAAGAGATGTTTCGTTGCATGCTTGATGGTCAATTGATCAATTATTGTGTTGTCATTGATGTCAACTTGAAGGTTGTTGGATGATCGTTTATCAAGAGCATTGTTCTAGTATTTGCTGAATAGAAATCCAGTGTGTGGTTGATCTCTGTGTCGAGTTGGAGTGCATAGTTGATGTGGGAAACTCAAAGATGTCTCACGAAAATATATGTACGATTTCATGTGCTGTACACAAGTACGAAGAAAGTTATGTTAGATTGAATTGTGATTGTATCACTAGGTTGAATAGTTAGTCTCAGACAATGAATGATTTGATTGGTCTATCCAACCTATGATCATTCAGATGATGTAATTCAAGATTTATAATCTATACTCAGTTATGAGATTCGTGTTACAATCACACATGATTTGGTTTATAGGAAGGCATGTTTTGGATCACTTGAAGTATGCTCAGGAGGCAATCAAGAACACTTAGAATAGTTTATGTTTGATCCTCAACCAATAGTATTTGGGCCGACTCTAGTAGATCTTTTATGATGTAAAGTTAAGTGATGATGCGTAATAACCCCGACCAGATTATAACTTCAACAAACTCCATTTATTTCTTAATTGAACAATTGTTTGACATTTTGTCAAATAGTTTGCAAACAAACTCAGATATCAGTGGTTAATGAACTTTTGTTTCTTTGTGTTTGGGAGATCCTTGTATTTTATATATGTTGAATATAACAATAACAGACATATTATAAATGCTGAACGCTAGAGTCAGATTTCTCCAGGCAAGTAATGTTAGCCTTTAAATGGAAATGCTAGCCTCTCAGATCAGGTTGTAGGCTTTTGGTCTTGAATGCAATGCCCAGAATAATGAACACAGGCCTACGAGGATGGACGCAAGCAATCCAATAATGCCAGAACGCTGCCTTCAGCATTCTACACCTCCTTTTCAAGCTCACAGATATTTGCTATGGAATTGCAGAATTTCAGTCTCCCCAAGAACAATTAATTTCTCCACAATTCGGTCTCTCAAGCAATAGGATGGACAATATGATAGACACTTACAAAAACCTCCAAACAAATTGAACTCCACAAATTTCAAGACTCCCAATTAATTAACCTTCCAGACGCTATAAGAAACAGTAGGGGAATATATAATTCAGATCAAAGAATTCACAATACCTCAACTGTGAATTGCCAGGCACTTCTCAGAATTTCAGACTCACCCTTATACCTCAGCAAGGGCATCAAATATCAGAACATCAAAAATGTCACAAAGACAACAAAAGAAAATAATATTCAATCGAATGCTTTTCCAATGAAATGAGCTCATATTTATAATCCTCTATTGGCAAAAGTATCCCAAAAGAACTCAACTCCAGAAAATTTCCAACACAACTCTTAATGACATTTATTGTAATATTATTATTATAATAATTCAACTTTAATAATTAATTAATAAATATAAGCTGACACAATAAATAATCCATCTGGTGTAGGTGATGACTGACTACCAGTACCATCATCTGCATTGCCACATATGGCAACTGCCATAAATCAACTTACTAAAAATAGTAAGTTCGCAACCAAAGCCCCCAAATCATCCTGTCAGCTCACAAGGGTCATAATAATGAATTGACTCAATCATCTGTAGAAGCTTGCCAAAAATGAGGACATTAAAGTCCTCCCTCCTTGAGATTGTTCGTCAAGCAATTTGGCAACACAGTGAACTCCAACCTCTACCTGGATCCCTAATGAAGCATGTAATATCCCTGCCATCATTGAACCAACTAAATGCTAATATCATCAGGACCATCAACATAACCTACAATATAACACTTAACACCTATCCCGATGATATAGAATCTAGATGCCAAGGTATCACTTGTAGTCAAATCCATAGGTGGTCGTAGTATGTCCTCTGCACTAACCCAGTCATTTCGCCAGTCATCTGACTTAGGTACAAACAATCTCTGCACCCCATATGAATCCTGCATAAATGTGAAGTAGTATGGACTCTTCATAAAATATACCTCACTAGAATCCTAATCATTTCTAGTAATCACTGTAAAAGATGAAGCCACAGGAGAACAAGGTGCCATATGTGGTTCTTTGTTTCTCTCAACAAATGCACTCACCTCCATTGTATTGACAACACCCACATCCTCATTAGAATATGTAGATATAGAAACATCACTAATTGTCACTATAGGATCTCCATCATTTTTGATTTTACAATTTTACAATTTTGTAATTCTCTACAAGAGAATCCCACAAGTATTTCACCACAAACTTGTATGTAGCAAACATGTTGATCATATGTGATCCAAACTTCAAAATCAAAATCAATATTGACTTTGTCAGTGTACCCTGAGGCCATTTCTTCTTTAGTGAACAAGTTATCATGTTCAGTAAGGACTTTGCATCCAATCTGCTCCAAATCGTTCATGATCTCCATTTCCACCACTTGACAGTATTCCAAGGCTCCTTGTAACTTTGTCAAAAGTTGCTCCAATACTTGCTACTTATGACCCAGGAGTCTCTAATATCTGTAGAACATATCAGAGGATGGAATGACATTGCATAAAATCAAGACATCCAGATCGTCTGCCATTTGATCCCCAACACCCTAAATTTCTTTCAAGGTATTTGTTTCTTGGTTATTGGAAGCAATCATGTCATGGGGTATCTCCTCAACACCTCTGATACGTTCAAGAACTTCGACCTCATTTTTGATGGATTGAACTCCTTGTGAGATAACTTCTTTGAACCAAGTGTTTGCTGCCTCAACTTTCTGATTTATTTGGGTTATTTGAGATGTGATGACTACGATTTGTGAGGATTGTTGGCGAATGATCTCATGAAGACATGCAACCTCCTGCTTCAGTTGATTCTTCTTTTCTTAAAGCTCGTGATTGCCTTTTGATAAATTGGCAAGTGCAACTTGGGCATCTTGCAAACACCTCAGTTGCGACTGTTTACCAAGTTCAATTTTGGTGAACTTGTAATCTAAGCGGTTAAGCTCCTCAACTGGTTTGTCTACCAAAGGCTCTGCAATCTCAGCATATTGAGTCTTTTCAAACTCAACAACAATTCTTGAAACAATCTTGACTTTTGAAGATTTAGATTTATTCTTTTTGACAGGGAGATTATCTAGGGGTACTATGACCTTTCTTCTGTTGACGGTGATTTTTTCCAACCATATTGGAAGACTAAAACTTTCATCTATTGAAATTGGGACAATAGCTACAACAAACATTGATCCTGATTGTATTTCCGTTGTCAATGTGCATGCTTTAGTTTGCATTATTGGAACCATGGGTGTTCTTTGAGATGACTTTGTCACGAACATCTCTCAAATTGCGACTGAGGTGTGAAGTTGGAACACTTCACCTTCTGTGAGAGTTGGAAAATCATCAATTTCATTTCCCAAGTTCTCACATTGCTCTGTTGTGAGGATAGGATGAGCTGTTGAAGAGATGGAGAGTGTTGACATATTCACCTCCAAGACGAAAATAGTAGGCGTGAAAAAAGTGGAGAGTGAATCCACATTGTTGTCTATGACATCCAAGAAAGGTCTCTCCCAAGTAGATGGATCTTGGTTGTTTGGCAGTCGTGGGGGAGATATGATCATTATATCTCCCTCTTTTTGTTCGTCTTATTCATTAGGTTCTTCCTTTGATTCTTCCTTCGATTGTTGAGTTTGCTTGAGCACTTGTGAAGAATCTACAAGTGGTTTTGATCCTTTTCCTCTAAATTTTAACTTGAGAGTTTTAACTAGTCCTAAAGAGGATGCCATCCTTCTTTGTGATCTCTAACTGAGATTTTCTCCTAGTAGGTCCAAAATAATTGCAATCTAACCCAAGTTTCAGATGTACTCTCTTGAGTCCATTGATTTTTAGCCACTTGTTAGTATGCACTAAGATACATTGGAATCCATCAAAGATAGAATTGCTTTCTTTTTGTTGCCACTTGATAGGGAAAGGGCTAAGCTTGTCAAATAGGGCTTTTTGATACATTGGGTTTGGGATCATGCCATCATCTTCAATCTGAAAGGCTGGTGGAATCTCAAATAATGTGAGCCTACAGTATTCCATTTACATGATGTCTAGCTTTGTGCATAAGTCAATTAAACCACATCATATATGTCTATTTTCACAATTCCGATTAAATTTATTACAATTCCAAGTTTAGTTCATGATTGATCAATCGTTAGAAAGATTGTCAAAAAAACATCTGTTGGTTTTTGAGCTGCTGCTAGTTCAAGATCATTTGGACCAAAAGTGGTTCCACTCACATTAGATGCACCATGTGTAGGTATGTTTTCATCATCCATAGCAACTAAAATAAGATCTCAACAATTGCATCCAAGTTGATACACTCATTTGCTACATTTTAGAGCTTCATTGGCCCCTCTTTGTATTGGAGATCCTTGAATGATAGAAGACGCAAATTGGAATGAATATACATCAATTCTTCAACTCTTTTTGTAACCAAACCAGTTATGCTTCACTAAGTGGATATAGGAGTATGTACTCCAATTCCATTTAGCGGAAAATAAACTTGCAATCTGAAGAGAAAAAAAATGCAAAACAAGTTAAAGAATGTTGTTATTAAATTCTATAGTAGAAGTGGTAAAGAAAAGCAAAACTTATGAGAGGGTCTTGATTTCAAGAGGTTGGGTGTAATGTCTCCATTTTTAGTAGGTTCCTATAGTTGGCTTGGTGAGTTCACCATCATGACCCTCGTGAGTTGACAGTAGGATTTGAGGGTCTAAGTTGTGGGGTTATAGGCTTTCCAGCAACCTATGGTGTGGTTTGGCTTAGTTTGAGGGACTTACTATTTATAGTAAGTGAACTATTGTTTCTAATGAGTTTGGTTCAATTAGAGGAGTTGAGTGATGCTCTCAGTTTTTATTTCAAGCTTCTGGTTTGGGATCAAAGAATCTTGGAGGGAGCATTTATTTATAGCAAGCCACCTCGTCAAGTTCATTAATCGTCTTTCTTTATTAGGATCAATTTGGTGTTGTCAAATTTTGATTCTAATGCATCAATAGTTGTTTTCACAAGATGGGTGACTTATTATTATTATTCATCTAATATGTTGAGGTGGTTGTTTTTCTTGGTGTTGTATGTTGGTCACCTCAGTATCATAGCTCGTTGGAACTAGATCGAATTTTTTTAAATTATGAGCACAAGAAATGGTGGCCTTGTGTGTCAGAATATTATGTTATGATGGAAAAAGGTCATTTTTGGTAGTCAAAAGCAATTAATAAATTATATTATAATGACACGTAATGTCTCCATTTTTGCCAGCATCAGAGTTTGAGAGATTAGCCTATTATTGTGATCCTCATAGGCTAATTATTGTGGATAGAGGGTCTTCTGAGGCAGTGGCTTGACTTGTTAGGTCTTATCTTCTCCACAAATTGCAGACTTGGTAAACATGCCAAGAAGTATAAGTTTCAATTCTCATTTAAATCAGCATGTATGCCAGACTCCTTCAGATTTATTCGAAGATAACAAGTGACCATATGCAAATTTAGTGCTTAGAAAACTCCAATTTTCAGAGCAGGTTGAATCACTAATATGCAGATTTACAATATTTATCAAACCCATATGCTATGCAAGAAGTGGCACCCAATAAATAGGGGCGATTTTACCTTACAAAATCAGTACTCCATCAAAAGATGCAAATAACTTATCACCAAGAGTTGCTTGGGTCAAGGAAGTTGTTTGAAGCAATATTTATAAGCCAAAAAGTCCTCCTCTATGAAATATGATCAAAACTATGATATCCAACTATTGTGAAAAAAAACACCAGCTCTCAGAAAAAGCTCCAAAACTGAACCAATCTCAAACAACACTTGAAGAAGCCACACCACACACCAAAATCACTATACCCACATCAGATTATTTGAAATATTTACATCTACCTTAAATACAAAATCCCTCTGTTTACTCCCATACGTAACTTACTGATAATTATGCAGAGTAACAGATATGTCATTTGCAAAGCAGAACATGAAGTAACAGGACAAGATAATTCCAACACAATGCAGTCTCAGAAAAACATGTCATTTATTACCATATGTACTGTATACAAAATCAGAATTGGTTCCGGATAGGCAAAATGGTTACCATAATACTACTCGTTGGTTGGTTAAATCTGCTAACTACCTACAACTGCCAGCAATTATCTATTGGGAACAGATGTCATTACATTGCCAACTAACTACTGATTAACACATTTATTTATGAACTTTTGGCATAAATGATATCTGCACCACACCACCCCCCCCCTCCCGAAAAAAAAGAAGATAAAAAAAAACTGTCTTCTTGACAATTGAACAAGATCGGGCTCGAACACAACAAAATGGAAGTAGAATACTGAGGGTGACGATAAGACGTCCCTGGAAGCAAAGAAGAGGCGAGACTAGTTGTTTGAGATTATTGCTATTGTAAATGTTGGAGGCATTGTCTTTCCACCAACCCCTACTCGTGAGATGCTTTCATCATGTATGCTTCTTCCATAAACTGCTACTTCGTTTTTTCAAACTCCCATCAAAGCCTCACAGTTTTCTGCCAACTAGGAGGTCTGTTTGACCAACTTCAAGTCTTTCTAGGCTAGCTACTCTTGTAACTTAGCCACTTTCTTCTCCAAGTGACATGAGAATGTTCCCGACATAGTTGCGCCTTAAATTTCAATATTTTTTCCTTTCCATTTTCCACCCCTCCTTATTCTCTCTCCTTGAATTTCCGAAGAAGTGGATTTCCCTTAACAATCCTTTATACCCTCCATATTACATATTCTAAAGGTTCCCCGAGTTTCTAGGATGGGTATGACATGGGACGTGGGGATGAGTTTCTGAGATTACAAATTTTTTTGCCAATTTTTGCGATGGCTAGGGGACAACAAAGGGGATGGCTATATAACGATAGGGAAGATAATATGCAGAGAAATTTAAAATATTCATATGAAAACATGCAGTTATAGATAACACCACCTTAAAATATAAGAATTAGTGAAATTCATATGCCATATTTGTGTTATTTTGAGCATAGTTGAAAATATCACTATCAACAACTTATTACCAAGGGGCAACACTCAATGAGGAGATGCATCTAATGAGTCAGTAAATGTATAAACAAAACAAATTAGCTGAGTCTCGATATATTTAAATGCAAATTTGGTACAAAATGACATTCTTATGTGGAGTATTGATGGTTGGTAGCTATAACATGATAAGTCTAAACTCTGCAACAAACTAAAATAACTAGTTGTCTATGTAAAACTATAAGCAAATACAAGTACAACATCAAAATAGTCTAATATCTTCCTCTTCCCCTTCGTAGTAGCTCTAGTAAAAAATACTGGAAGGGTGGGGGGTCTAGACCTAGAAGTTTTCTATGGTTGTGTGTCAGCCCTTTGGACAACTGGTTGCGACTTATACTATCAAACACAACAATACGCATTTTATACTGACTACATCATCCCCCCCAAAAGAAAAAGTCATCTACCACTTTTTCTCTTACATCATGTAATAGACTAATGACAAGAGTGTAGATAATGTCTTGTGCTGCACAAAATTAAAGTTCTAGTGTACTCCAAAAATAAAAAGGGGTTGGGGGAGCATTGCCCCTAGTGGAATCAAGGTGCCACATCCCTTGTAGGTGTCTAAGGGCAGTGCCCCCAGTATGGTTAAGGGGCAGGTTCCTTGGAGGGGTATGGGGGCATCGTCTCCAGTAGGATCGAGGGGCAATGCCCCTCACAGGGTTCGGGGGTAGTGCCCCTATCGCCAAGACCATACTGGCACCTTGAGAACCACAAAAATTCATGGTGTGCACCATTTTCTTGATTGTTTAAGATGCAAAAAATAATATTGATAAAGCATGAATCACTAGAACTCAAAACCTTGGGAGTTCTTTTTGGCCAAACAATAACATACGACTTACAAAATAAAGAATGCATTTGTGTTTGGCTGACAATACCAATTGGGCAACCGTGGCCAATAAATATTGCACTTATTTCTATTTTATCAATGATAATCTGCAGTTTTTATCAGCAATAAAAATCCAACTTATTGGCAACAAAAGCAACGATAAAGTGTTGGATTTTAGTGTTATGAAGCTTTTATTGCAAGAAGTGCAATTATGATTTTGAGAGTCAAAGTCAAAGCACCCTATGATTCTCCTATCCCTGGAACGTTTCTAGGATGGGGATAGTTGAAAGCATTCTGGGGATGCAGCCCTAAGTAACTTTCTCTTTATATTGTCAAATGTATCATCCATAAATTTACATAAATTCATCGGCTCTTCTTCATAGAAAGTTGTGGCTTCAAGGAAATTACACATTGACAGGAACACTTTAGAGTCCTCCAGTCACTACTGAAATATTCCATTCATCCTTGTTTTCAAAACAATCTTCCACCTCAAGCATCCCTTTATTGTTTGGTTCCATGCCTTCCCTTCCTTCATCCATACCCAAATCTATCTTTAGGTACTGATTTGGAGGATGCCAGTTCCTCACTCACCGCTTGATTCCTAAAGAATGATGATGAATCATTGGCCAATGTTTTGTGATGGAAATCATATTATCAAAATGAATTAGCGGTTGCAGGTTGTGATCTTATAATTTGGATCTCCTGTTATGAAGATTGCAAGTGAAATCGATTGCCTTCCAATGATGGTTTATGGCTATGATAGATGCAGTTGACTATTTGCCCAGATAGCCTTCGATTAAGAATTGCATTGAGGCCAAAAATATCACTATATGCTCTGTGTTTCACTGCCAAGACTAAATGCTTGACTGTATAGAAGTTGATCTACAAGGTATGATGATTTGGAAACAAGATGATTCCAGTTAATCCAATACTGTTACAAAGTGAATTCACCTTATTAGACAAACCAACATACTAGGGAGGATCTCTCACCTCTGAAATTGCTCTTTAATGCTTAATTCCACAATTGGAATTGAAGACACAAGACTTGATATACTGTGATTGATGATGATGAACAACCAAACATCCTATTTAAATATGCAAGGCTAGGTCCTAAATCTCCAATGAGGCGGTCTCATAAGTGAGCACCCAAATTCAAAAATATAAAGATAGATCCTAGTTAAGAAAGGTGGTGTACTAGTGCACCCCGTTGATTGGGCCCCCTTGTGTGACAATTAACTCCCGGGCGACCATAAGAACTAATTGCAAAATAGAATAGGTCTAGCCCAGAGAGGGGACATGACAGATAGGCAAAGGCCAAGGATAATGTTTGCCTTCTTATCCACCCTCCAGACTAGTTTTATTATTTATAGCATCAAACTCTTTAAAATTATATAGGTTTCCTGTTAAGACCTACATTGTAGCTACACTATATCACTTACATGGTCTTATGAGTCTATGAATTTAAGTAATCTATTATTTATGAAGATGTAATAAATCATAATCTGGTCCTTAATTTTCTTATCCTCTCAAACCTACAAAGTAATATGGATATGGTAACAATGGCCAGATTTGTGTCATATCTGGATGGTACCTTATTGCAAAAAGAGCAACTTTGGTCATTTTGTGTGGCAAGATATTGTTAAGGTTGTAGCTTTAGTCGGATTGATTTTACCATGAGATACATTGTTGATGGTAAATCATCATTTAGATAAATATCTTATATATAATATATATTATCTAGTGATGATTAACTGTAGAGACATGCTTCCTCTCATATTTAATAAGCCTTCAATTTGCATTTGGAACACAATCAATACAAATGGCATTGTTAGTACATTTGCAGCGATTCTAGAAAACAACATGGTATCAGAGCCAATTGCAAATGTCAAAAAGTAGTTAAATGCATTCAAGTTTAGAGGCTTCACAAATATTGCGTGGAGAAAATTTCAAACCTTGAAGTCAGGATATGTATGGATGACAATGTGCCATCTTGGTCTAGATCAACACAACTTAAGAGATCCATTGGAAAATATTTGAACTTCACTGCTCGAGGAGTACGAAAATAATATGGACAGAATTATGGCAGTCAGATCCTGTTATGGTGGTCTTCAACAATGAAAATAATAAAAACCTTGATTTATTAAAGGTTGCAAGATGTTGATGTAAAAGCATTGGATAGATCCCAAGGGTAGCCTCACAAGAATAGTATCCTCTTTGCTCCATTTTGTGTCGGAAAGTATTTGAAAGGGCACAAAAGCGAGCCACCAATTGATAGGTTAATGTTTAAAATTAAAACATATGTGAAAACATAGTGAAACAGAGATAAATTGGTGGCATGTTCGAGGTAATCATCAATTGCTTCCTTTCATCATGGAAAAATACCAATAACATAAAACAACAAAGGAAAACTTGCTGCATATTTACGATATCTTCTATACACCTAGTAGTGCACATTGGAAGAAAAAAGACTGAAAATATATTTTAAAAAAAAGTTTCAAAATAAGAGAAGCACATTGAATGAAAAAGCAATGGAAATAAGAAGGAAACTGGGCAATGTCATTTTTTCAGTTCGAACACTAGTATGGGTACTTAGGGATCATATATAATCATTTTATTATCAAAATCAAGGTGCGAATTATGGTAAAGCATTCTAAGAAGACATTATCAATAGATTGATGTATGTATAGTAAGCCTCATAAAGAGAAAGGCTTGAAAGATCGAATCACAATTTCTAGAGAGAAAGAAGTAACAGATATAGAAATTAGTGCAGGATTTGCATCCATGTTGTCTTATATCTAAGTTGGTACAAATCGTCAAAATAACCTTCTATGTAGTCAGTGATGAAAAAGAATTTGCAATGTAATTATCTCATGGATACTACGATTTGATCATGGGCTATTAAATAAGAATAGATAAAATCGGAAAGATGTGAGGAAACACTGACCATATGGAAAGATCTATGTAGAAATTAATGCACTCAAAGGGCGGGTAACATATTGGTCTCCATATCTTAATATTTTATTAAAGATATTGTTTAAAATTTAATAGCGTTGTGTATGGAGAGGAGAAAATAAGATGCATCTCCTAAGAAATTTGGGAGAGGAAGGTAAAAATAAAATAAAATAATTACAAGGTCAAGATTTTCACTAGACCCAAATTCCACATACTTGCCAATGAAAATACTGCCAAGTAGAAGGGGAATCATCATTCGGTGCGATCAGCAGACCACTACACTATGATACATCAGCATAGTGATTTGAATTCATTGACTTTGGAGAATATCAGATTAGAAAGGGCATACAACTGGATTCGACACATTATCATGGGAATGAAATAAAGCTTGAATGCATTTTCATACATTACCATGAAGGAATAAATATATCACCTATTACCAAGTGATGTGTATATTCAAGGAAGAATAAGAGTACACTATACAATTCGATAGGCCAACAATTACCAGCAGATATTATAAAGTATCAAATTAATAGATATTGACAAGATGAACCCAAATTAAAGAGCATAGGGAAAATGCAACGTAACCATGGAATGGATATCGAAATGGTTAAGTCTGCCACAGTAGATTTGAAGCAATATATAACACCGATGACACTAGTGGAAAAATTAATAAAGGATGGGCATTAATAGGATTTGGAGATTGATTTGGTGATCGGGCAAAGGTGGAGTTTTAGAAAATACCAAAGGATAATATTGGCATTTCTCTGTTTTGAGGGATATTGAGATAGTTTATGAATTGATGCAAAGGAGAGAAGTATTTTTGTTATGTCCAACATTATTTCAATTATTTATGATCATTTTAGGTGAAATTAGTTGAAAATATAGAATAAAATATACATAGCAGATTGAATATATGTATATATGTTCAAAATATATATTTATCTATATTTTATTATAATAATATTTATTGTTATGTAGAATTATTCTTATTTCTAATTTCAATACATATTATAAGAACTATGTGCCTTGATCTTTTCCTCTGAGATTTCTAGTGAAGGAAGAAGGAGATCTAGATTCAGAGGGAGCCTAATATTTCATTAGAGGCAACCTTGAAAGAGAGGGAGCAAATAGTGGAAACATGTATTCTAAAGAGTAAAACATATACAATCTCCTTAAAACCAAGGCAAACCCTACTACATATCTTATATATATAATATGTTATTATATATATATATATTCTACAAGGAAATTACAAGAATCATTCATGGAAGTAGAACTCCATTACATTCCTCGACATACTAATTGCATAGAATGAAATGATCGCTCATGAGAACTAAGTATCACTAAATAGATACTATCACCCAACAATGTTGATGGAATGAGTGGGAATCTTACATTGTGGGGGGGAATAATAACCAATTTTTTATTCCCATTGGTTGACAAATGCTTATACAGAGACATCATCTTATTTGATACATATGGACCTTCATTGGAGCAACTTGTATGAAGAACATTAATGTGTAGATAAGTATTTATTATCCTTGAGTATTATATTTACTTCCTTATTGTATTCTCTCTCTTATTTGTAATTCTACACATACTATAAGAGTTATTTGCCTTGATCTTTTCCTTTGTATTTGAAGTTGATCTTGCGAGAAAAGAAGAATGACATTAGGCAACTTATGACAATAGCTTAAAAGAAGTTGTGATTAGGCTGGATAAAGTGAGGTTCTTGAAGAAAATATCTTTGATGATTGAGATTATTAGTATCTTTTTACATTAAGAGGGAGTATAACACTTCGAAGGCAACACAGGAGCTTAGGAGATTAATATTCAGAGGAAGTCTAGAAATGCATGTGTGTGATTGCATGAATTTGATGGGCCTACTCTTGAGTGCATCATGAGGAAGTATTGACTTATCACTAGAAAATCACAAGATTGATATTAGATTTAGAGCGAGTTCGACAGGCATCCTTGGGTGAAGAGAGCTTCTAAGAAAGGAACTAGAAGACTTGACTTCCCAGGATTGATGTTCAAAGGGAGAATTTTGAGGTGCAATTCTTTGTAAATGATATCTTCTCTATGAGGAGAAGTTATAAGTAAAATTTATTGTAATGTATTCTTATCTATGAGATAGAATTGAGGTGAAAGCCTTTGTCCCACCCTCTGACTTGGTTTATGGTGGTTACTATTTCACATATGATATGTAATAAAAGGTGACAATCTTTCATTGACATATATAAATAGAAGGTAACCATTGTAAGGTGACGATCTTATAAATGGATGACAAACTTCATTAAGTTGTCCTAGAGTATTGGAAGTCATGATAATGAATGTACCAACAAGAAGGTAACTATTGTAAGGTGATGACTTTATCAATAGTTGATTAATCTCCTAACACCAAAATGTGTTGGAGCAAGTGTTATCGTGGTTCTTCAGGTCAGGTTTTGCCGGACACCTTGATAACCAACTTATCATGGTTCTTTGGGCTGGATTTTGCCGGACACCGTGAAAATCAATTTCTTGTGGTTCTTCAGGCCAGATCTTGCCAGACACCATAACTTAAGTCTATCATAGACCACACTTAAGGGGGTGTTCAAATCTTGTATTATAATTGCTTTAATTCTCTCTTTGCTAAAGAGGGAGCGTTGAGAAATTTAGCCTCATAGTGAATTGAAGCAAATTCCATATGTAATATATGTTAATATATGTGTGTTGATAGATTTATGTTGATATTCCTAATATGCCATTCTAGGAATGATATCTCTTCATATACTTAAAAGCATAATGTGTTCTATATCAATCCTCCCTAACTAAGAGGAAGTGTTAAGGTTGTAGCTTCAGTTGGATTGATTTTACCATGAGATACATTGTTGATGGTAAATCATCATATATATATATATATATGGTTATTTATATTACTAATATTAACTGTATAGACATGTCTCTTCATGAGGCATGTCTCCTCTCATATTTAATAAGCCTTCAATTTGCATTTGGAAAACAGTCAATAAAAATGGCATTGTTAGTACATTTTTAGCGATCCTAGAAAACACCAGATATAAGGTCCAGGCTTTGCACATAGCATTGAAAATGCTGTTTAAATAGAAATAACTCTCTGCTATGGTTAACAGATATGGCAATTTTATTTTTTTCCTCTTCCTATAATTAGTTATATCTGTTTTCTTGTAAAAGGAATATTCGGAATTCAATTTTTTATAAACTAGATTCTTTAGGCCAATGTGAAGAGACAATTAATAATTGTCCATTTCTTATCATTTGACCAAAATAGATGTGTCCTAAGTCCTAGCAATCTCTTTGACAATATTTGTTGTTATCACTTGCCTCTTGAAGTTTCACTTGTGAACTAGTTTTGTGTAAGTTTCTTCCTTTTGCATGTAATTGATGATATAAGGAGGAAACCCTCTTTGTTATTATTTTGACTGAACAAAAAATTAGAATACACGGTCTTTGATCTATATAACCTAGTATAAAATGGGGACTCACACCCCCCTCCCAAACCTCGAATAACCTGTCCCTGAGATGTCCTTGCACCAGGCACTTGAGTACCCAAGTATCCTCACCTCTGCCATTTCGCAACCATGCTAGTGCTGGGATGAGTACTTGAATTTCTATTTGAACTTTGATTCTTGAATGTTACTATTGGGTATGTAATATGTTACAATGTTGAATGTTCAATGGTTCTAGTTCATGGTGCATTTTTGCTATGTTCAAGTATTTTAATTTGGTATGCTATACTGAAACATCATTTCAAGCTCTATATGGATACTACACAACAATCCTTCCTGTCTCGTCCTCCCCTTGTACCCCCCCTCCCCTGTCCCAAAAATGAAGCCTATTTTCCCCACGTCCTGGAAACTTGTCCTGACATACCCCAGTATTGGTATTAACACTGATATAACCTAACTCATGGTCTGACCATGCTTTGATCTTTTCAGTTCTAGTATCTTTAATAAAAACTTGGATAGTTGTGATGTGAAGAAAACAAGATTGTCTAAAATCCTGGAGAACAGATGTACATAATTCAACTTGTAAAGAAATATCACTTTGTACTCTCCAGGTGCTGTGTTGATAAAAGTGTCTTGCATTCAGGATTTTAACTCTAGTCAATGGTCCTGTTTGTGGCCATAATTTATTTGTTAATAGTGTTATATTTGATATGAGAAAACCGTGTTGAAGAATTTCATGGATTTTTAAAAGCAGAGGGAGTTGATGTTCTCCAGCTTGCGAGCTCCTCACTGTAGTATGCCCCTTAGATAATACATATGGATTTTTAATAACTAATTCATTTGTATATTACGTCTCTTACTAACATACATGGTTTATGTTGCAGGCAATGAGAATTGAAAATGGAATATATTTGGGACCAATAGGCTGCTTAACATTTGAAGGAAGGTTCTCCTGGAAAAAACGAATCCTGGCCTTCATTTTTGAATCTTTGAATCTAAAGGTTGGTCCCCTCGGCCCACTCAAAATCAATTTGGCAAAAGAAGAAGACAAGAATCGAACACCAGTAACCAAAGATCCATTTTTCATTTGGTTTTATGCTGATGAAGAGATTGCTGTTGCTCAAGGGAGGGGTGGAGGAACAGCATTATGGTGCAGGTGCACCAGAGTGACATAGTACGTTCTTTTAAGCTGTTTGACGATATTTTATTACAGCATTGGTTTACATTGTCTTTGTTGTTTGAACAAATGCTTATTTAGTATAGTTTCTTTATCAACAAGCTCCATGTACAAGGGCAGTTCTATATGCTTGCAGAATGACTTGAGATGTGATGACATTTGCATTGCTTGTACTCGAGTCTGAGAGAAAACTCTGCTTCACAGACTTGATAAATGTCAATGTTAGCTCTATGAAAGGCCATGACTATTTTGATTGAAGGAAAGAAATAATGTCCAGTGCAACAATTTTGTACTTTTGGTACAGAAAGATGTAGAATATGGCTTATAAATGGGAGTTTGAACCTTCCATGAAGCCAACTTGTAGCCTGCAAACTCTTCACATCTTTAATATTCAAAGTGCATAAATTCAGTTTTCATAAATTAGACTTTGTATATGCATGGCCTTTGTTGGTTAATGCATTCTCTCCCCTATTTTCAAATGCGAGTCAGAATATTTTCAAAAAATTCTTCTCAAAAAACATGAACTTTGAATGTAAAGCTTGAGTATAGTAACGGATAAAATCACATCTTCAAATGGATATCTAGGCTAATTAAATAAGAGGATTTAAGTAAATTATCAACTTAGATAAATGGGTGGGATTCAAAATAATTAAATGCAATAATCAAATTTTGAAATAAAATGAGTTTAAATTTGATACTTAGCTAGATACCAAAGATGACAAAATGACACCGTGTATTGTTCTGGTTTATATCTGCACCTATGGATCTGATTACCATTCTTCTGGAAGGGAATTGGTGCGTAAACCTGAAATTGTCTGTGAGAGTGAACAAGCAGAAATTATTGTTGGAATCTTTGATGTTTGAATCTGTGTAAGGAATTGGTAGTGTTTACAAACATGTTGGGAGAATTTGCTGAAGTGTGACACTGATGGTCTTTTCACTTAAACCCCTTGGATGATCAATTCGATTACTGAAACAATGACAAAGACATTAAGTGCACATGCTGAAGTGTGACACTGATGGTCTTTTCTCCCAAACCCCTTGGATGATCAATTCAATGACTTTGAAACAATGATGAAGATATCAAGTGCACATGCAATTGGTCTAGGGTGATTTATCCTTTGATAATGTTGTTATGATGCTCTCAAAGTAAATTCTCTTTTGGTATTTCTTTTTTTTGAATGATTTTTTTAAAATGAGATGTGGAATATGCTTTTAACAGAATTTCAAAGAACAGATATGTAAGAAGAGTCATGTGAAACAAAAGGACTGTATTGTTATAGAGAAGTATCACACACAACAATATATTGAAAATAGTATGTGGAGAAAATTCTTTCGGGAGGAAATCCATCTTCAGAGAAAAATTGAATATATTAGAAGCCAACAAGTTACAATACGACTGCTAAGTTGTCTTTATTGGAGCATCACTAACACTCAGGATATAGAGCAATGTTGGTATCATCACAATATCTGTAATTCATCCATGCTATCTCCACCATGCACTCAATTTATAAGAGGAACAATACATGAAAAACCAATAATATGAACAAATACTGTCCACAATTGTGGCAACATCATCTAGTCAAATTCCAACACCCCCTACACATAGGGATTCCATCTCGCTAAGAATAGATGATTCTTTACACCTATTATAAGTTGTGATAACTCATAATTATCTCCTCAAATTAGTCCTTACTTTTTTGGCTTCACAATCTCCATTCAAAGATGTTTTATGACATGCATAATAAATTCGCACAGCATTGGTTAGGATTTCAATATAAATCTATAATCTCATTCTCATCTAAAATGGAATGTCACGAGGAACCCTTTTCTGGCAATGTCACAAAATATTCTCACACAATATAGTGACATTAGATATTTTATTATTCCCAAAGTACTAAATGCACATGGAAAATAATGCCAATGTAAATTGGGAAGCCCCATTTGGCTAAAGACAAATTGTAAAATAATGATGTAGGGTTGAGACATTTCCCCTTGCGTTTTCTCAATTGTTGAATACCTTGCAAAGAGAAAAAGTGAACTCATACATTGACATCTAACTACTAGGGGTTATGAGGCTCAAAGAGTTATTGCATTTTGTAGACTTCTCTACACTTATTGGCTTTGCTAATGCATTTGGAACATTTTGTAAAGTGTAAACTTTTCCAACTTCACTCTTCCATCTTTTTCTATGTTAGTTTGAATGGGATTATTACGTATATAATTAGTGATGTTAAGAAGTAAAGTCTATATACCACAATGGGAGTGGGAAGGGGGGTGAATCAGTTGTGAGCAAATATAATTAATTCCAAACTTAATAAAACCGATCACCAAAAATTAAACAATAATGCACAACAATAAGGAATCTTCAACCATAACACACTGATGATTGTTCTCGAGGAAAGCCCTTGATTAGAGGCTAAAACTCCAGTGGGGATGACACCCACAAAATGATGTACTAATATATAAGTTCTTTGTGAAAGAATGTGACCATGTTAGGAGTCAAATACAATGCATTTAGTACAACAATCCATGTTAAAGGACATATCCTTTTTAGGAGATCTTGAACACTTGTTAGAAGGTTCTAACCCTATTATGAGTTGATGAGAACAAAAGGCACATTGCCCAAGCTCAGTGTTGAAAAGTTAAACTACCTTTATAGAGGATAACAAATCAAAGAATGTGAACTGATTGATCTACAACTTGCTTTGCCAAAATAATTCCGTTGAAGTCCACTAGGAATGATAGGTTCCACTTATACCTTTGCTCAAAGCATCCAACAACTTTTTAGCTCTACTAGGATGATCCATCATCAAGGCTCACATCTATACATCCCATACATACATTTCAAATAAGGAAAATAACTTATCTTAATACTGATTCCAAATAATTAATTAGGTCAGCCAACTAGGGTTTCCCCAGTACACACTTAATTACATAAGACCATTCTAAGACACACATGCCTTTTAAAGAAATTAAACAATCATTATATGAAATGTCCCACATGCTACAATGATAATGATAATTTAACACTTGCCAATAACAATTCACATGCTATAGTTATCTAGTCGATTGTGAGTAAAATGCATCACACATCACACATCAATGACCTTCCTAGAGTAAACCAAATAACTCACAAATCTGAACATACACACCACGAACAAGCCATATCATTTTCCATGCTCGCTAGCATTAATCCCTTCTTTCCATCAAGCTACAACAAAAATAATGCCGTTGCTTTTGACATACTTTCTTGGTCATTGGTTTGCTACTAGTCTTCAATAAACAAATTGTAACTCGTCCAAAATATCAAATAAAGTACAATGAACATAGACATGATGTCTACACTCCATTGTCTTTACAAATCTAAGCTTGCACATCAAAATCTATCAACCATTGCTTGCACTAAACCGATCAATGACCTTTGATATATAGAATTTGAGTTTGTCTTCAATTAAAGAACATATGTTGACATTAATGACACTATCATTAATACATAATCTCTGCAACACTCTTAAGTGCTAAAAATCTATCCTATCTCTGACAAACTCCTCCTTTGACATTGATGACAACATATGGTGAAAAAACATCAATCTAAAAGTGGTCATCTCTCTCCCTTTCATAACATGTTCAACATATACAGGCTTCAAGTTGCACACACATATCTTCCTTGATGAATTTTTTTTCACATGATTCTCTCCCCCTTCAAAATTAATGGCAAAGGGTGCCAAAATAATGCCAAATAACAACCTCATCAACAATCTCTCCCCCTAAGAAGATCTCCCTTTGTCAAATGATTTCTTTCCTTCAGAATGACATGCAATTCTGATCAGAATACTTATATTGCATCAAGCCAATTTGCAACCAAAATCCAAGTAAGTGCCAACAAATACTATTATAAAAATCTGATCAAATAAGAGCTCTTGGGCTAGCTATGCACCATGCAACCACTCCCCTTAAGGAGCAGTACCAAACATCACGTTCAGATGAATAAATGTGCTTTGAATATACTAGACCAATTCATCCCTCTATCAATTACCCTTCAAAAGGAGGGGATATCAACCCAAGCATACCTTTGATATATTCAAACATGTTGTTAGGCAAAGGCTTAGTAAAGATGTCAACAACTTTCTCTTTTGTGCTCACATATATGCAACTTCCCACTCTGTCACTTTCTCTCTTAGAAGATGATATTTGATAGTAATATGTTTCGTCTTTGAATATAATATTGGATTCTTTGACATATTATTTGTACCTGTTTTATCACAATGCATGATGATAGGTTTATACAAAGTTATACCAATCTCCTTTAGCATCTATTTCATCCATATTAGCTGATTACAATTGGTTTGTGTTGCCACATATTTTGCTTCTGCAATAGATTGTGATATACAATCTTGCTATTCTTAGCCATGAAACCAATTTTCGTCCAAGGAAAAATGCACCTCTACATCTATTTTCTCTGTGATCAACATTTCTTGCCAATCGTCATTAATATAGGCATATAATATGAAATCATTAAACTATCATACCACAAACCAAATTCCAAAGTTCCTTTTAAATATCTAAAAGTTCTTTTTACTGCTGCCACATGTGATTCTTTAGGTTCTGCCTGGTATCTTGCCACAATACCAACTACATTTTCTATGTCAGGGCTAGTGTGAATTGAGTATTGTAAACCACCATTCATAGATCTATACCTTGTCTAAATAGTGCTAGGGGAATCACCATTAGTAGTCAATTTACAACTTATAACCATAGGTGTCCAACTGGTTTGCAATTTTCCATGCCAAATTTTACTAACATCTCCTTAAGATATTTAGTTTGAGAAATAAAGATGTTGGTATACGTGGTGTGGTCATGGTAGGTGATGTTAGTAGTGTAATGACATACACTTGATTGCATTATGATCATTTGTTGTATTGTTATTGATGTCAACTATTGATCTAGTGTTCCATGTATGTTGCCCACCATAAACATGATGAGAAAAGCGTTGCAGTAAGTTTCAGTGGTTGTGATCAATACGAGAGCATTGTGGATGTCTCTAAAAGTCTACAATATGACCCCCACTTTTGAATACAATAAAGGGATTATCAAGTGAATCAATAGTGCAACTGCTATAATAGTTAGTGACAAGGGATATGTGATTTGATTGGTTTATCAAATAAGTGACAAGTCACATAAAGGAATCTCAACATGATTTAAATGAATCTATGTAGAGGAGAAAGCTAGAATCAAAACTTAGTATTGTGATGGGTGAAGTAGTGACAAAATGTATAGCTAATCGGTAAAGCAATGACATAGTTAATGAATAGATTAAAGATAACAAGTTATTGAGTAATAATCAATAAATTACAATCAATGATCAATATTAAGGTTACAATAGATTTAGTTGGGTTAGTCACGATCTAGTGACGTGGATGCATGATTGGAGGTGATGATTTGGCATCATATTCTTTGATGACAATGTTATGGAGAAGATTCTAGAGGAAAGAAGTGTTTGGTCAAAACAGGTTTGACCTCTAGCACAAATTCTATGAATTGGTTGGTGTGATCTTGTAAATGTGTTTTGTGGTTTAAACTTTGTTGTATGGTAGTTAGATTTGAGCATGATATTTGAAATAAATATTATTTTCAAATTCTAGGGCTTGATTAAGGTGGCAGACTTGAAAGTCCAATATATATTAATTGAAGCAAAACAATTTGTTGTTGTTGTTCGTGGCTGAGAAAGTAGACTGAAAGGTGCAAGGTGTGATCAAGTCAGGGTAGATTTGAGTATATTGTGAAGTCTGTTTGAGCTTTAGTGTATATGATTAGGAAGAGGCAGTGTTATGCCACATATCATTCTTTTTGTTGTTCCCTAACAATTATAAAAGTCAAAATCCCTTAACTAGATGGATCCTAATAGGTCCTTTCTTGTAAATCCTTTAACACGATGTCACTTTATTTAGTGTTGAAAGACCTTTAACTAGGATACTCTTAACAGGGTAAATCTCCTAACAAAGCTAGAGGCAAATCCCCTAATAGTGTCTTTGTAACTCCTAACAAGGTTAAGCTCCTCATAGGGCCTACTTCATAAGAGTGCACAATTGTGGGTACTAATCCCCATTGTAGCTTTCACACAAATTGGATTTTCATGATACCAATATCTTTGTGTCAATCTTCTGGATGTTCTTATGTGTTGAATATTATGTGTTGCTATTGAGTTGTTCTTGAGATAAAGGTTTAAAGTTTGAAAAGTTGATGACTGATTTACCCCTCATAATCATATCCCTTAGGACTAACAATTGGTATCATAGCCCTGGTCCTCTATTATGGTGAAGCTTATAAACTTGAGGCAAAGATCCAAAGCCAAAGAGGAAGGAAGGTCCTAAGTTCACAAGTGAGAACTATCCAGAATGGTGTGGAAGGATGAAGCTTTATCTCAAAGGTATGGGGGAGTAGTATTGGAATCATGTAGTCACAAGATATGTTGTTCTTGTTGGAACTCTTGATGCAAATAAGTTGAAGACATAATCGTAGCATACAATTTCAATGGTGGCCATAGCTAACACTCTTTTTGATGCAGAGTAAGAACTAGAGATTGCTCATGACATGTGTCATAAATTGAAGTGAATCTATTGTGAAGACACTTGTGTAGAAGGATAAGGTGGACAATTTGAAAGGGAAGTTTGATGAGATGAGGATGGTGGAGAATGAGAACATTAAACAATACAATCAAAGAACCAAAGATGTAGTTGTTGTTGCCAAAGGTGCTGGTGGAACTCTTGAAAAAAACAATGTGGTAACACTACTACAAGATGGGCCTAATTTTCTATCTTAATTCTCGACAGAGGGGCAAATTTTGTGAAATTGGTGTTTTTTTGAATTACCCCCCCTCCCACCCCCACCGTCTCCATACACTTGACTAGTCATTTACATTAACCATTGGAATTCTGACAATTGCGAGGTATCATTTAAAAAAAGACAAATACCAAATCATTTTCACCTGAGACTACACACAAAAGGCAAGATTCTTGTTCAAGTGCAAAAATATAAGTAGCATGTCTTAATGCTGCAAACCCACCAACAACACTACATGGGTAAGGACGTATATTGATTTTGCAAACCCACTAGTGAAACTACTTGGGTAAGGACATGTATTGCTTATGCAAACCCACCAATGACACTACCTGGGTAAGGACGTGTATAGTTTATGTGAATTGAAAATGAAATTGCTTGAAACATGATTTATGTGATTTGAAAATGAAATTGTTTGAAACTTGATCTATATGATTTGAAAATGAAATCGCTTTTCTTGAAACCTAATTTTATTTGAAAATGAAATTGCTCTGAATGACAAAAATGTGCAAAATATCCATCAATTATGCCCTACAAACAATGTAACCCTTGTTGGATTTGAGAAACACATGTTGTGGCACTAATCTTTTCGGGATGAATCCCTTCAACACTACGTTGCAACACAAACACAACTCCTTGGCCCAACTGTACAACATACCCATTCCCATGGCATTCATATATTCATTTAGTATATTGTGTGCAAAGCATATCTATGTACTAAGTATACAATAAACGTTTGAAATAATTCTTTATTGGTCTTATCTCTAACCCCACAAACTCCTTTTGGTTCCCTTGTGACCTAATTTTGAATTCATTTACTTTCTACCATTACTAACAACACACATATTCATGAATAGATGCATTCTCTCTCTTAGGCTTTTGAGATACATCATAGGAGGAGCTTTTTGTAGCCTTCCCCACAAAACCAGAACCTCTAGGCTAAGGGAATCCATTTTAGACTAGCCATATGATTCACTCGTATTCATCTTTGATGTGTTCCTCTCCACACATCTCATCCCATCCCATTTTCCCACCTCTCCTAACACTCATATAAGAAGTCAACACATCATCTCCCCACAATTGACCACATATCAGATTTTGCAAAAGGCTAAGTGGACATCTAACAATTTGGGCAAGGTAGTTGAAACAATCTATTTGTTTTCTTGTGTTTCTGTGAGCAGATTGGGAAGATAATTCAATAATGGAGGCTTTTAAATTTGGTTACATCTTGGGTTTAGGTCCCATCCCACTAATGAAGAGCTCGTAACACGTTATCTCATGAGAAAGGTTTTAGGCAATAGTTTAATGATGTTATTATATTTTGTGAGTACAAAGAAACTATAAATGATCATATGAAATGAAATAATCATATCTTTTGAGAAAGGTTTTAGACATCAGTTTAATATTCAAATAATCATATGAAATGAAATGGGCATGTGAGTATAAAGAAATTGGAAGACATTGTGTATAGATGAAGGTATTAAATGGATGATTTTTGAGTGCTCAGTATAAACACTAAACATTTAGTATGCACATATCATCATTTGAGATCAAATGGGTGTGTAGAATTATACCAACATTGAACAATAAAGTGTGAGATTGTTGTCAAATAATTTTTATAGTTGGAAATGCACTGATAGATAGGTATGCAAAATAAAGAAGAATAGACAAGGCACATTTTTCTTTCACATAATACATTGAACAAGAGAATAGTTCAAATGATCTAAATTGTACATTAGGCTAAACTTTTATAATTAGAACAGTGCATAACAAAATTGCATTGCAAAATCTTGATGATATTTGAAGATCTTCTATTGCACAAGTATTGTCTTCACATTTTTTCTTCTTCTATAATTTGAAATCCTTAAGTTATATTACATAATGATATAGAGAGGTTTCAACATAGATTAGAGGTATCACAGAATCCACTAACCCGGTAAGTATTTGTTGATCTCAGATTGATTTTGACAAATGAGTGTTTATACACTTAAGCCACTTACTTAGTTCATGCCGAACAAGTAACATATGCTGAGCATAACATATAAGATAGTGCATGCCGAGTAAACAATGAGTGCCAAGCCACTCAAGTGCTAGGTCACTTAGATGCCGAGTAAACAGTATGCACCAAGTGATTCAAGTGTTGAGCAAGCAGTGCATGCCAAGTCATTTAGATTCCAAGTGACAACATTGAAGTTACAGTTAGTGTCGAGCACCAGGGACTTCAGATGCCAAGTAATACAATTTTGACATAGTTGTTTGTATTGGCACAAACTACTATGTAAACCATTTTGAGCCGACTTAAGTATTGTTTTATGATCTTCGTTGATAAGGACAAATCTTAATTGTGAATCCCTATTCATTACATGCATCCAATCAGAAAAAGGGAAGGTTTAAGTGGCAATATGGGTGAATCACTACCGTTGATCATGGTTAACCCTAAATCACCTAGGTCTTCTTAAGGAAGACAAATCCTAAACTCTAAAAGGAATGCTATAGGGAATTGAAGAGAGTTTGCATGTGCAAACAAAGCATTCATGGTGATTAAGGTGTAATGAATTGAGTTACATTGCATAATTAGTTAAAGGAGAACAGAGGAAAGAAATTAGAGGACAATAGAGGTACATTTGATCAGAAAGGATCAAGTACACATCGGTATAGAGGTGATATGATGTCAAGCAACAAAGTGCTAACCGAAGGATCCTTGCTGAGACATTTTAACAGGTGAATTAGTTAAATCTATTAACATTGTATTCTTAAAAGGCTATTGTAAATCATTTAATAAGGTGTTTACTTCATTGTAAGTTAAAGTCCTCTTACTAGACACACTTTTAGCAGGGTGTTTAAATCCTTTAATAGGGTAAGATCTAGCAATCTTGTAAGCCTCAAAGAGGGAGAACCTTTCATAGGGTAGATCATGTTTCATGGTTAAATATTGTAACCTTAATTGGATACACTTTATTATTGCAGTAGTGAAGATTTGTGGGTGTCATCCCCACCCCAATTTAATCTTCTTCTTGGAGGGTTTTTGGGTAACCAAATATCTCATGTCATACATGTGTTGAATCTATACTTTCATACTATGGATGTATATGCTTAATTTGGCATTTTAGTTTATATGCATATATTGTGAGATGGGTTTGTGGTGAATAGTTTTAGAGGTTAAAAGTTTCAAGTGCTGATTCACCCCCACCTCTCAAAGTTTACTTCCCTATTGTATTTCCAACAGTATTTATAAAATCTTTAATTATAAATAAAGTTAAATGGTTTACTTTTTATACTCTTTTATGCCATTAACTAAAATATGGATGTGCTATTTTGACAACTTTTTTTGGGTGTAATTTTGAGCTTTGTCACATTGATAAGGGTATTTTAGGTGGAATAGGTGATGCCCATGTTCTATCCCATACTTGTGTTTTCCACTGAATATATATGAATTAATGTTAGATGTTAATGAATAATTTAGAGTCTGGGTAGGAGAGAGCAGTTGAGCTTCCACCTTTATGTGGTTGGCCTTGTTAAGTAGAAAATAGTAAACTATTCTCAAAATAAGGTGAAGCTTGATAACCAATAACCTTCACAAACTATAATTGTACCAAAACATTCAAGAGCCCTAGTAATGGTCAAACTCCACCTTAGGATCATATCATTAGTAAGTCTTATGAAATATTGTTGTTTTTATAAAATCAGCTTACTTATGTTTCTTGATGAGGGCACAACCCAAAACCAAAATGAACACAATAGGAAAAGGGGAATATTATTATCAGAAGTGATATGCTATTACATTTAGTACAATGAAAACATAACCAATGACATGCCCTAGGGCTTACAATGTTATTTGATTCTAGAGAAAAACCCTCCTCCAGTGCCTTCTCCCAAACTCCACCAAAAACTACATTTACAATGCCAGAAATGTCCTTAAGTAACCCAAATTAGTTTTAATGTTAGGAATACATTTTAAAATATTCCATCTAGTATCCACTGCCAAAATAGAAGGTTCTAGAAAACACATCAGAAGCCAGTATAAAATTAGAAGAATCTAGAAATGGTAGTCCAACTTCTGGGAGGCATAACTTTTGATCTAGGATTTTGATCGACGAACCATTTATATTTTTGGAAATCTCTCCAAGCACTCTATAGCCCTATAGACAAGCTTAGCTTGTCCCCCATTTTTCGAGCTTGTATGAGGCTGTTTAGTGCCTCAAATCTGACTTTGAAGTGCTCTTAGGAGGTCTTCGGACAACTTAAAACTGTAATAACTTTCAAACAATAAAGCCTTTTGACTTGATTATTTTTCTGGAGTGCTTTAAATTACAAGCATAATCATCCCTCCAACTTGCACCCTCTAACTCATCATAATTATGCCTCAGTTACAAAATAACCTACTTTCTACATTGGCATGTATCCCAAGGTGCTCAAAATCTCTAACCCAAAAAACCAATAGTGGAACTATGAGAGTTGGAATCTCTATTTGATCCAAATGGATATCTAGAAATGAAAACACATTAAATAGAAACTAACACTAAGCATATTTTTGGGTGATATAGGATTGCCCTTACACCATTAGATGCTCCTGCGTCATTTCTTTACTTGACATAGTGCTGGAAATGAAATAGATGTGTGACATGAGATAATAACTTAGAAAGTTAAATGGAAAGAGATTATTTCAAGAGCATCACCTTAATATTATGTTTATGTTAGAAATCCATTGGTGCAGGAGCACACGTAGGAAACCTCCATTGTTTGGCTTGTACTTGACTCTAGCCAAGTCAAGAGCCTAGGTTAGGTTGTTTATAGACCTTAGAAGGTCTCTTGCAATGTTGGCTAGGTGAGTTAGTCATTAGGACTAAGGTCACACTAATAGCCTTTGTTAGTTGTTTTTACATTCTATAATGTTAGGAGTTAAGGAGATTGATTCTTTAAGGTATCTTAGATGTTAGAGTTGTTAATGGTTGTGGAGATGCTATTATGGCCTAAAAAGGCTTTGGATCCTTGAGACATGGAGGTTAGAGGTCCTATAAACAAGGGTAGAGGCATAAGTGGAAAGATGCCAAATGTTGCTAAAAGTTGTCATGACAACATTTGCAATTATTACAAATATTGCATGCAACATAACAACTTTGGATTCCCTTGGGAAGTTATGCTCAACTAACAGACCCTAGAATGAGGGAGATAACATATAGGTGAACCAAGAGTCGAATCTAACATAGGACATTGGAGATATTGTAATTTTTGGTGTGTGGAATTGAAGACTTTACTATATTACAACAATTTTTGGAGTTTTCTGTGAATAGTGCTACCTTAAGCTATTGGGTGTATGGATATAGTGATTGGATTGTGTTTTACAATGCATTAGAAGACTTTTTCATTTTATGAGTTAAGGATCTAGAGTAGATTTGGTGTGCTTAATAAATCGGTTTAGTTTAGGAAAGTGTGCTAGTCCCAAATGGACTAGTTTGATTTAACTGGGAGTTGCGCTCCCTTTTTTGGACTAGTTTACTAGTAATTCAACCATGCGAACTCAAAGTAAGTGGTTCAATCATCAAGTGGAGCCTTTGTACATGTTGTATATAAAGGTAGGAGTCCAGAGGAGTTGCGCTACCTTTTTTGTGCTAACATTTTATATGTCAACCCCTAGGCGAGGTAGGAAGATTCGGTTAAGGGATCTCATGCAGGGGATTGAAGTACTATACAGAACAAGTATAGTTCTAGAAAGGGAATAGTCATACCTTGACATATCCTGGAGATTGAAGCTTTACCAATCCATTTAGGTTAGTTTCTAAACAAGTTTGTGTTCTAGTCTTAGGAAATAGGTATTTTAGTCATATTTGTACTATATAATAAGAATCACCTGTACAAACAACTTAGGATTTTGAGACCTATAAAATCTCTTAGAGAATCCAAAAGGGTGTTCAAAATTGGAGTTTATTTATCAGGTTATTTGGAGAGTTTAAGAAAGAAAGAGGAAAAAGTGGATTACTAGGGCTAATTGGAACTAGGCCTAATTAGGCTTCTTGAGCCAAACACTTGAAATTGGTAAGAAAGAGGTCTAAATATCTTTCCAAATGGACACAAATGGAGTAATCTAATGATGAAGAATGAACCTGCATTTAAGGATGAAGTTAGAGAGAAAATTACACTTAGATCCTTCTAAGTGAGGTGTGGAGAAGAGTACTAAAACATAGTGTTAGTCTTCTGAGGGTAAGCACAAAGGATCATACACTTAAAGAGGAGTTTGGATTGGTGTTAGTCAATCATCTAAACCAATCAAGGACCTAGGTGAATAGGTGCCTAGAAGAGACAAGTTAGATCTCTTAAGGAGCAGTTCAGACAACCCTTGGAACACTCACACCATATTGGTATTAGAGCCTAAGTTTGATTAGGCTTGTGGTTCATGATTCAACCTACATAATTAGTGGGAGATAATACACCAAGTGGAACAGTAGAAGACACAACCATGGTGACTAACATTGAGTTAGCTAAGAAGGTTGAAGAACAAGAAGAAGACAACAAGTCACTAAGGGAAAGAATAGATCAAATAGAGAAACTTTTGGGTGAAGTCCAAGACAAAGCTGATAGGGTCAAAAAGAAAATTGACCTAAAGGAAGAAAAACAAGGATGGGAGAAGGAACTAGAGTTGGAAGAAGAAGCACCAACCCCTGACCCTGTTCTTCCTGAAGAGCCATTCTTAAAGGCATTAAAAGCATTGAGTGGTAAAGCTCTAGAAGGAGTACCACTATTTAGTGGACAAATCGATTTAGATTAAGTTGTGGAGTAGATTGACAACATTGAGAACCATTTTGAATGTGATGATATCTTTGAGGCACAAAATGTTGTGGTGGCAAGTCTAGATTAAGAGGTTCAACTCTTGGTGGAAGTTTGTGCAAACTGGAAGAGAGAAGGATGGGAAAGGTCCTATTGTTACATGGAAGGGTATGGTAAACAAAGTGAAGACCACCTATCTTCCCGATGACTATGAAGTTCAGCTACATAGGAGAAGACAAAACCTTAGACAAAAAAGATTTGGATGCCCAAGCACACACCGAGGAATTTCAAAAACCATGTTTTAGATCTAAGGTGGTTGAAGATGAAAGCATTAAGCTTGCAAGGTACTTGAATGGCCTTAAATGGTCAATTCAAGAAGAGATGAGCCTAGTGAACTTCAAGACCATTAGGAAATGTTATCAAATGACCTTGAAGATAGAAGAGAAAAGCAAGAGGAAGTAAGAAACTTCTAAAGGTAAAGCTAAGAGAAAGGATAATAGAGGTCAAAGAGGTGGCTATGGTGGAAAGAGTTCAGATTCAAGGACTCAAGGTAAGGTGAAATTTAGTGAACAGCAAGAAGGAAGCTCAAATAGAGGTGGTAGAGGAAGAAATTCTAACTCTACTTTGCTAATATGAAATGCTACCATTTTAATCAAATGGGGCACCTAGCTTATAGATGTCTAGAAAAAAGTGGATCATCACAAGGAGGTGACAAGAGGAAAAACTTAGTTCAAGATGAACCCAATACAATAGACAAGCATATTCAAGTACCACTGAATTTATAAGAAAGGGAGAACCTCATGATGAGGAGAACTTTGATCAAGGAGCCAGTGAAGGAGGAGCCAAGCCAAAGATCTTTATTTAGGATAAAGTGCAAGATGATGGGAAAAGTGTGTAGAGTCATTATTGACTCAAGGTCTACTGACAACATTGTGTTAGAGGAAGTAGTTGGCAAGCTAAAACTAACAAGGATACCTCACACTAATCCTTATAAGGTCAAATGGCTAAATAAGGGCCAACATGTGTTAATGAATGAGCAAGCATGGGTGGAATTCTCAATTGGAAGGTAAAAAGACACAGTTTTATGTAATGTGTTGCCTATGGATGAATGTCATTTACTCCTAGGTAGACCATGGCAACTTGATCGCTAAGCCATACATGATTGAGGAAAGAATTCCTATTTTTTCAAGAAAGACAATGTAACCTTCAAAATTTAGTCATTGTTGGATGATGCTGAAGCAAAGACAACTGGTCCAAATGTGCTCATGGTGAGTGAAAAATAGTTCCTACAAACCATGGAAGCAAGTGAAGGTATATGTTTTGCATTGGTGTTGAGAACAAAGGAGGGAAATTAAGATAAGGAGTCTAAGAAGGTAGAGTTACCTAAAGAAATTTGAGGGATGCTGCAATCTTACCCAGGTATTGTAAGTGATGGACAACCATCAACTTTACCCCCTAAAAGAACAATAAGCCATAGGTACAATATAATTGTGTTATGAAAATGAGTTGGTAATTTATGGTATTCATGTTGGTAGTAGTATAGTATTCTCTCACCATAAACTTTTTTTTACAAGGTTTGGTTTAAAAACTGCAGAAATGTTCTTGTTATAACACACAAATGATTAGATGAGTAGTTGTGATTGTACAAGTTTCGTATATCCATCCTAAAGGTACATTATTGGAATGAGAACCAAGTTAAATACATTTATGCAAGAGATCACATCAATCTCATGTAAATGTCTTTAAGTTGATTCTCATTCCAATAATTTCCCTTTAAGATGGATATACGAGCCTTTTGCAATCAACACTTCTCATCTAATCATTTGCATTTTATTTTAGAATATTTCTATAGTCTTTAAGTTAAACCTTAAAAATGGATTATGGAGGGAGTTTACTATACTACTAACATGGAAATCATTAATTTCCAAGTCATTTTCTTGACACAATTATTCTATGCATAAGCCATTAGACATTTGACTCTACTACAATAATTTTTGACATAAGTTCTGTCGAGAAAGCCATACCCCTTGTGACAACATTTTTGGTGAAGTTAATACAATTGGTTTTACTTCCCCTTCGTCTTGCGGTAACATGTCATCGGGTGGTCAACTACTTCTCTCCAAGTTAGTAGTTTTGGCTACATTTTACTAATGATTCACTTTGTCTATTGTCCAACGATAATATGTTGGATATAGCAACAAAATGTTGTCAAAAAATGGGCAAAAATGTAGTAGTGTAAGCAAAATATTCTAAACTCTACTACCTTAGTATGCTATGAGGTTTTCATCCATATAAGAATTCATATCTTTAAGTACTACTTTTGTTACTTTGGATGGATTAGTAGGAAAGTTGACTATTTTTCAGTTGAGTAATTTTGATAACTATATGCCTAAGATAGAAGTTACATTTAAGTCATCTATGCTTCTTGCTCCTGCAAGAAAACGAAAGGAAATTTCAAGTAGTTCTTTTGATCATTTCTCTAATGGTTATGAATCTTATTTGTATGAAAAAAATGAACAAGAGGGGTTAGAGGTGTTGCTAGCTAGGAGGTTACTAAGGGGAAGTAGTAAATACCAAGGTATACTGCTTTTAAAGCTCTTTTTGTGCAATAATATTGGGCATCTTGGTTTTAGATGCCTTGAAAAGTTAAAGAAGGAAAAGGGAAGAAGATGCAAGGAGAAAAATAAGAAAGAATGCTACCTAGAAGGAGTTACCAATGAGGAATTTTATGGAAGAGATGAAGAAGAAATTGTGTTTGTTGATGTTAAAGAATATCCCTCAAAAGATGATAAGAAAGAATTGGTTTCCAATTTGAATAACAATGGAGATTAGATAATTGACAATGGCTTCTCTCATCACATGACCAACCTAGAAGAGGAAAATTCATCTAGATGGAAGAATGTGATGGAGGATTAGTAGGGGTTGGTACAATATTCCTTGTGTAGTAAAAGGTAAATGATTTATTTATTTGAACAATAAAAAAAATTGTGTTGATGTTTGTTGGGTTGAAGGTTTGAAATACAATTTGTTAGGTGTTTCATAATTGAATAAAAAATGATACATATTGGAGTTCAATGAAGTCATGTGCAAGATTATTGGAAAAATAGAAGAAGTGACTTCTTATGAACAAATTAGAGATAACTTCTTCCATTTGAATTCTTCTATTAAGAGCTGTCTGATTGATAGAGTGGAAGATTGTTGGTTGTGGCATAAGAGGTTTTGTCATGTTAATTTTGATAATCTAATCAAAGTAAGTGAGATGAAGATAGTGAGAGGTCTACCTAACCTTGTAAAATTAGACAATGTAATATTTAAAGAATGTTAGCTTGGGAAGTTAACTAGTTCTAGTCTCATTAGTAAAAGTCATTTTGTTAAAGGAATCCTAGATATAGTTGACAAATATATGTGACCCAATATGAACTTAAAGTTATTGTGGAGACAAGTACTTTATGTTGTTTATATATGATTATTTTGAAATGATGTGGGTGCATTTCTAAAATGCAAAAATGAAGTTTTTCACATGTTTAAGATCTTCAAAGCTAGAGTAGTAGGGAGACAGGTAAAATATTTAAATACCTTAGATCAAATAGAGGAGGTGAGTTTACCTCACATGATTTTTTTTTCATATTGTAAAGATCAAGGAATCAAAAGGCAATTATCAGCTACAAAATCACCTCAGTAGAATGGTATTACTGAAGAAACATATCCATCATTGATTGTGTAAGGACATTAATGTTGCAGAAAGGCGTCACTCATACATTTTGGAAATAAAAAATAAGTACTATAGTCTACACATTGAACAAGGTCTAGTTGAAGAAAGGCACACTCAAAACTCCTTATGAACTGTGGTATGGTTGATCACCCTATGTGAATTACTCCACAATATTTGGAAGCAGGTGCTACATAAAGAGTGAGGATCATACATGAAAACTTGAGTAGCGATGAGGGAATATTCATGGTGTATTCCACTAAGAGAAAGACATGCAAATGAATGAACAAAAGAACAAACAAAATAGTAGAAAGTGCAAACGTGAGGATTGATGAATACTCAGAGCGGAATGATGAATCCAACAAAAGGGAACCTTAATGTTATAATCAGCTTGTCTATATGCATCTGGTTGAGAACAACGCTACAACAATACTGATGGAGGAACATGTGAATGAGTAGGAACTGATCCAAGTAATTGAAGAAGCACGTAGAGAAGAATCGATGCCACCAATGTACACAAAGTTGAATAATTCCTCTAATTAAGTTATTGGTGAAAAAAATTCTAGTGTGTTAACTATTAGAAATAGGGAATACTAAGAAGGGGAGAGGGCTGCAATAATGTTCACAAACTTTTTCCCAACTACGGATATCATTAACAATATTTAAACATGCATTTATGATCAAAGTGAAAAGTAAACATAACCATAACACAATGCATCTCATAACACTATTATTTGTTAACTAGGGAAACCCTGCCAAGCAAAAACCTTGGTGGGAATGGTACCCAAAAATGATCCAGTAAGGTTCATGCACTTAACACTAACAAAGTTTAAAAAATTAACAAAAGGCATGTGGGTAGTCAACGCATTGCACCACCCACAACATTGTAATATGTGTTAAAGCATGGAGATCGACTAGGTAATAATATTGTAATTGAAAAGTTATAAAAGAAAGTTTGGAAATGTGAAGTTCATAAAGAGAAACATGTTGATGTATATGGGATATGTGATATGCGAATTCTGATGTATGATTAGAGGAATGCAAATTGAAGTTTTGTTGAGTAGCAAAGGGTAAATATCAAATATTAAAGATATTAGTAGTAGTTTGAAAGATATTTTTGTATCTATCTTTTTGTATTAAGGAACTTCATTTTATATTGCATGTTTGGGTTGTGGGCTCATCTTGCTTACATTTTGTATTTGTATATAATAAATTCTAATAGGGTTGAGGCTTCTAACAAGGCACACGTCCTCTAACAAGGAATGAGACACTATATAGATGTAATAGACTCCTAACAAGGTCAATATCTTTAACTAGATACTTTTGATTAGTGGATCATTTTGTGGGTACCATTCCCACCAGGGTTTTCCCTTGGCTAGGGTTTCCTTAGTTAACAAAATATAGTGTTATGAGTTCTTTTATCACATGGTTATGTATGTTGTTCAGTATACTTAGTTTACTTTCATATGCAAGTTATAAGGTAATTAATAATATCAAATTTTGAGATAAATTTTGTAGAATACTGATTCACCCCTCCCACCTCTCAGTATTCCCTATTTCTAATAGAGGCATGGTGAGATTAAAATAAACTATACTTGGCAAGATAAGTTTTTGATTAGACAGTTGGTATTTCATATTGTATTATTTGAAAGGAATACTACAGAGGCTATTTGGGTAGTGGATTCAATGGTCTTCCTTTCAACTTCTTCAACTTGGAGTTATTTAGGGGAGTGAGGTTTGCACTTCTTTTTGTTTGTTATTGGTTTCATGTTGAAGGTCTTCTCATAGGTGTTAACCCTATTGTTTTGTTGAATGCTTTGTTTGACCTTGGTATTCTATTGTAAAAAAACAATCATAGGTGATACAACAGGGACTCATATGTACTAATTAAATTTCATTAACTCCCAATAGGGTCTATCCTCTAACAATTTTTTTTTTATCTTAGTACATAATTTTGTGGGTCCCATCCCCACCATAGGTTTCCCTCTGATCAAGGGTTTCCTAGTTAACATATTCATTGTTATTGTGTATGGTTATCTTCCTATGGTTGTTGCATCTACAATTTACATGTTTAATAATTAATAAAGATATTGAGAGTTGTTTATAGTTATCTTGGTGGACTTTACTTTCAAAGAATTGGTATCAGAGCATCAAATCCTTGAAGGACAAGCTTAACAACTTATGGAGATCTGTGACATATTTAAGAAAAGAAAGTCTAAAGTTTGATGGAATTAATTATGATAGTTTGAAATAAAAATATTAAGGTATGAAAATTTTTGTTTGTTGGATTTGTAAAGAATTTGGTTTTTTTCATCTAGTTTTTCTAAAAGAAGAAGAAGATAAAGTATACAAAGTCTTATAAGTCAAAGTTTACACAAGATTGCTTCTATGTTTTAGATTAAGGTAAAAGCAGGTTTTGAAGGGGCCCCGAAACCCTTTACATCTAAGAGAAAGATAAACCAATAAGCACAATCAGGTTAAAAGGAAACCTGAAACCAACAAAACAACTAAACAAGGTTAAACAGGGACCTGAGACCAACAGATGTGACCAGAAAAAACAACCAAAACAGTAGTAGAACCTGGAAGGTCAACAGACTGGAATAGCAACTTGAAAAACCTCCTAGACCAGAAACCAACGCACCAGAAAAGCAACCAGCTCACCAACACAAAAAACTGGTCAACATAAGGAAACAAAGGATTTTCCTTTTGATATGGAATTGCTTCTATGTTGATGAGGCTGGTAAAGTTGATTTTAAGATGATAAATTTTCTAGATTATAGTAATGATGAGGATAATGAAGAAGAAAAGGAGACAACCGTAGTGACTATTGTTGAATGTACAAATGTGAGAGTTGATGGAAGATTCAAAATTCAAGAGAGAGTACTGGATTATGATTCCAATGGAGAGAATAATCCTAGAACTAACATGCAAAATGTTGAGAAAGAGTTATTTTATGAAATTGACATCTATTTGTAGATTAAATTAAGAGAGGTATAGAGAGAAGAACCTAGATCAAAACCTATAGCAGAAATCAGAATTGAACAAGTGACACCTAACAATAACGTAACAAAGAATCATCCTATTGAACAAATCATTGGAAGCAAATACAAATGAGTTATGAAAAGGAACAAGGAACATGAAGAATTGTGTTTAATTTCTGAAGTTGAACGTAAGCATTCTAATGAAGCTTGCAAAGATTATTATTGGATAAAATCTATGAAAGAAGAACTAGAACATATTGAAAAGAATAAGACTTGAGAATTGATTCCTAGACCTAAAGATAAGAATGTTATTGGAACTAAATGGGTATTTAGAAACACGATGAATGAACAAGGTGAAGTTGTAAGAAACAAAGAGAGATTGGTATGCAGAGGTTATTCACAATAAGAATAAATTTATTTTGAAGAAATTTTTGCACCTATCTCTACACTAGAGGTAGTAAGAATTTTTTCGACATACACAATTAACAAGAACTTTAAATTTTATAAGATGGATGTCAAATAAGATTTTCTAAATTGATAACTAGAATAAGTATACATCAAACAACTTGATGGTTTTCCTTTGACAGATAAAGATGATATGGTTTGCAGATTGAAAAAGGCATCATATGGATTTAAACAAACACCTAGATCCTAGTATGCAAGACTAGATAAATACTTGACAAATTTGGAATTTATAAAAGGTATATTTGATAGTAACTTGTATCTAAGAAAGAATGATAAAGGATTAATATTTTTTGTAGTATTTGTAGATGACATTATTTTTGGAGGTAATGATGAAGCAATTGAGGCATTTTCAGAAGAAGTGAAGAAAGAGTTTGAGATGAGTATGATTGGAGAAATGAAATATTTCTTGGGATTACAAATTGTACAAAATAATGAAGAAATTTTTATATCACAAATGAAGTATCTTAAAGATTTTCTAAAATTATTTAGATTGGAAAGTTGTAAACCCATTGGAACACCTATGGTAACTAGATGTAAACTATCTAGCGAAGTTGAATCTACTACTACTGAACATAAAAAGTACAACTTTGTGATTGGTGGATTAGAATATTTGACACACACTAGACTTGATATAGCTAATGTAGTTGGAATTGTGGTAAGATTTCAGGAAGATCCTAAAGATAAACATTATGTAACAATAAACAAAAAAAATTTATATATTTGAAAGGCATGCTTGATTATGGATTATGGTATGACATATCACATGATTTCACTTTATGTGCATACACTATTGTTGATTGGGTAGGAAGTGTAGATGATAGAAAGAGAACTAGTAGTGGAGCATTCTTCTTGGGAGGAAGATTGATTTCTTGGCTAAGAAAGAAATAGGATTGTATTTCATAGATTATGACAAAAGAAGAGTATGTAGCAGCAGTAAACAATAATAATAAGCTTATTTGGATGAAGCAAATGTTAAAAGACATTGAGATAGAATTCATTGAACTTCTTATCATACATTGTGATAACACAAGTACAATAAGTATGTCAAAGAATCTAGTATTACATTCAAAGAAAAAGTACCTGTTTATTGAGTATCACTTTTTGAGATAAAAAATTGTGAAAAAAGACTAGATTGGAATATTTTAGCACAATTGTTTTACAAGTTGGGGTTTTTGTTGCACTAAAAGATCGAGTTGTCAATGCCTGATACAATCACTACTATACTTAATAGAACATAGGAGGCAGTTAAGCCATGTCACAAATCATGAAGGAGAACATTGGTGGTTAGTCCAACAATCCCCTACCCTCCCCCCCTCGATGTTACCTAAAGAGATTTGAACCTGTGACCAAGCTTCGATATCACTTGTTACAAGATAGGGTTGTCATTGTACCAAACAATCAACCTACCAATGCTTGATACAATCGCTACTAGACTTATAGAACAAAAGAGGCAGTTAAGCCATGTTAGGAATCCTAAAGGAGAATGTTGGCAATTAGTCCAACAAAAGGAGAAGATAGTAGATATATTTACAAAACCTTTGGCTAAGGACACATTTGAGTACATATTTGAGAGCTATGCTTGGGGTTATTCCCTAACCTACTTTTGATTAGTTAATTCAAAGATTGCATCAGCCTTACTAGTAGCAGAGAACTATTATTATCTAGACTAGCTACTTGATGCTTCCACTCTAAGGGAGTATATGTGTTTGAACTGAGTCATTGAGGACTCTTGGTATTGGTATTTTATCTTGAATACATTATTTTGGAAATGATTGAACCTAGAGAATTAACATAATGATATGTGTATCATTGATGTCAATGGGGTATATATGTACATATATATACACACACAGAAACACATATGTGTGTGTGTGTGTGTGTGTGTGTGTGTGTGTGTGTGCTCGCGCGCGTGCCCCATTGACATCAATGATACAAGTATCATATGTCAATTCTCTAAGTTCAATCATTTCCAAAAAAAATGTGTTCAAGATAAAATACCAATACCAAGAGTCATCAATGACTTAGTTCAAACACACATACTCCCCCATAGTGGAAGCATCAAGTAGCTATTCTAGATAATAATAGTTCTCTGCTACCAGTTGGACTGATGCAATCTTTGCATCAACTAATCAAAAGTAGGTTGGGGAATAACCCCAAGAATACCTCTCAAATATGTACTCAAATGTGTCCTTAGCCAAAGGTTTTGTAAATATATCTACTATCTTCTGTTTTTGTTGGACTAACTGCCAACATTCTCCTTTGAGATTCTTGACATGGCTTAACTACTCTTGGTATTGGTATTTTGTCTTGAATACATTTTTTGGAAATGATTGAACTTAGAGAATTGACATAATGATACTTTTATCATTGCACACACACACACACACACACACACACACACACACACACATATGAAAAATATGAGAGATATGTACTTTATGTTTGGGAGGGAGATGTATTTGATTAATTAAGAGGATTTATTAAAGATTTTGATATATGGGGGAGATTAATACCTTCCTTATGCATATTGGTTACTTGATGACATTCATGAGTAACATGAATGGGGGAGTAAAAGAAGACGAGGAAAAAGTATATTTGGTATTCTTGGAGCTTATATGTTTTTCATCTATGTTACTATCAATGCCAAAGGTAGATATTGTTATCATGAATGTTGATGGTATTCATGTAGGGGAGTATATTATCATTGTGTTGCGGACATGATTCAAACCTTGTGTTGCATTCATGACAATTTTTGTCATTGATGTCAACATACTAGTTAATCTATGATGATTGGCAGAGTTACAAAGGAAGAAGCATTTGGCATGGTTTGAGGATCACCTTGTGTACACTTGGGATTATGTTCTATAGTATGTCTGGATGCTATAGTTAAGATCACATACAAAAATATGGATAATGGACATAGTTGCAAATATTTTAGTGAAGGAAGCTTTCAGATAGCTTTTCTAGAAAGTGAGTATTGTTGTTTTTATTCTATCTTCATACAAAGATGGAATTGGATTAAATAGAATGAGACCGAGTTTGAAGACATGTTATAAATGGTTCATTTCAGAGGGCATAATCTGATGATCATTGAATGAAAATTTATAAAGACTGTGAGCCAATAGTTTGTGTGTAATCTTGGATAAAGTATAAAATTATAATGTAACTTTTATTGTTGTATCTTAAGGTGTTCCTATATTATTATTGTAAATTGGGAAGTCCTCAAGGTGCAACTCAATAACTTGTTTTAAGATTTGGTATAAAGGAAAGATGTTTTCCTTTCTTGTAATCATTAGTGAGATCATTTTGTAATGGTATGCAGACATACATTTGTAATATCTATTGTGTGAGATTGGTATGCAAAGTTGTGCAGATCATAATGGAGTTTCATGTAGTAGAGGCGTAATTAGATTAAAAGGAGTTGTAGTTGGCAAGGTAAGTTGCTGATTGGACAACTGTTGTTTCACATTGTATTATTCAAAAGGAATAGTACATAGGCCATTTGGAAAGTGGGTTCAGTGGTCTTCCTTTCAAATCCTAATAGGGTTGGAATCTCCTAAAAATGATTCAAAGTCTCCTTATAGGGACTCATATGTATTGATTATTTCTCATTGACTCTTAATAGGGTCTATTCTCTCACAAGGAACTTCTATATTAGTATATCATTTTGTGGGTACCATCCCCATCGAGGTTGTCCCTCTGATCAAGGGTTTCCCTAGTAAACATATCTAGTATTATTGTGCATGGTTATCTTTCTATGGGTTTTGCATCTACTATTCACACGTTTCACAATTAATAAAGATATTGAGAGTTGTTTTGATTGCATAACTTATTCACCCCCCACTCTTAGCTATTTTGGTGAACTTTACTTTCCAACAAAAACCTTAATAACTTCTACAATATATATGTTATGACAATGAAGCTCCACTGGAAGGATGAAATAACCAAGGTAAACCTCCACCTATTAAATCAGGATATTTTGAGCTCATATGAACCACTTACTAAAAATACTAAGCATTAAGTTTTTACTAAAGTAGTCCTTATAGAAAATATCGAAACATAAAATATTTTTTTTGGTTGATGCAACATTTCCCTTACATCCAGGATGCTCTTGCATTAAGTATATATATTCCAACCACACTCCAAGGTTGACATATACACATCAAATATCATACTATATTGAAGGTGACATAATCACCATTGTCAAGGCATCTACACACATGGACCATGTAAAGGGTGGCTAAACACTCAAAATCCAAAAGCAATGTTCACACCATAAGATGTAAATTATTTTTACAAGGTTCTCACAAAGGGTATCATCTATCCCTGAAAGGTGAAAGACTAGAAGATTCACTTCCTTCTTCTCCTATTACTCAAGTCAATTCCATTAGATAAACAAATTCATCACACTTAGGTTCCTAAGTAACAAGATTACACGAGATAACAAAACATAACAACACTTATTCACACAACCACAACATCTACTATAAGGGCAACATATATACAAAGAACCTAATGTTTGAGAATGGGCTCTAATACTAGATGGAACGCCCCATCGAAGAATCCTTGAAAAAAGGGATCAAGTAGACATTAACATTTTTTTGGTTAGGTAAAGTATAGAAACATGTATATACCAATCATCATGATAACAAGAGGAAGACTTAGCCAACTAACTAGATATTCCCAAGTCTACTATTACTCTCAAACACATATATTTTCCATTTAAGTGATTAATATACAAGTTAGTTTATTTTATTAAGCATAGTTGCATTCAATACAATGTTCATTTTGATTCCCAAATGCATATTCCTAGATTATTAATCATTCAAGTTCATTTCCATCTTAACACGTAAAGATAACAAGACAACATTTATAAATATCTCAAAAGTGTTGATTATCAATTTGTTCCAAATTGAGAATGTACAGCTTCCAAATGGGTATCCAAAAAACCAAATCATGGAAGGGCTCACTTTCCCAAAGTACAATGAAACACAATCATTATGTATGATAAAAATACTTCATTATATTATAAAATGCATTATTGTATGATATGATGCAGAAAGTAGTGAGATACTTGACTAGAAAATGGTGCGATGAAATGCACCTATTGCGCATGATGAAATACATTTAGCATTTCATTTTACAATACACTTATAGCATGTGATGAGATACTTCATCATACAATGCAAGATCCTATCAATCGTGGAAACAAATACAAATGTCAAATACTTAAAGAAACCTCCACATTAGGGAGTACTAGATACACATTAATCAAGAAGATAAGACCTTGATCATACATCAAATAATAATGAAGAAATTAAACATCTAAAACATCTAACTGACAAGATACATGAATATATCAATACAATAATAGTCTGCACAAAGAGTTTAAGTATGAAAATGAAGTCAAGAGGACAAGATAAGGAGGGATAAGTTGACAAGCTCCACCATGTAGAACCCATATACCCATCCTATTGTTCTCATGGAGATAATCCAACCAAAGACATAATGCATAAACATCCAATGCTTACACACATTCCAAATATTGCAAGATACAATAACATATATGATCATGAATACAATGCAATACAATGGGTAATAAAAATACAAGAGAAATAGGGATAAGTCAATAAGATCTTGCATCTAGAAGATTTTCATCCCTGTTCTCCAATCCCTAGTAGTAGTATAGGTAGAAACACCTCCCAAGTTCTAGATGGAACCCCTTGTTACACCCCATAGTGCTCATCCAGATAATGACCCAACCATAGATACATAAGGCATAAATATCCAAGGATTAAACACATGCTAGATAATGTGTGTCAATTGAAAAAAATATATGATCATGAATGCAATGCAGTATATTGGGTCATTCAGCAAAACACACTACATCATAACTATGTAGGGACTCTAGTTGAGAGTAATCTCTTGGCTCATACTAGCCCAAGTATGATAGTGTGGTATAGTAACTAAATTTCCTCAAGATACCTTATACTATGACCTCGCACCAAATTTCATAGAAGAGTGGTTACTCCCTGGGCACACCATCCTTGCACCACCTCCCTTAGGATTCTCAACAACCACCCATGTGGGTAGATGACTTATCTTACATTAAGTTGCATTATCCCATATTTATTAATTATTATCACTTGTTAAGAACCTCGCTACATTACCTTGTAGACCACTTCTAGGTCATAGTACCCATGAGAAGCCACTTCACATGTCAACCCATACATACCCTTTTCTTGTTACAACAAGTGTCATAAGGCAACGCAAATTTCCAACCCAACCTCCAAATAAATAAACACTCAATTGACCTGAATCTAGGAGTTCAGGTCTCACAAGATCCTTCCATAGGCATGCTCACTTGCATTTGGGTGGGCATAACCAACTCCATGTAGAATAATGATACAACAATATCCAAGTGTTGGATTCAATAAATTCAATCAAATGAAACAAGCATAAATGTACGTAAAGAAAAAAAATTGAGTGGAAGGCATAATGAAGCTCATTAGCACATATCTCAATCAACTAATCTTTTTAGAGAAGATTCCCATATAATCCTTTGATCATCTTGTTAGACATGAGGATGCCATATAATATCCAAAATACACCAATACTTCAAAATTTGACAAGAATTGAAAGTCCACATTTACAATTAAAAAACACTTTCAAATTAGAAAATAAATATCTTAGAACATTCCCTAATCATTCCAACACCATGATCCTACTCTTTATAGCTAAGGATACTAATAGAAAATTTAAGTCAAGCCAAAAAGGTGACAAAAAATACTAGGTGGCATGCAAATAGAGGTGACACTAAAAGCACCCAAAATTCAAATATCTTAGAATTTAGTGTAACTAAAAATTAACTTACAAAATATGTCCAAACTCCCAAAAATCCATTAAAATTCAAGTTTTGAATATACATGCAAAATGTGGTAGCATAACTTACCAAAACATTCATCTTTTAACACAAAAAAAACATAAATTATCATACCTATCCAACTAGGTAAATTGCATGAAAATAAAAGGGAACACTAGTTCTCAACTCTCGAGCATTTAGTAGTTGAAAGAAAATAATTTAAAATGGTGTAAAATAAAGGCCATACCTTACACAAATGGTAAAAACCAAGAAGAGAAAGGACACATAGAGACATTGTCGAATTGGATGACCTTCGATGAAGTGGAGCAATCTTGGTATGAATCTAATGAGCTACACACATATAAATATGAAAATAAAATCAAACACAATGAACAACTAAAAGATTTTCTCCAAGAGGATTGTGAGGAAAAATCCTCCAATTTTCAGATCATGAAAATAAGAAGTGGGGATAAAGCTCACTTTTGGCATAATATCAAGACTTTTACAAAAGTGACTTATAAAATAGATAAAATAGATTATTAACCCACTTCATAATCTATTTTACCCTTTTCTTAATTAAATAGATCAATTCCAGTTAATTGAAATCCAATTGTGATCAATTAGTCATTAAATAAAATAAATAATTAAATTCCTCCAACATTCAATTAAATTAGCATTTTATGCAACAACTTTGAAGCCCTAAATGAAAAGACACGCTCATGGGTTTAATCATATAGTGCATTATGAATTTGGATTTACCAATAACTAGAGGGTCAATGATAACAATAATACAGACACGCTAGTCATGTAGGGATATTATTAGCTCCATGTGAAAAGCCCATTGTCAGCAGTATAGGTACACACTCAAATCTTGTAATGTGGGTGAATGTACTTGGACCTATACAGCAAAAAAAGTAAACATCAAGTGATGATGCTTACTATACAAATATCCAAAGTACAAACAAACAAAGTCACATTAAGGGGAACATGACACCATGTAGATCTTGTAAGTGACCATGGCTTCGTTCCCACTTTGTACTAGCACCAACAAACAATCCGTACATAGTAGTAATGTAGTACAACATAACATCATATAATTGTATAATTATGTGTTTAAGTTAAACTATTTAATTAATCATTTCTAGTCATATGAGCATTTATTTACCGAAGGTAAAAGACAAATATTCGTAGCATAAAAATACACCAAGAATGAATCTAATAACATTCATTTGATATATAATCAATCACCAAACCTGAATATAATTAATTATTTCCTGATTGTTCTAAGCATATACTAATAGAGTTAATTAACTAAATTACTCAATAGCATACATAGTACAATACTTCTTCAAAATCCCAAACAATCATCCTAGAGAAACATCAATAACCTCAAATGTGAAATACGATAGATAACATCATAAGGTACCATTATACATATAAGCTCAAAATGTTACTAACAACATAATCAAACATATGAGTCAACACTATTGCAGTAACTAGAATAAGGTGCACTAGTCAAATGCATCATATAGTGAAACCATTGTTCATATCTCAAGGGCACTCACGAAGTAGCATTGTGATATCGTACAAATCTTGATAACCATTAGCACATACCTAAGTCAAACCATTGAATACATCATAAGCCTCATAAGTCAAACATAAGGCATAATTAGTCTGTTGATACAACAACATAAGTCAAATCACCCAAAGGGTGTAGAGCACTCATGGGTTCCAACATGATCAGTCAAAAAATAAGAACATCAAGGTTGCATCCATTAGGATTGGATACAGAAAAATTATAGAAAAGACACTACAACTAGACCATGCCATAGGGATTGCATAAGAAAATGAGCTCACCAGATCAATCGTCAACTAAAGAATAGAAAAATACTCAAATGAACAATAAAAAATAGACAAAAGGGATATATTTTTGGATGATCCAAAGATACTCTCGCTTATACTTTATAAATTATAACTTAATTATTTTCTAATTTTATTTTATTTTCATAAAAGACTTTAAATCTAAATGTATTTTTTTCTCTAATTGATATTAGCATTTATTTTTCTCAATGTAAATATGTAAATTTATTAATTAATATTTATATATTCTTATCAACATAAATTTGTTAACTATTTTTATATAAAAATGATTGATATGGATTGTTGTTGTAATTGTGTACTTTTTTAAAGCAATGTGTTTTATTAAGCAATATGAAGGATTGTTATTTGATTAAATGATTTGAGTTTTTATTGCTTTCACTTCATCCTTCTTGAATAACAAAATAAGAAGGCATGATTTTTTTAATAAATGTATAAATGTATAAATTTATTAAATCTTTAATATTTTAGATATTGAAAATTATAATATTTAAACATGACTATGTAACATGATATCAACAACAAGAATAATTACATTATTACTTTTAGTATTTTATTTACAAGACACGACTTATGTAAATAAAATATTTATCATTTGTTAACTAAAAAGTGATATTAATAGAGCTCAAATACTATCAAATGTATGCTTATTACTATTATCTATAATAATATGTTATTAAAATATTTACTATCAGTAAAAGAAATCTTCTTTTAAGAGTATATTAAGTTTTATATCAATTTTTCTAAATTGATTTCTTATTGATTATAAATGTTATAAATATTTTGATTTATTATTTATATATTTATTAATAATATACTATTGATAATATTATATTCAAAATCTAATTTATGTATGAGATATATGTATTTAAATTATTATTGTGAATATTTTCTAATATAAATTTAGAAACTTTAAGAATTATAGAAAATAGCAAGTTAATAATATTTTTACATTTTACAATAGGAACATAAAAAAATGTTTATTACAAAATCAAAAAAATGAAAGTATGTATAGGAAGGAGAGTTCTAAGATCTTTACTTACAATTTCACTGTCACTAATAATACATGTAATAGCTCAGATTACACTCACAACTTCTTTGATTCCATTCACATATCGTGAGGCATTCTCACCTTCGTTCATTCTCATGTCATCATACTTGCCTCTAAGACAAAATCTCAAAAAAATATTTTAATTTATTTTTTGTAGGTTTTGAACAATGAGCTAAAGATAATGAGCTACCACCACAAGTCTATAAGAAAAGAAAAGAATTGGAACCATTACAAAGAAGACTATAGACAAAACCATAACCCATACTAAAGTGCCACAAACAAAGTAAATACTAGAAACCATTCACACAACTAAATTAAATAAAAAATATTTCCAAATACATTACAATGACATTTACCAATCACCAATTAGTACATTTAAAAACTAACTATTCACCAAATTTAATATGATTAATTCGATTGCAATCAAATTAACCAGCTAGGATATTTTGTCATTAGGACTTGACTGCTCCCATCTATGTGTAGGTCAAAGTAGAGTAGAAATTGTTAATGTCACTCTAATCTATATCTATATGAAAGGGAGGTTGTCAACTATAATAATGATGCCATCCATATTTGAATCAAAGGATCTAGATTTTAAGATTTAATTCCTTATTTGAAATTCCTAGTTTTCTCAAACTATTGATATACCTAAATTAAATAAACATATGATCAATACTTTTTAACTAATCATCCATCAAATTCTATACATCTAATTGATTGAAATTCTATACATCTAATTGATTGAAATCAAATTAACAATGACCTAATATATATGATGAAAAAAGAGGTCAATTTTGAAACTTAAATCAATCAATGATCTACATGTAATTTAGAATTGAAAAAATAAAATAAAATATACATTTGTTTCAAACCAAAAAATTTAAAAACCGTTGGCACAAATCAAGATAAAGGGGAAAAGGGCAAGGCCCCTTAAGTCCAACAAAGTGACAAAAGGGAGCCCCACATGAAAGAAGGGTAGGAATCAACAACTATATAGGATAGAGAAATATAGGGACAATATGTTAGGGTAAACATCATGAGAATGATAATTTATAGAAGCTCCCGCGTACAATACTTAAAGTTACATTGCTTATAAAACACACAGGCATTATAATAAATGTTTTTTTACTCATTTCCTTAAAAAAGAAGAGATCCCGCGATCGAACCCTCGTGATGATTATGAGTGGTGTAGAAAAAGTTAAAGTCGTTATTCTTGTTGACTAATTATGGATGTAATCTTAAAAGTTTGAATGTTTTTCTTCCCGAGGAAGCAACCTCACTTTTAGCTTGGCCGGAAATTGTGGAATTTGTGTTTTGTGGGCCGTGGCGTACATTAAAAGAAAAAGTTTGTCCCTTGTGACCCACATACTATTCAACAAAATCCCTTAAAGCACAACATTGTCCCTATGCTTTCTAATCTTCAAAGGTGCTATTGTTGACCATGTCAGATTGGCGGGAAGGGGAAGGTGGAGGTGGAAGGTGTGCTTTTCTACCCTAAAAGCTTGGTTTGGAGGTAATTTGATGGTTTCAAAAAGATAGAAACACACACACACACACATATATATATATATATTATTATCTTTGTCTTTATATAGTACGATTTGAATAAGCATATATTTAAATTATAACTCTCTTTCAGTCAAGTAGCCATGTCTAGGAGATTTGGTATGTCAGATTCACTCAAAGTTGAGTATAATTTGAACGATCTTGTGGTAGTTTAAACTTTTGTGGATGACTTCTATATCACATATCGTCATCCTCACCAACCGTACCCAACCAATTGAGCTACAACCCTTTGATTATTTAAGAAATTTTAATATTTTAAGATGATTATAATGTGTGTTTTTATTTTTGTAGTTTAACCTAGATGGGTCCCCACGATCATTACTTCTCTGTGGATTAAGAAAGGCACGGGTATTGGAACATCTAGATAGCAAAAAGATTATTTTGATGGATTCATTGTTAAAAAAATGATGTTTAGGATTGTTCATCAAATTTATGTTTGATTTTGATCTATAAATTACGTCAACAACCCTTGAAATGAGGTCTAATAAAACTTTTGTAATTAATCTAAGTGGACATGTGTGGAAATAGAAAAGATATGCAAATCTAAATACAAAAAGAGCAAGCACACAACAATGGAAAACAAATGCCCTATATAAAAACATTTTTGGAAGCAATCTAGCCTCCAAATCTAGAGTCAATTTTATTATAAGTGACGCGAAATATACTACAAATGTGCTTAAGAGACTATACTTATATATTGATCTAGAAATATCTTATGAGCAATGACAATACCTACAAAACTAATATATGAAATTGATGCAAAGATTACATCAATGGTGTACAAACTCTTCAAAACCCCTTCGGCCAAGTTCTTACACAATCTTACCTCTAGAGACTCAAATGCTTCATTCAGCCTTCACAAGCATTTGAAACACAAAAGAACAAGTTTTTGGTAACACATTTGACCCTCTTACAACACTACTACACCCAACCATGGGTGATACTTCTAACATCAAATGCCCCCTTATTGGGAACTTGATGATACATGACTCCTACTAGGCTAAATAGGGACACCAACAGATACTCTATGGATGAACACTTTGAACAGACCCACAACTAGTTGTTAAGGTACTTGCTTTATAAAGGGGTCATAACTCTAGTAGCCTTACTTTCATATAAATCTAACTTCAACTCTCAAACTTTCCACACAAGGACATGAACAAGTTTGATTCTCAGGAACCCTTTCTAATGATACACAACATACTCTAGAATTGGATCTAGGCTCCACCATTGATTGGTCAAATAAATGTTGATAGGGTATATCTAAAAGGGGCTTCGACTTATTTTACAAAGGAAGTGTTAGATAATTGAGAGGGATGGGGGTGGGGGTGTTGAGGGTTAGTGAATCAGTTATGTTTAGTTATCCTACAACCCCTTTCAACAACTTCGATAAAATATAACATTCATAATCACCATAACAAATCAATTGGTGTATTCATTCATCTTCACAATTAACACATTCAAACACTGTACTCCAAACTTTTCATTCATTGTTTATTAGAACCGACTGATAGTAAAAACTTAGTTATTACCAACCATAAACTTAGTTGTTATCGAGTTGCAGTAAAATGAAAATAACATGTAAAACAACTTGCAACATAAAAACATCAAACATTTGACACCAAGATTTTAACATGGAAACCCTGTGAAGGAAAAAACCCACTTGGGACCGACAATCCAAAAGTTTGCACTCTTCTGAAGTGAGCTTTGTTAGGAGCCAACCTTTTTAAATGTTACAAACACATTGTTAATGTGACCTTGTTAGAGAATTTCAACCGAAAGATCATCTAGAACTTATCACTCATTGATGATGTCTAAAGAGTGGTCTTCTCTAAAGGACTTACAAACACCACTAGTCGATGTTGCCATATAGGATTTCACAAACTTGTTAGGTCCACTCAGTCTACAAGATTATTTGCTACAATTATTAGAAAGTAATAGTGTAAAAATGAGCAATTTAGGTATAGCACTACCTTATTATTGTTCAGATCTCCTTTCTTCTCTTTTGCTTTCTAATCTCTCACTCTGATTTCTTTACTTTGTTCACTTGACTAGTTGATTCACTCCTTTCTTCCTTCAACTCTACTCGGTTCACCTAGCTCAACTATCTTCTTTTAGCTTCTATAACTTCACATTTGAAGCACTCTTATTGCCATTCGATTGGTCACTAACCAACAACCAAAAATTGTCTTGAACATCTTAAATAGTCATCTTTGTGCTCCCAAATTCTTCAATTTATTACCTCTTAATCAAAATCATTGATCTTAGATTCAGTGAATTTAGTCACATATAAAATAGAACTTGCATAGATCTTTGTGCTCTTCCTTATCCTTCTTTAATCTTCATCATCAAATCTTTATTGAATTTTCCTAGTCATTGATCTTGTAAGAAACTTTGACTCATGTCTTTGAACATCCCAAACATTCCATTTTCCATGAAAAGTCAGCCTAAGATTCCATCTTTACACTTTTTTCTTCTAGTTGTTAGTTGGTGAACATATCATTTCACTCAAGTAATATAATACTCGGTTAATGTTAGACTCGTTTAGACAATACTAAATTTTCAACTTGCTTTGCCAACTACTCAGTGAATAGTATACTCACTCAACAAATATTATCTTCCTTTTTTAACCTTGTCACTTAGTTAAGCTTGTGTACCCCAATACATTATAATATTACATAATTGTAAAATAATTAAACCAACTTTGCATTATCACTATCCAACTCATTCAAGTGACCATTGAACACCATACTTATCAATTATGTCTTCAACATACTTTCTTCAAATCCTCTTCATCAATCATATTAATATAACACTTTATTGAATTAGCATAATGTCTAGCCAACTAAGACTTTGACATCAATGACAACATAACAATTGACATGACTCTTTCACATACATTCATAGCAATACCGATTATATTATCACTTGGGACTAACATGAAGTGCACCAACCATTGTTTTCCTCACACAACCAACACTTGGGTCATCATTTATCATGTCCAAAAATACCATGTCAACCATCATATTGAGTTTTCTCAATCATTTGATACATTTTCTCAATAGTTTCAAACTCTTTTGACTTGCCACATAATGAATGGAAGGCCTAGGGATTGGTAATTCTCTTAAACAACTCTACTTCCCAATCTAAGACTAGTTTAAACTTAAAGTACATAAAAAATCCTAACTTTCCACCAAGAATCAGAATTTTTTATGGTAGAAAGTCAACTTATTGGCATAATTAGCTCAAACCCTAGGTTAGGCAAGGGCTTGTAACCAATTTTAGTAAAAATTGAGTAACTTACACAAAATAAAATAAAATGACTTCAAACTAAATGCAAAAGAGAGTTAACTCATTCCTTCAAACTTCCATGTGCATCAGGTCCTCCATCCTTCGTACAAGCCACACAATTGTCGAATAACAATTAGATTGAAAAGGAAAATGTAATAATGTATTGCTTCAATTCAAAAATCTAACAATAACTCAATGCCTCAACCCTATGAGGCATAAGAAGCTTTATTTCAACCCCTTAACCAACACCAACAAAAATTCAAACCATATATTCATTGGGGAGGTGAGTTGCACTTTTTTAGCAAAATTTTCATTACAACATTTTGACAACTTTGACAAATTTTTACATTCCTACCTTCTACTTGATAAATTAAATTTATTGTAGGTCGAATGTGATCTTCAACATGACAAAACATCAAATTTATTATTCTCTTACTTTACTTGGGTGCTTGACCAAATTTGACCACTTTGACCACTACATACCTATTCAAAACATAATGGCTTATAGCCTTACAATTTGCTCTCAAGACCTTACAAAATGAAATAAAATGGTTCAAGTGACCTTATTACATCAAACTACTCAAAACCCAAGGTTTAGCCTTCACGAATCTCTTTATGCTTCATGGTATGTGCCTAAACTAGAAACCTCTATCTCAAGAACCCAAAAAATAAGATAGGCAATAAATGGAACCATCAAATGGTTGTTAGAAACCATGAGCTAAAAACCAAAAAAAATGTTGCACTCAAATCCCTAGTCAAAATTTAACACCCAAACCACAAGATGCGTCCATAATCCAAAAATAATATATTCATTACATTTGTCATGATTGCTAGCTAACTTGGGCTCTCCATTTTGACTCCTTTATCTCCATTCGAAGATGTGATATTTTGTCTTGTAACATGTGTCTTGAGTTAGTCAAAAAGTGTAACACTATTTTATAGCTCTTTTATATCTCATTGATGCTCATAGTACTTTTTTCATGTGAAAAGGTCAACTTATAGAGGCCATAAGTTTTGATCTAGGAAGTAATTTGAGCTTCTTTTTTAATCAATTAAAGGTACCATAGAGCTTTATGTCACCATAACCAACTTTTTCTAAATATGACCCATTTCAATATTTTTGGGGTTAAAATCAACCTTCATAGCCAGAAATTTACATTTTTGTGTTTTGTACGTGCAAAATTATATTTTTGAATTCTTATCATTTAGTATGCATTGTTGAGACACATTTCCAAAAACTCTCACTTTTAACCACATAAAGTTTACAAGCAATATACTTTTTGACTTTTCAATTTACTAGATAATTATTTTTTCTCTTTATCTCCTTTTTCATCCACCGCAAAGAGGCTCCCTATAAAATTCTTTTTTATTAATTAATTTATAATGAATATTGCTTTAACATCTAAAATATCTACAATTATATGAATAAAGGAGATTAGGGTACTTAACATACACAAATGTAATGGATAAATGATTAGAACAAAACATATACCTTATAAAACCCATTTAGTGAAAATATTATCCTTTGATTATCAAGCCAACTTTATTATTTACAACAAAAAGAGGGTTGAAATATGAATACAAGCTAAAAACTTTTTAGGATATTATTGTTGGAATTAACAAGAGGGGATAAACTAGCTAAAAGGTGTATTCAAGTACAACGATGCATTTGGTTGTCATTTATGGAAACCTAGTCATAGCATAAAGAAAGACTAACCTATGAGCTAAAACAAGTAATTGGTAAGCAGATAATGTCTAAGAGACATGACCATTATACAAGAGAAGTTAGCCATAATAATGGTTCTCTCTTTTTGGCCAACTTTGACACTGAAATAGATATTTTTCAAGAAATAATTACATTCAAATGTATTACTAAGAAATTGTAAAGAATTTGAAGATGATGTAAACTAGTGATTTGTAGCATTTTCTGTCTAGTTTCTAACACTATTTAAAAAAAAAAAAGTGATTGAAGTCCATCATGTTATCTCCTTTGAAAAGTGGCATACAAGAAAAATCAACATTTTTAAAGAGTGATAGTCATTTTGATCAACATAACATTTTTTTAAAAATATGATAATGATAAAATTCTTTCAGGGTTATAATGGTAACATCAATATCTAGGTATTTTAGTTGGTTTTGTTCAATTTTGTCAAAAAATATAGATTCTATTCAATGAAAAAGTGACATCAACGATAAATTGACATAGGTTGATTTTGAATAATACAATTTGTTTTGTATAGATCAAAATGAATTTTTCTTGTTTTGTTAGAAAGGTAACACACATACCTTGGTAGAACATATTTAAAAAAACATTTTCTTATTTTTCCTAAAGCTTCAAACTAAGACTTGTGAGATGGCCCAACAATCTATATCTAATAAGACTACAAATAAATCATCACAATAACACAATGTATAATAAAATTATAGTCAATGAAAAGCATATTCAGAGTAGAAAAAGGTGGTATATTTAGTTTTAAAAATAGACCTATTTAGCCATTGTTTGAGTACAATAAAATTATAGTCAATGAAAAGCATATTTAGAGTAGAAAAAGGTGGTATATTTAGTTTTAAAAATAGAACTGTTTAGCCATTGTTTGAGCCCTCAAAAGGGCATAATTTGAGGCGAAAACTATGAAATTTGCAAAAAAGACAAAATTAAGGGGCTTTGAATGAAGGGTGGTTCAAATGAAGGGACCTTCAAATGAAGCCTTGGGAAGGGATTTGAATGAAGTCCCCCATGCCATTGCATGTGGTGCCAAGGATCGAAGCCCTCTAGTTGCCAATAAGTGCCAAGGGGGCTTTAATCGAAGCTTTGTAGTTGTCAGGAAGTACCAAGGGGGTTTCGATCAAAGCCCACTATTGATGTGTTGCGATGATCAAAGACCCTAGTAGACAAGCTTCTATTGAATCCCTTAGAGACTTTCATTCGAAGCCCGTTGGTATTTCTAGCCCCACTTTCTATTTGATTTCTTGGTGATGGAAAGTGGGAAGCATTATTGTGGCTTGACCCCCCGATGAATATTTATATGGTAGTCATGATACAATACAAATCAAATGGATAAATTGTAGGAGAGATTGTTGTTGTGTTTATTAAGACTGATGTTATGACAGTAACACTTAATGATGACAGGTGAGAAGGATTCCATGTGTCAAACTATGATTGAGTAATATGTTCTTAAGTTTCATGTGATAGAATGTTTTTAGGATGATTGGTTTGATCATTGCAGTTAAAGGAAAAGGAATGTGATGTGTCTTAATTAGTTGGAGTAATAATGATTTGGCAGTTAGAAGATAGAAGTGATAATGGTGAGAGAATTCAAGATGGAGCATGTGAATGTCAAACACATTTTGACTATCCTAGGGAATAGCACAAGAAAACCTAATGTCAATCATGACAGTGAAAAAAAAGTGTGTGAAGTATATATGGATATGTGAGTTGTAAGTTTGTAATTTCAATGGATGGTGAATATTAAGTGACAAAATCATGTGTACATGTATGTTACAACTTGAAAAGAGGAAGAGTGTGTTGGAGAGAAAAAATCAAATAGTGCATGAGATTACATGTAGTGTGATTATTTTGTGAAGAAGAGATTGATCAAATATACACATTGTAAGTAAAGAATAAATAATTTGACAGGCCAAAAGTTATATACAAAGATCATTCAACTTGTTGTTCCCTAACAATTACAATGAGGGTAATCTATAGATTGGGTGGACCTTAACTGGTCTCTATGTAAATCCTTTAATAGGGTAGACTCTTAGAAGGAATTCTAAGTCCTCTAATGATGTAGATCCCAACATACCTTCTTGTTCTCCTAATAGTTTACAAATCACTCCTAACAAGGTGAACCCCTAGAAAGGGTATTTGTAATCTTCTAATGGGAGAAATAGTTTTAAAGGCTTGTGGCAATCGTCCCCACTACAGTTTTTACCATCTAATAAGGGTTTCCACAATACCAAAATAACTATGTTAGTTGTGTTTCTTATATGATTAATTGGTGAATTGACTTTGTTTCATTTCATCAGTTATTTGAGTGTTTTGGAAGTAAAGTCTGAGATAGCTAGATCAGTAGTTTGAATTAGCGATTTACTTGTTATTCTAATTCATCCCCCTCTTAGTATCATTTTATAAAAAAAATTGGTGTTAGAGCATAGGTCCTCAAGAAGATAATATTTATATTGATAAAGACTCCCAAAGATTGACGCATATAAGTATGAGAGAGAGCTTGACGAATAAGCCAATATGATTCATGAACTATAAGAGAAGCTAAGAAAATCTCTTGTAGGAAGAAGAGAGTTTGTTGATAGGCTAAATGAAAACCAAGACTAAATTTATTAGTTATTTGGAGGAGCCATGTCCAAAAGTCTGAGGAAGCTATTGCATATCTAATAGAGAAAAATGAGAAGTTGAAAGAAAGAGTCAAGAACTTGAAGAGAGATCTTGAAGGGTAGAAAACAAAAGTGTGTGAAGGGTTTGAGGCAAAGAGATGTAGAAGATGCAAAGAGAGTGGTTTAATATGTATTCAAAGAAAAAGAGGAGGAACTTAATCATCTCAAGAAAAAATAGCATTGGTATAGAGGTAACAGTAGGATACTACAGATAAAAATAAACAAGTTGTGAATGAAAACACAAGATTTGGGAAAGAAGTTGGCAAGTGAAAAAAGGAATTGAAAATTGAGAAGGAAAAAAATGAAATGCCAAAAGGGTATAATGAGAGCTCATAAAAGCTTGATGAACAACTAAACGGTCAAAGGAGATACATGGACACAATATGTTTGGGATACACTACTCAAGGAACATTTGAAGTTGGAGAATCATCCAAAGCAAAGGAGACTCAATACAATTTGAAAGTACATGGAAAAACTACTAGTAAGAAGCAAAATTAACCTACCTATTTCAATTTTGAAAAACAAATTATAATGCAAATATTTGTAGGAGTAGATTGGTGATTACTAAACCTCAAATATTTAATGGCCATTGTTATTATTGTGGGAAGTATGGTCATATGGGATACGAATGTAGATTTAGTATTAGCACTAGATCCAATGTAAGTGGGACAGGTGGTCACTATTAAACATGTAAAATGTATGGTCATAAAGGGGAAGACCACATATCAAAGGCATAAATTCCCTATTCCTTAGTCAAACTAGTGATTACATTAGTAAGAGAATCATAGTTTGATGTCACCTATTCAGTGTGTGGACTATGGGCATGTGGCTATAAATTTTAGAATGAGAAAAATAAGAGGTAATTTTGGACCTTGGATTTCAACTAGTATGGCATGCTTTATCTATCACAAGATTGGACATCTTCTGAGAGACTACAAGTTCAATAACCAATCATCCAACCAGTTAGAGGTTAATAAAGGAAAGAGAGTTATTAATGTAGAGATAGTAAGAAATCAAATGAACATGATGTGGGTAAAGAAAGGAGACAACAATGAGGAGGTCAAGATGTCAAATCAAGAGCCATCAACCTTGGGTGTGATGGATTTTTCATCAAAATAATTCAATACTTGATTTAGGGGGAGCATTCAAAGAAATATCCTAAATCAATCTCCTAAAGGTATGTATGGTCATTTAAAATCTCCATAGAAAGATACAATGTGATGACTAAACCATAGTGAGATAATTGTAATGTTGGTAAGCAATTACAAAGTGATAACATTGAAAGGTTGTCACTTTAGCCAGTAAAAGAGAAAGGTTATAATGACTAATAATATTAATTGATGAATAGTATTGTTTATCATTGGAAGAGGTGAAATGACTAATTCTGATAATAAATAAAGGAGAAAAGAGTTCATTTACCACATTTATAATTAGGAATACTCTTGAGAAGCTATATATTGTGAACTTTATGATCAATATAGTGATAAGAGTGAATTACAAACTGGAAGGAAGGATTTATCTGTAAACGATGACAACTAGTAAAACCTAAAACATATTTGTGAATAGTAGCAAGGTTAAGGTTTCATATTTAGATTTAATCATGGAACACAAGGTGGATTTCATATTTATTCTTTTTTCCTCTTCTTGATATCATCCATTTCAACAATCTCAAATTTAATAAATGAACCAAGAAGTTTATCTAAGGTCTAATAATTCAAATCATGAATTTCTCTATTTGCATATTTTTATAACTTGTGGGGTTTAAGTGAGGCATCAATATTTTTCTTAACACTTCCTTTCCTTATAACATTCAACCAACACCATTGATAGAATTAACAATTTCATTCACTAAGTGAATATAGGCATTAAAAAATTAATCATCACCCTTTTTGTCTCCACATATGCTACTCATTCCTTGTTTTCTTTTGTCTTTGAATATCCTTTATGTTAGAGTAATTAGATATTTTCTAATTAACTCTATTCTACTTAAGTCAAACTTTAGGCATCTAATAATTTTTCTTTTATTAATTATTATAATGCAACCTAGGTTTTACCTTTTAGGGTTTTAAACACCTTTATAAGGATCAATCTCTTTGTAATTAGTTGGTTCCCTTTTTATTATAGATATTTATCTCTTTTCTCATCAAGAATGTCTCATCTATGGATCTGGGAATTCTAGCCTCAATAGCTTTTTTTCTTCTCTCTTCTATGACAAGTGTTTGTATGTAGGTGATTCTTCGAAGCTATGTGGTTGAGCTTTAATAAACTTCAAAATGGTATTAGAGCCAGGACGGGTCATTTTTCAAGCATTTTTTTTGTCCCAACGACCATTTGACCATCAAATTTGGGCTTGTCACCTGCTTACGTCAATGCCATGTCAGCACTACATCATCACTCCTATCACCCCTCATGGCTATGTTTGGACCTACCTTTACATTTTTAGTTTTGATATATTTTTATTTCTTTTTCTTGCATCAAAGTGACGAGATCTATTTTGCACTCAGAGAGACATATCTTGAGCATCTGATCTCTGATTTGGGAATTCTTTATATTATTCGAAAGGTCTTTTATAGATCTTTCCACTGATGCTAGTTATTTTTCCAGATTATGTTCCAGGCATATTCTATCTAGTTTTTTGAATTTTTGCAATTTGGTAGATATCTTAGTTGTTTCAGGTATGGGGATTGATTTTGTTGCTCAGATGAATTTTTAGGGTTTTATGTGATGTTCCCTTTTTAATCCTCTGACCTGGTATTCAAATTTGGGCTTAAGTTAGGGAGTCATTTAAATTAAACAAGCCTATGACCCTCATCGCTTATTAAAATATTTGAGGAGTTGAGAATTTAAAAAAATTAATTTATTGGTTTGTTTGGAAGATTTCTCCTCATAGTGCCAGATCATCTTTTCTCATCCTGGTTACGACCATCTCGAGATGATAGAATGACAGTGCAGAGGGCATGTGAAACAAGCTCCAAGCGGTTCTGACAAGTGCTCGAAATTACTCTGCCTCTCCCTCCACCAACTCCCTATCTAAAGATTTCATAACTCAGGTGAGAATAAGACTTTCTATACTATAATTAGAAATGCATCTCGATGTTATTTAAGTCTTAAGAATGTATATACATATATAAGTATAATGTACTAGTATCCTCTTGATTGCAATATTTATTAACATATCACATGTTAATGTCTACTTTGAATCCTATATCATCATCATCATCATCATATATATATATATATTGCAAATGCTTAATAGCATATAACACTTTTCTATTTATTTTAATGTACATCTTAATATCCATGTGAAATGCTTGTAAATCTACAAATGAAATGGTATTAAGAATTATATAATTCGTAGCATAGTAATACATATCCTTGAGGCCGATATCATATGTTACAGATTACAAAGTTTTCTTTTGTATTTTCCAACGTTATTGATATATATTTATATGTATTAATCTCCATTGTCTTATATCGATTTACTCCAAATATATATTTTATCGCATCATGCGAATGAGCTTTAATAATCTATTTAAGCATAACCTTTAATGAATAGAATGAAATCAATGTAGTGGTTATATGTATCAAATTTTGAATGTACGTACATAGAAAATTAATAATGCCTGATTCTTATCAAACTTCCTTATATTAATGCAATTTCGATTAATGTGATTATGATAGAAGTACCTGACTGTCCTTGACGTGGATACTGTAAACCTAGTGCCGGGTATGTTCAATATGCTGCACAGAGCTATATTTTATTGTTCAAATATCCACGTTTATCCTCCTTTACTCTTATTTTTTATATGCTTCTTCTCTTTTTTCCTTCCTTTCTAACTTTCAAACCTAACCCTAATATATATTGTTGGTAGTGTACGTGGTGTAAAGTCGTGTCTTAATTCATAATTTAATCATTGTTCTTATGCTCTTTATTGCTGCATAATCCATACGATTATTTATTTATTTTGGAAAGAATTTGCAGTCATATATTCGAAGTGCCACTATATATTGATTGAAAATATTTATAGTTAATAGATTAGGGTTGAAAGAATCATTAGGTTTAGGTTTATCTGTTATTGGAGATATTTTCAATGGAAAAATTAATACAATTTAAAGTTAATGAACATAATATTAAACTTATGATATTAAATACATAATATTTCAAAATACAATGAAATATTATCAAACTGGACATATAATGTGTTTATTGTACATTACATGTTTTATAGTAATATAGTTATAAATGATCACATTTGGCATGTTGATTATAAATTGAATTTTAGTGTTATTAAAAATATATTGAAGATATCAAATTCAACTAATTAAATTAAATAAATACATTACATGTGTGACAGATATATATATATATATATATATATATATATATATATATATATATATATATATATATATATATATATATATATATATATATATATATATATATATATATATATATATATATATATATATATATATATATATACACACATACACACACATATCAATCTTGGCTCATGGCAGTTCCCCCTTCCTGAATTTGCTTGTCCCCAAGCAATGCTTACATTACATGTTTATTGTACATGACATATAATGTGTTTATTGTACATTACATGTTTTATAGTAATATAGTTATAAATGATCACATTTGGCCTGTTGATTATAAATTGAATTTTAGTGTTATTAAAAATATATTGAAGATATCAAATTCAACTAATTAAATTAAATAAATACATTACATGTGTGACAGATATATATATATATATATATATATATATATAAATCTTGGCTCATGACAATTCCCCCTTCCTGAATTTGCTTGTCCCCAAGCAATGCTGACTGAGCGATGGTTTCCTCTCTAACCCATGTAGCATCTTCTTTGGGAAGATTTTTCCATTTTACTAAATATTCTGGAATAGTCTTGTTCCTCAGTCTCCTATCACACCTTTCAAGAATAATCTCAGGCTCCAAGATGAGCTTTCCTTCACTATCTAATGGTGGTAGATCATCACAAGGGTTTATATGTTTTTCAAGGACTTTTTAAAGTCTGGATACATGAAAAATATTATGAATCTCACCATTCTCAGGTAGTTCTATCTCATAGGCTACTTCTCCTATCCTTCTTAAGATCTAATATGGTCGATAGAAACGTGGTCTTAATTTTTCTACTCCACCGACTTTGAGTGAAGATTGTTTGTAGGGCTGTAGTCTCAAAAATACTAGATCTCCAATTTGGAATGACCTTTCCACTTGTTTCCGATCAGCATATATCTTCAGTTATTTTTGAGCACGGTGGAGATTGTCTTTGAGAATTTTCATAATATCAGTGCTTTGTTGAATGAAGTCCTTAGCTCCTGGTATCCTGCTGTCTTGAGTGATCAGATCCCCAAATGTAGCGGCCTCATATCCATATAACGCCTTAAATGGTCTCATCCCAATTGACATGTGATGGGTATTATTATAACAATACTCTCCCAAGTATAACCATTTGATCCATGTATTTTGTTGTCTTGTCACATAGTTTCTGAGATAGCCTTCTATCCATTTGTTAACGATTTCTATTTGTCCATCTATTTGGGGATGATCACTGGTGCTGGGGGTTAAATTAGTTCTTGCTAATCTAAAGAGTTCCTTCCAAAATAAGCTGAGAAATTTGCTATCTCTGTCACTAATGATATTCTTTAGTAACCCATGTAATCTAAAAACCTCTTTAAAGAATAACTGTGCTATCTGTGGTGCCTTATAATGTATGGATATGGGAAAGAAATGTACATATTTGGTTAGCCTATCTACCACTACCAGGATGAAATCTCTTTCTTGCACCTTAGGTAATCCTGTAATGAAATCCATGGTAATGCTTTCCCATTTTTGTTTTAGGATGGGTAATGGTTGTAATAAACCAGCTGGGTAATTCTGTTTAGACTTATTTTTCTGGCATGTTATACATTCTTAGACATATTTCATAACATCCTTCTTTTGGCCTTTCCAAGAGAATCTCTCCCTTATCTTCTTGTAAGTTTTGTAGAATCCAGTGTGTCCAGATAGAGGGTTGTCATGGTATTCTTTCATAATCTTCCCCTTAACCTTAGAATTCACTGCAAGTAGAATTCTTCCCTTATATAGTATGATTTCTTCAATAATTTTGTATTCATCATTGGGTATATTTCCATCCATAATCTCATTAGTTCTTGGATCCTTAGTATATTCTGCAATAATTTCATTTTTCTAGTCACCTATGATACTAGTAAGGGTATTCAAATGGCCTTGCCTAGATAAAGCATTTGCTACCACGTTATGGGTTCCCTTAACGTACTCAATATCAAAATTATATGCTTGGATTTTACTTACCCATTTCTACTGGTGATCATTAAGGTCCTTTTGATTCATGAAGAACCTCAGGCTATTATGGTTTGTTTTAATGTTGAACCTTCCACATACTAGGTATTGTTTGAATTTTGCCAATGCGTGCATGATAGCCAACATTTCCTTGTCATAAATTGAGTAGTGTCATTTTGTTTTTGATAGTTTTTGGCTTTTGAAGCAATAGGGTGTTTGTTTTGCATAAGTACGGCCCCAATTCCTTCACCAAAAGCATCACACTGTAATTGAAAAGGTTGTGAAAAATTTGGAACAACTAAGACTGGGCAAGAACTCATTTTTTCTTTTAACTCTTCAAAAGCCTCTTGTGCTACCTCATTCCATCCAAAATTTCCCTTTTTTGTTAAGTCTGTTAAAGGCAATGCTAACTTGGAAAAATTCTTCACAAACCATCTGTAATAGCTGCATAAGCCCAAGAATCCTCTAAGTTGTGTTAGGGTTTTGGGTTTTGGCCATTCCCTTATTGCTTTAACTTTTTCTTCATCCACGCTTACACCCTTGGTATTGATTTTATGACCAAGGTAGAGAATTTCCTCTAATCCAAATTCACACTTTCATGCTTTTGCAAATAAGGATTTAGATTCTAATATGCTCAGGACTTCTTCAATGTGTTGGAGATGTTTTGCCCATGACCTACTATAGATTAGAAGGTCATCAAAGAAGATGAGGAGGAATTTCCTAAGTTGTTTTTAGAAGATATGATTCATACATGATTGGAAGGTGGCTGGGGCATTAATGAGGCCAAAGGATAGAACTAGAAACTCGAAATGCCCATAATGACATCTAAATGCTATTTTGGGAACATCCTCCTTCCTCATTCTAATTTGGTGGTATGTTGAACATAAATCAATCTTAGAAAAATACACTACTCCATGAAGTTCATCTATGAGTTCATCCACCCTAGGAATTGGAGAACAATTTTTAATAGTTTTCTTATTTAGTGCTCGATAATCTATACACATTCTCATTGTTCCATCCTTCTTTTTCACAAGTACTACCGGTGACGCAAAAGGACTGGAATTAGGTTGTATATGTCCCATTGCTAGGAGTTCTTGAATGGATTTTTCAATTTCATCTTTATACTTTTGAGGATGTCAGTAAGGTGTGGTGATTACTGGTTTAGCATCCTTCTCCAATTCTATAATGTGTTCAAATCCTCTTTTAGGTGGTAATCCTGGTGGAATTTCTTCAAACACCCTTCAATGTTTCTTAATGATGGGTTCGATATCTATATGGATAGCTGATTCTTGTGGAGTAGATTTTTTTAGTACTAAACATTGTGCAACCCATTCGCCTTGACCATGGCATAATATTCTTTCTATTCTTTTGCATGAAACTAGTTTTGTAGAACCATCAGGTATTCCTTCCAACGTTATTCCTTCCCCTTTGTGCTCAAAATGGATTTTCAAATTTGGGAGGTCAAACTTAAAACATCCCAAAGAAAATATCCATGGGGCCCCCAAAATTATATCTGAATCTAGTGGAACCACATGCAGGTCTTCTTTGATGGTGTGCTTTTTCCCTAAAGTGATTTCTTGTTGTGGAATCACCTTTGTAAATTGTACCAATGATCCTATGGCTTGAATAGTAGTAAAACCTTTGAACTTCTCAGTTTTTAATTTCATTCTGTTAACAAGTTTTTCATCAATGTAATTATGGGATGCTCCACTATCAACCAATGAAATGACTTTCTGTCCATTGAGAGTGCATCTAATTCTTAAGACCTAATTTTTAGAGGGTTGAGTCATAGTGGCTATCACTCCATATTCTTCTCCCTCTGTCTCTTCTTTATTGCCTTTGTCACATTTTTCCTTTTTGTTGACATTTTCTTCCTCAGAATCTTCTTCCATTCTTTGGATGCAGCCTCTCTTTTCACATCTATGTTTGAGTACCCAATCTATTCCACAATGGCGACAAGTGTTTCTTTTTTGGTTGCAGTTATGGATTTGTTCCCATGGCTTTTGGCATTTAAAGCATAAATTTTTCTTCTTTAGTTCCTTTTGATCCTTCGTAGGAATGAATTTTTTGTAGGATTTATCTTTTTTGTGATTTTTCGTATTAGGTTTATTCCAGGATTTTTTGTTTGTGGTTGAAACTTCCAATCTTAATGCTGTTTCAAAAGCATAATCTAAAGATGAAGGTTTTAGGGCACTTACTAGACCCTTTAATGAATCTCTTAATCCTTCTATGAACAAGTACGTAGAGCGTTCATCATCTACTCTTGTGACTTGGACCGAGATCTTTTGGAATTCTTTAATATAATCCTCTACTATCCCTTGCTGTCTTATTTGAGTTAATTTCTTAAAGTTTTCTTGAGGATGCCTTCTATCAAATCTCTTAATGAGTTTTTGAGAAAATTATTCATAAGAAGTAATATTTTGGTGCCATTGAGTAATAAGGCCATGATGCCACCAATCATGTGTTGTGCCTTCTAGGTGAAGGATTGTGAATTGAAGTGCATCTTCTTCTGTCATTGGACTAAGGCTAAGATAGGTGTTTGATTTTTGTAACTAGGTGCGTGCAGTAAACTTTTCTGATCCATCAAAAATTGGGAGTGTTACTTTATTTACTTTACTTCTAAAGTCTTAGGTTTCATGTCTGTTGGCTTCACAAAATTTTCTGGATGTTATTAACTCTCTAATTTCTGGTTCAAGGTTGGCATAAGCTCTTACATTCTCAATAGCAGTATTGGTTGTATGTCCCTCTTCTTTCATCAAGGGGCCTTCCCTAGGTAAGAAAGGGGGTTTGGGTACTTGAGATGATGAAGCTCCATGATTTTTTGAATGGTTTGATATTATGTCTCTTCCACCAGACTTATTGTTTTAAAGATTATTTATGGAATTTCCCATGTTTTGTAGTGCTTGAAGAAGTGCTTGGTTTGATCTTTCTATTTTTCGTGCTAAAGTTTGGCTTGTATGTTCCATAACATTTATAATTTCATTAGATACTTGTTCGTTCATTTTTGCTCCTCTTTTCATTTACTATATTTTCAGGATGGCAGAATCAGGGTTTGATACCAATTGTGATGACCCCTTTTTAATCCTCTAACCTGGTATTCAAATTTGAGCTTAAGTTAGGGAGTCATTTAAATTAAACAAGCCTATGACCCTCATCACTTATTAAAATATTTTAGGAGTTTAGCATTTAAAAAAATTAATTAATTGGTTTTTTTTGGAAGATTTCTCCTCATAGTGCTAGATCATCTTCTCTCATCCTGGTTATGACCATCTCAAGACAATAGAATGACGGTGCAGAAGGTGCATGAAACAAGCTCCAAGTGGTTCTGACAAGTGCTCAAAATTACTCCGCCTCTCCCTCCACCAACTCCCTATCTCAGGATTTGATAACTCACGTGAGAATAAGACTTTCTATGTAATGCATCTCGATGTTATTTAAGTCTTAAGAATGTAAATACTTATATAAGTATAATGTACCAGTATCCTCTTGATTGCAATATTTATTAACATATCACATGTTAATGTCTACTGTGAATCCTTTATCATCATATATATATATATATATATATATATATATATATATATATATATATATATATATGTTAGAATTCTTTAGAATAACTGAGAGGGGGGGGGGGGGGGGGGGGGGTGAATCAGTTATCCAAGGTCTAAATGCCCTAATAATACTTTTTCATCAATTATAGTGAGCCCATTAAACTATTCATCCATCCAAGCTTAAATCAACCATCTTAGCAAGTTATAACAATTCAACATGCAGGAATAAAACATGCAAGATCAACATAGGACATAATGATTTATGTGGAAACCCAATTTGGGAAAAACCACTAGTAACATGCTACTCAATTCTCACTCTTCTAAAGTGATGCCCTATTAAAGGCCTGCCTTGTTAAAGGCTTACAACACACTATTAAATGTGACCTTGTTAGAGGATTTCACCATACTGTTAGGAATGAGCCTGGTCAAAGGACTTTAGAACATTCACTTGGAATGTCACCCTGTTAAAAGATTTACAACATGACTATTAAACCAACCTAAGTCCATAGGATTTATACTAACTGTTACAATTGCTAGAGAGTAACAATAATGGCTTTTGATCTGATACAACTTACAACATATCTTATAGATTACAGATCACACTTCAGTTTAATCCTTTGCTTGGCTTTAATCACTTCAGCTATGATAGCTTGTCATCTCAAGCTTCGTCACTTTGAGTCTTCTTGCTCATCATACCAATGCAATCATATCTGTGCTCATCTATCGAAACAGAGTATCTGTGCTCTCTTTCTCCTTAGCACCTTCTTTAGCACTTCATACTTTCATGCTTGACCCTCTACTTTGCTTCGTGACCTTATGACTCCTTAAATAGAAATCTGGAATACCTTTCCTGCTCGATTCTCCCTCTCCAACTTTAGGGTTTCAATAGATTAGGTAGGATACAATGTATCTATCCCATATCTTGCTCTTATCTAGAAACTATGTCTAGAATCCAGTTGTATTCATCAAAAAATGTTTTACATAGTGTTCTGTGCCACCAGCTCATCATTCTTATCTTCTATCTGATTCACAAAATTCTAGATAACTACCATGTCGGCTTAGATCTGGCGAATCTTTGACTTTTAAAATAATGTAGCAACTCAGCATTATTGATTTACTGATGCTTGGCTCCTTTTCTGTTACTTGGCACTTGTATCATGCTCGGTAGCTGATCTTCACTCGACACTTGATCTTCACTCGGTACTTACTAAAGTTAAACTTTGCTCGGCTTCAACTGAGAATCTATTCAGCACTAACTAGCTTGCTCGGCTCTCTCTAATGAACTTAGTTAGGCTTTACAAATGACTCAGCTAAACCTTACATCTTTGATGTGTTTTAGTGTGTCCATTCTCTATGTCTTAGAGTATGACATCAATACACTATTTCATCAATTGCTTAGTTGATCCTTATACTTCATTATAACATCATAACTTCAACCTTTCTCTAGGTGCTCTAGTTACATCTTATTGATTGCCTCCTCCTTATCAATCAACCAATTGATAGTATTTGGATCACTAAAGCAATTGTCATTCCTGCAAGTAGCAAGTTTGACATTAGTGAAAAAACAATGATTAAGAACATTCTTTACCAGTTCCATTACTTTTCATTCATGATCTTTTCAATCATTTCCAACAATCTTCCTCTTTGACATTGATGGCAAACCAAACTGATCAATTGATCAACTTAGTTACCACCAAAATTATATATGTTTTCTGCTACTTTCTGCTTCCTTCTTGACTGCTGCATCCTTACTACTGATCTCATATATCTCCATATCTTTACCTTTCAATTTCTTATAAATCTTCCACTCTCATATATATCTCCCTCTTACTTTGTATTGATCAGTTTTCTGCATATATCTCCCTCTTTGACATAAATGCCAAAGATGTAGGATCTTTAACATGCGAAATATAAGCTTTGCATCTCATGTTTTCTCCCTCTGTCACCATGCTTGTGACTGATCTGGAGTTTCTACTCCTATTGTACTCCTTTGCATCATTCTTCTGATATTTCAATGATTAGTTCTTGTTGATGCAGGGCAGCTTCTTTGTTTCTTTAAATTGCTTGTGTTAGGAGCATTACCCCCAACTTGCCTCTAAGATATTCATAAGCATCCTTGGGCAATGGTTTGGTGAAGATATCTGCAGTTTGTTCCTTTGTGTGAATGTACTCCATCTTTACTTGTTTGTCTTCTACCAATTCTCTGACATAGTGATACTTGATTGCAATATGCTTGGTTTTTGCATGCATTACTGGATTCTTGGATATGTTTATAACACTTGTATTATCACAATACAATATCATAGGTTTGGTTACCTCTTCTTTCATTCCTTTCAATAGATGTGTGAGCCACACAATGTTTGTGCAATTGACTGCTGCTACCACATATTCTAATTCTGCAGTGGATTGAGATGTGCATGTTTGTTTCTTGCTAGTCCAAGTAACTAGCCTTTTACCTAAGAATAATGCTCCTCCACTTGTGCTTTTCCTGTCATCAATGTTGCCTCCCCAATCTACATCTGTGTATGCATTGAACTCAAACTTCTCATTCTTTTTGTAATATAGGCCAAAATCATCAGTTCCTTTGAGATACCTCATTATTCTTTTTATTGCCATGAGATGATTTTCTTTAGGATTAGTAGAGAATCTAGCCACTATTCCAACTGCTAATGCTATGTCTGGTCTGCTATGTACAACATATTGTAGTTTTCTAATCATGAATCTGTACATTGTTTGATTGACTTTAGCTGATACATCATTTTTGGATAGCTTATGTCCTATTGCCATTGGTGTGCTGACTGGTTTGGAGTCTTCCAATCCAAACATTTTAAGTATCTCTTTGATGTACTTTGATTGTGTCATAAATATACCATGTTTTAGTTGATGTACTTGCAATCCAACAAAAAATTTGACCTCTCCAAACATAGACATCTCAAACTCATGTTTCATTTTGTCAAATTTTCTTTTGCAAAGCACTTCCTTTCCTCCAAAAGCTATGTCATCCACAAAGATTTCAGATACAAGAATATCCTTACCTTCTTCTGATTTGATGTATATGTTGCTGTTATCATCAGTTCTTTCAAATCCTATTTGCACTAGATACTTGTGAAGTCTCTCATACCATGCTCTAGGTGCTTGTTTCAGACCATAGAGTGCTTTATGTAGTTTTCAAACCATATCCCTGTTGTTCTCATTAACAAATCCCTCTGGTTGTTCAATATAGACTTCCTCTTCCAATATACCATTCAGAAAAGCAGACTTTACATCCATTTGATAAACTTAAAAACCTTTATATGCAGCATATGCAAGTAAAGTTGTTACTCCTTCCATTCTAGCAACAGGGGCAAATGTTTCCCCATAGTCTAATCTTTCTTCTTGAGCATAACCCTTACATACTAATCTAGCTTTTTTTCTAGTAATCTCACCATTCTCATCTAGCTTGTTTCTGAATACCCACTTGGTGCCAATCACATTCTTGTCAATTGGTCTAGGAACCAAACTCTAGGTTTTGTTCTTCTTTATTTGATCAATCTCTTCTTCCACAGCTTTATAACAATCACCATCTTGTAATGCATCATATACTGTCTTAGGTTCAAATTTTCTTAACAGACATGATTCATTTCTTAGTCTATTCCTTGTCATAGGTCTTGCATCTTTGTCACCAATTATCTATTCAGCAAGGTGATGTTTCTTTACATATTTCGATAATCTTGGTTCTATCCTTGTTTACATGTTTGTTCTTTCAGATTCAGGGTCACTATGCACTTCGTTGTTAGGTAGTTCTACATCTCTTTCATGTGTATTGACTTCAGAACTAGAATGTGCATTTCTTTCATTCTGCAACTCGGCTTCTGAATGCAGCTCGACATTCACTGGTTGTGACTCGGTTGAAACTGAAATTTGTTGTTGAATTCCAATTTGATTGATAGCATCCTCGTCAACAGGCATTCCTTCATAAGAATACACAAAAGGTTCTGTATTCATCCATTCTCTTTGGTTTTTCAACTTGGACATCTGTATGCTCATCAAAGTTTACATTTGCACTTTCCACAATTTTGTTAGTGTTAGTATTTAAACACTTATATGCTTTACTTCTAGTGGAGTAACTAAGGAATATGCCTTCATCACTTTTTGCATCAAATTTTTCATTTCTAGCATCTTTAAGGATAAAGCATTTGCAACCAAATACTTTGAAATGCTTTACATTGGGTGAGTGACCATACCATAATTTAAAAGGTGTTGCACTTGTACCTCTCTTGAGTTGTACTCGCCTTAGTGTATGAACAACCACACTTATAGCTTTTCTCCAATATTTTAGAGCAACAGTCTTTTCCATCATTAATGTTCTGGTATAGTCAATCACAGATCTATTTTTCTCTTAGCAATTCCATTCTGTGGGGGAGTTCTAGGAGCTGATGTTTGTCTCTTGATTCCTTTGTCATTGCAAAATGTCTCAAATTCATTTGATGTGAATTCACCACCTCTGTCTAATCTCAGGCATTTCAAACTCTTTCCTGTTTCCTTTTCAACTCTAGCCACATACCACTTAAACATTTGAAAAGCATTAGATTTTTGGTCTAAGAACATAACAATCATCATCCTGGAATAGTCATTAACAAACAACATTATATATTTATCTCCTTTGTAACTTTGTACTTCTATTGGACCACATAAGTCAGTATGGACTAACTCAAGTACTTCTTTAGATGTATAGTTTTTACTCTTGAAACTTGACTTAGTCATCTTTCCTAGCTGATATTGTTTGCACATGATGCTGTCAAGCTTCTTCAATTTAGGTAAACCTCTGACTTTCTTTATTTTACTGATATTGACCAAATTATCAAAATTGACATGACATAGCCTTCTATGCCATAACCATTCATCATCAAATTTTGCAACAAGACAAGAAGCATTTTCCATATCAAGATAAAATAGATTACTTCTTGTTTGATCTCCTTTTCCTATCAATTTACCATCAGTATCATATATTTTTGTAGTTTTGTTTCCAAATTCTACTTTGCACCCTACATTGCCTAACTGTGAGACACTTAGCAAATTGTAGTTTAGTCCTTCAACATAGTATGCATTATCACATGAAATTTTCTCTGTAAGCTTAATGGAGCCTTTTCCTTTAATTTGACATGGAGCATCATTACCAAATCTAACATTATTTCCATCATACTGAGTAAAGTCAACAAACTTACTTTTGTCTCCTGTCATGTGATGTGAGCATCCACTATCTATGATCCATCTGTCATTCTTGTTCATACATGTTACCAGTGTTGTAGGCTCTTCTTCATCAGACTGGTCCTTCATGGCCACATAAACAACTTCATCATCATTATCATCGAAATCCTCTTCAGCAATTTAACACTTCTTGCCTTTGTCTTTGTAATCTTTCTAATCATCTTCTCTTCTATATTTGTACTTGTTGCCTTCTTTGTAATCCTTTTTCTGTGTACACCTTGTAGAAATATGTCCTACTTCATTGCAATTGAAACAAATGATAGGCAGCTTACCCTTGAATTTTTCTTTGCCTCTGTGAAATCTTCTAGCTAGTAATGCTTCCAGTTGTTCCACATCTTCCTCATCAGTGCTACTGTCATTGGATACATATTTCATCTTTCTTCCCTTCTTTGATTTCACCTATTCGGTATCTTTCAGTGATAGCTTGGTCTTGAAAGCAGATTCAACATTCTCAGGTCTGTAGTTGTCAAAGTTAGATAACTTAAATGCAGTGAGTCTACCCACTATACCTTCAAAACTTAGATTGTTTCCTAGTACACATCTTAGCTCTTGTATAGCTAATACTCTAATAGCATAGATAGGGAGCAAGGTTCTTAAGAACTTACTATTAATAGTATCATCATCTAATTGACCACTCAAACATCTTATTGCACTTACCACTTCCTTTATTCTAGAGGCATACTGAGCAACATTCTCACTTTCCTCTATTTTCATATCATCAAACTTTCCTCTGAGGCTTTCTCTTTTTTCTCTTTGGACATTCAGATCTTCTCCATAAATGTCTGATAGGGCTTTCCACATTTTGAATGCAGTGTCACATCCTTTGATATCATCGAATTCAACGTAGTTGAGTGCAGAAGCAATCTCCAACATTGTCTAATTGTGTTCCTGTTTGTTTTTCAAATCTTCTACAGTAAGAGTACCAGTTGGATCAACATGTTAAGTAAAAATTGAATTTTGGGCATAATCTCCTATGGATCCAAGATGTAGCTTCATCAAAATTTTCCATGCAACAAAGTTGTCTTTGTTGAGCTTGGGAACTTCTCTCTTAGGCATTTTGATCTTTTCTGCTTCTAGTCCCTTTAAAGTAAGTCAGCAGCAAGGCTTTGATACCAATTGTTAGAATTCTTTAGAATAACTAAGAGGAGGGGTGAATCAGTTATCCAAGGTCTAAATGCCCTAATAATACTTTTTCATCAATTATAGTGAGCCCATTAAACTATTCATCCATCCAAGCTTAAATCAACCATCTTAGCAAGTTACAACAATTCAACATGCAG